>JAVSCE010007667.1:0-373709 GCA_032199065.1 Smutsia gigantea | reverse complement strand
AACAAACAAAAAGCAAATAATCCAATTAAGAAATAGGCAGAGGATATGAATAGACACTTCTCCAAAAGAAAGAAATTCAGATGGCCAACAGGCACATGAAAAGATGCTCCACATCACTAATCATCAGAGAAATGCAGATTAAAACCACAATGAGATATCACCTCACACCAGTGAGGATGGCCAACATCCAAAACACAAACAACAACAAATGTTGGCGAGGATGTGGAGAAAAGGAACCCTCCTACACTGCTGGTGGGACTGCAAATTAGTTCAACCATTGTGGAAAGCAGTATGGAGGTTCCTCAAAAGACTCAAAATAGATATACCATTTGACCCAGGAATTCCACTCCTAGGAATTTACCCTAAGAATGCAGCAGCCCAATTTGAAAAGGACAGATGCACCCTATGTTTATTGCAGCACTATTTACAATAGCCAAGAAATGGAAGCAACTTAAGTGTCCATCAGTAGATGAATGGATAAAGAAGATGTGGTACATATACACAATGGAATATTATTCAGCCATAAGAAGAAAACAAATCCTACCATTTGCAACAACATGGATGGAGCTAGAGGGTATTATGCTCAGTGAAATAAGCCAAGCCGAAAAAGACAAGTATCAAATGTTTTCTCTCATATGTGGAGTATAAGAACAAAGAAAAAAACTGAAGGAACAAAACAGCAGCAGACTCACAGAACCCAAGAACGGACTAATAGTTACCAAAGGGAAAGGGACTGGGGAAAATGGGCGGAAGGGAGGGATAAGAGGGAAAAAGGGGCATTACGATTAGCAGATGTAATGTTGGGGGAGCACGGGGAGGGCAGTACAACTCAGAGAAGACAAGTAGTGATTCTATAGCATCTCACTACGCTGATGGACAGTGACTGTAATGGGGTTGGTGGGGGGGACCTGATGAAGGGGTAGTTTAATAATCGTAATATTGCACATGTAATTGTAAATTAATGATAATAAAATAAATTATATTAAAAAAAATAGAATACTGGATTATAATGGAGATAATTTAGTCACTATCTACTGTATTAGATGTTTTCTGTACCTTATTCCTGTCATTAAAACTGTATTATTTTTAATTCTCATGATAATGCAGCAAGAAAGGGGTTTTCTGTCACCATTTTTCAGATGAGGAAATAGTGCCACAAATTATACATGAATTGGGAGATAATATAAGGAGGTGATCAAGAGCTCATGTGTAGAGTCAGACTGCCTGGATTCACATCTCAACTTTGTATTAATTGTGTCACAATGGGAAAATTATTTCACCCCTTTAGGCTGCAGTTTTCTTATTTGTACAAGACAGAGCATAGTCACAATATCTATCTTACTAGATTTTATGAGGATTAAATGATATAACCCTTAGCACAATGTCTGGCAATTAGTGACCCCCAACAAATATTTTTATTAGTAATATCAGCAGAGCTTATGCAGCTATTGTGTTAAGGCATGGACTGAAGCCAAAGTTTATATCAGTATAACTATTTATGCCCGCATTACTGTTATACAAAGCTGCTTCAGCATATGCTCTATGGTAGATGGTCAATAAATATTTCTTGAACTAGAGTAAATACAGGAGTCACTGAGAACATCAGGTGAACAAGTCACTTTATTGTAGCATCTTTCCATATATTATGAACATAACTGAGGATATCCTCCATGTTAGGGTGTCTTACTCTAAGGAGCAGTAGGTCTTTATGAGTTGTATTTTCTGTCAAAATATATATAACCCTGTGTATGAGGGTAAAGAAGGCAGAGAGGAATGGTGTCTGATTCACAGCAAATCTATGGACCATTTTCTTCCATCATAAACTGTATTAATTTTTGTGAAGAAGTGTCTAGTATAACGTAGTTTTATCCAGTTGTGCATTTTGTGCACTTTTGGGGACTTTTTCTTAAATATGAAGCTTTGCTAAGCATGCCTCCTCCTTTTATCCCTAAGTGTTGCCCTAAGGCAGGTTTAAATTGCAGCTGTCACATTTACTTCCTTAAATGCTGCTGTTCTATTAATATGTCCAGCAGTCTTATTGCCATACTGCCACAGGCTCAGAGAATTTCAAAGAAAAATGGCAAAGACTTACCTCCTGCTTAGACAGTCGCCCTTAGACACTGTCACTTTAACTTTAACCACAGGTTCTACCTCCGGTTTTTGGTCTTCAGGACCCGATGTCAGTAGCTCAAGGTCAGTAGTATGTTGAATTGAGTAAAACCGTAGACTTATATTTGATCAGATTGTTTACTGTATTTTACATTAATATCTAGTGAAATCATTTCTTTTTATTCCTCTTTCAATCTGCAAATATTTTTTTAAAACCTACTTCATGGAAGATGCTCAGTTAGGCTTGGAAAAAGGCATAGATTAATTTAAGACCCTATTCCTGGTCCAATGAAATCACAATGTAACAGGCTGAGAAAGATTATTTGATACCTTACTTTGCATAATAAATAGCATGCATAGAATTTTCTCAGTGTGTTATTTTACTATTAGAAAGGCATTTAGTATTAAAAAATTAAATATTTTCAGTGAGTGCCAAAAAGTACCAAAAAAAAAAAAATGTTGCCCTGGAGAACCCTAGAAACACAAGTAGGCACCAGGTTATAAAGAGGTGTTCTAAAGAGATTGCTTATAGGAAAAGAGTCACCAAGAGTTGTGCCAGAAACTTCAAGAAGAGCAGGGCTTTTTTTTTCAGTTCAATAGCAGCAACATTTATCTATCTCTTCATGCATTTATCATTCTATAAATATTGGATGAGCACCTACTAGGCGATGAGTATATAATGGTGCATGTCATAGACCTGGCTCTGCACTTGTGGAATTTATAATCTGGTGGCAGAGAAGTAAAAAAAGCAAATGAAGCAGAAAAAAATTTCTTTCATTTATAAGTTGAATATCATTTTTGACCTCTTATCAGCCTAATCATTAAAAATTTGGGAGTAATATTTTAATTTTGTAGCCTTGAAATGTTATGAGAGTATTTCTTAATGAAATCCTTCCTGAACTAGTGGTTTCCAAAGGGGAGGGGTGTGGGGGGGTTGGGTGGGAAGGGTGGGAGAAGGGGATTGTGGGGTATTATGTTTAGTACACATGGTGTGGGGAATCATGTGGAAAACAGTGTAGCACAGAGAAGGCAAACAGTGAATCTGTGTCATCTTACTACACTCATGGACAGTGACTGAATTGGGTTGTGAGTGGGGACTTGATAATATGGGTAAATGTAGTAACCACATTGCTTTTTCATGTGAAACCTTCGTAAGAGTGTATATCAATAATACCTTAATAAAAAAAAAAAAGAAATCCTTCCCGATAGAGGCTAAGAGGTAAGCACTGGAGAGTCTGGAGGTGATGGTAAGAAACTGTTAGTTCTGGCCTTGTTGTCAGTTGAGATGGGAGACACTGACCGGTTTGAGTGCTCTCGGCAACTGTAGGGCAGCCCCCTGTTCACCCTAGGCTTGTTCAGTTCTAGGTATTAAAGACCATCATGGATTAACGTAAACCAATGCCTGGATTAGCGTAAACCAAATTCACACTATATTTCATGCACCATTTATAAGCATCACACTTATTCTGTAACTTGGTTTCTCAACCACACTGGCATGTTCTGCACAGCTTCCTTGGAGCCAAGCACTTGTTTTTTTGTTCTGGATTTGCACCTAGTTCTCTGCTAAAGTGGGAGCTGTAGCATGAATTTCATCAACATCTCTGAGACACTGACTACCAGCCAATTTCTTACCAGCTAATTTATGGGATTTAATTTTTTTCCCCTAAATGACCACTTTGAATGTGCATTTACTTTAACTTGGAAGAATTCCTTAAAACTGAAATAGTGTGGGCCACCTGTGAGTCCTCAGCTCAGCTCCACAGATATTCTCTTTCTATGCCCTCGTCCTACAGATAAAATACTTTGGATATGAATACTAGCCCTGGTTATGTAGTATATTTATTTGGATATATGTGAACTCCTGACCTTGTCCTTAAGGATACACTGTTTCTGATGAGTGATCCTTGCACCAATTTCCCTTTGGTGGCCAATGGAGTTTTTGTAGAGGGATCAGTAGAATGATGAAGCTAAAGATTTGTACTTAGAAAAAACAAGTAGATCAGGCATTTTGTGGATCTTTATATCAATCTTTGAGGCTTTTGAAAAATCTGAGGAAAATAATTAACATTTGTTGAGTGCCATGAATGTGCCATTTTCTATATGATTGACTTTGCATTACATCTTTTAATTTATCTTAAGATTTTTTTTTGAAAGGCAGGTAAACATATAAAACAATAAATCATCTTAGGTATTTGAAGCAACTTCTGAAAGTCATCTATTCTTTTTTTACTAACTAGTATATCATTGAAGGCATTTAAAAAATATAGGTTCCTTGGAATCACTGCAAAGACTGATATTTGAATATTAAGTTTAGAAAGCTATTTTAAATCAGTGAACATGTGATGTTTTGACCACAATTCCTCTTTGAAGTAACTGCACTTGGTTCATTACCAGCGGATTTCAATTGACAGTGTTTAAAAATTCAGTTTTATATAAGAATATATATAATTCATGGAGATTTAATTTTGAGGCTGTTATTTTCTCTGCTCAAGTCTCAAGGTTAAAGCTGCTGTTCCCAAGCAGTCTGATTCAATGAATACTGCTGTGTTAGTGTATGGTACGCAGTAGACCAATAAAAACAATCTGATTGATCTATCTCGTTATGGACTTGATGGCTTCCAAAGCACTAGCTATAAAATAAGCTAACTGGAAAATCAAAGCTTTAGTGACCTCAGAGGACTCTTCATCATGTAGTGCAGTTTAAATCATGTTACTTTAAATTTAGATATCACATGCACAACACATTTTATATAACAAACCGGAGAAAACTTGTAAACAGCATTTTATTTTTCACCTTTCCAGGCTGGAACACACACACTAGTGAATAGCTTTCCAAGTACTAATCTTCTTTAAATGTTTAAAGTTAAGTTTTGGCTGGATTTTCAGACTCCTGAACCCTTTCTTCCAGGACCTCTACTCTTCTTTAAATGCTTCCCTCCAAAGAGAACCACTCACCCTGTCTGTGTAGCTATCCCTCTAGTCAATTAATTTAAACGTAAAAATCATTAGTTTAATTTCAAGATCCTAATTTGGCAAAATGATTGACAGTCCTTTTTTTTCCTTCTGTTTGAAACTGAACATCTACAGGCTAGTGGAACAAAGGAAACAGCTTAGTGTGGTGAGATGGCTATGCCTAGTTTAGTTTCCCAGGAAAGGTAGCTATTATTTCAACAACAAAAGATAGTTACTAAGCTCTTAGACAGTTGAGTCCTTTGCTCTTACTAAACAAAACTGTGACATTTGCATTATTTCGTAGCATCTGATTGTTAATATATTAGGCTTTTTCTCCTCGCAGCATTGTAATATCCACCCCCTCCTCCAATCCCCAGAGTCCTAATGGTAGTCTCTAGATAATAATAGATAATAATATAAGAACTGCCTGTCTGTGTATTAACAACTGGGTAGATTCCCTATGCTTCAAGATGTTCTCAGTTTCTTTTTTTAAAAATTTCCTTTATTATGTACCCCATTTTAAGGATTTCCTTCTCTACTAGATGACCATAAAACTGAGTTGGAATGGGACAGCAATGGATGGTGGTGGTTTTTATTCTTAATTTATCTACGATGATATATTATGAAATAATCATGACAGGGAACTGAGATATAGAAATGAATGACAAGGGACTTCCGGGAAGATGGCGGCGTGAGCAGGGTGGCAGAAATCTCCTCCCAAAACTATATGTATCTATGAAAATACAGCAAATACAACTATTCCTAAAAGAGAGACCAGAATACACAGGAAAGCGCACAGCGTGCAGCTGCACCTGAGAGGACACGGCACCCCACGAGGTGGGTAAGATATGGAGCCGCGACCCAGTGGGACCCGAGCACTCACCCACCCCAGCGCACCGGCGGGAAAAGAGGATTCATAGCCGGGAGGGAGTGGAAGTACACCCCGCGAAATAACCCGCCCCAGTGATCTGCACGGGGAGCGCTGACACACATCGCACAGTGTAGCGGAGATTGGACAGACAAAGGGTGTAGGATCTGAGCGGGGAATGCACCAGGGTGCTTGCACCCAGCTCCCGGGAAGGAAAAAAAAAAAGAAAAAAAGAAAACCGTGTGCTTTGTTCAGTGGTCTTAAAGAGACAGGAGCCCAGTGGAGGAGCCAGATTGCCCTGGCACACTCAGCCCAGCAGTCTGGTAGTCCTGGGAGTTTCAGACCCCTTAACTGGCGACTAGGAAAGGGTGGCTGCACTTAGACTTCCCATTCGTTCCCACCCCGGCCAGAGCTATAAAGGGCCCTGCCGAGCGATGCGGCCACAGCTGAGGAATAGTGGAGCAACAGCGACACCTACAGCATCCTCACAGAATCTACTCCCGGTGGGCGTATTTTTGTTTTGTTTTGTTTTTTGTTTTTTTCTTCTCTTTCATTGTTCTTTCTTTCTCTTTTTTTTCCTCTTTTTCTTTTTAAAGTCTTAAAGAGCGCAGCTCACATATGTGGCAACTACAAGCGACCACTTCTATAGCCATGAAAAGGCAGGGGAATATGATCCAGACTAAGATCAACCAGACAACCCCAGACAGGGAGCCTGAAGGGATGGAAATGCACAGTCTTCCTGAAAAAGAATTCAGAATAAAAGTCATAACCATGCTGATGGATCTACAGAGAAATGTGTAAGAGCTGAGGGAGGAAATGAGGGAAGTGAAGAAAGACAAGCGATTGATAGGCTTAGCAGCAGATGGGATGAGATGCAAGAGACTGTTAATCGAATAGAATTCAGAGAACAGGAATACAGAGAAGCTGAGGCAGAGAGAGCTAAAAGGATCTCTAGAAATGAAAGAATATTAAGAGAACTGTGTGACCAATCCAAACGGAACAATATTCGCATTATAGGAGTACCAGAGGAAGAAGAGAGAGAAAAGGGATAGAAAGTGTCTTTGAAGAAATAATTGCTGAAAATTTTCCCACACTGGGGAAGGAAATAGTCTCGCAGTCCATGGAAGCCCACAGATCTCCCAACACAAGGGACCCAAGGAAGACAACACCAAGACACATAATAATTAAAATGGCAAAGATCGAAGAAAAAGACAGAGTATTAAAGGCAGCTAGAGAGAGAAAAAAGATCACCTACAAAGGAAAATCCATCAGACTATCATCAGACTTCTCAACAGAAACCTTACAGGCCAGAAGAGAATGGCATGATATACTTAACGTAATAAAATAGAAGGGGCTTGAACCAAGAATACTGTATGCAGCATGATTATAATTTAAATTTGAGGAAGGAATCAAACAATTCCCAGACAAGTGAAAGTTGAGGGAATTTGCCTCCACAAACCACCTCTACAGGATATCTTAAAGGGACTGCTCTAGATGGAAGCATGCCTAAGGCTAAAAAGATGTGACCAGAGAAAATAAAATAAGAGCAAAGAAAGCAGACCATCCAAATATTAATTAAAGGCAAAAAGTAAAATTAACTATCCACAAAAAAAAAGGAAATGTAAAAGAGTACAGAATAAAACACCTAGTATATAAAGAATGGAGGAGGAAGAAGAAGAAGAGAGAAAAATAAAGAATCATCAGTCTGTGTTTATAATAGCTCAACAAGAGAGTTAAGTTAGATTGTTAGATAGTAAAGAAGCAACCCTTGAACCTTTGGTAACCACGAATCTAAAGCCAGCAATGGCAATAACTACATATCTATCAATAACCACCATAAATGTAAATGGACTGAATGCACCAATAGAAAGACACAGACTAATAGAATGGATAAAAAAGCAAGACCCATCTATATGCTGTTTACAGGAGGCTCACCTCAAACCCAAAGATATACACAGACTAAAAGTGAAAGGATGGAAAAAGATATTTCATGCAAACAACAAGGAGAAAAAAGCAGGTGTGGCAGTACTTGTATCAGACAAAATAGACTTCAGAACGAAGAAAGTAGCAAAAGATAAAGAAGGACATTACATAATGATAAAGGGGTCAGTCCAACAAGAAGATATAACCATTATAAATATATATGCACCCAACACAGGAGCGCCAGCATATGTGAGACAAATACTAACAGAATTAAAGGAGGAAATAGACAGCAATGCATTCATCTTAGGAGACTTCAACACACCACTCACTCCAAAGGACAGATCAACCAGACAGAGAATAAGTAAAGACACAGAGGCACTGAACAACAAACTAGAACAGATGGACCTAACAGACATCTACAGAACTCTACACCCAAAAGCAGCAGGCTACACATTCTTCTCAAGTACACATGGAACATTTTCCAGAATAGAACATATACTGGGCCACAAAAAGAACCTCAGTAAATTCAAAAATATTGAAATCCTACCAACCAACTTCTCAGATCACAAAGGTATAAAACTAGAAATAAATTTTAGAAAGAAACCAAAAAGGCTCACAAATACATGGAGACTTAACAACATTCTCCTAATTAATCAATGGGTTAACGACCAAATCAAAACAGAAATCAAAGAATATATGGAGACTAATGACAACAACAACACAAAGCCACAACTTCTGTGGGACGCAGTAAAGGCAGTTCTAAGAGGAAAGTATATTGCAATCCTGGCCTATTTAAGGAAAGAAGAACATTCCCAAATGAATAGTCTAAAGACACAATTACTGAAATTGGAAAAAGAAGAACAAGTGAGGCCCAAAGTCACCAGAAGGAGGGACATAATAAAGATCAGAGAAGAAATAAATAAAATTGAGAAGAATAAAACAATAGAAAAAATCAATGAAACCAAGAGCTGGTTCTTTGAACAAATAAACAAAATAGATAAACACCTAGCCAGACTCATTAAGGGAAAAAGAGAATCTACACACATAAACAGAATCAGAAATGAGAAAGGAAAAATAACGAAGGACCCCACAGAAATACAAAGAATTATAAGAGAATATTATGAGAATCTATATGCTAACAAGCTGGAAAACCTAGAAGAAATGGACTTCTTAGAAAAATAGAACCTTCCAAGACTGACCAAGCAACAAACAGAAAAACTAAACAGACCAATCACCAGCAGTGAAATTGAAGCAGTAATCAAAAAACTACCCAAGAACAAAACTCCCGGACCAGAAGGATTCACCTCTGAATTGTACCAGACATATAGAGAAGAAATAACACCCATTCACCTTAAAGTTTTCCAAAAAATAGAAGAGGAGGGAATACTTCCAAACTCATTCCATGAAGCCAGCATCACTCTAATACCAAAATGAGGCAAAGACCCCACTAAAAAAGAAAATTACAGATCAATATCCCTGATGAACGTAGATGCAAAAATACTCAACAAAATATTAGCAAACTGAAATTCAAGAATACATCAAGAGGATCATACAGCACGATCAAGTGGGATTCATCCCAGGGATGCAAGGGTGGTACAACATTCAAAAATCCATCATCATCCACCACATCAACAAAAAGAAGAACAAAAACCACATGATCATCTCCATAGATGCTGAAAAAGCATTTGACAAAATTCAGCGTCCATTCATGATTAAAACTCTCAACAAAATGGGTATAGACGGCAAGTACCTCAACATCATAAAGACCATATATGACAAACCCACAGCTAACATCATACTTAACAGCAAGAAGCTAAAAGCTTTTCATCTAAGATCGGGAACAAGACAGGGATGCCCACTCTCTCCACTGTTATTCAACATAGTACTGGATGTCCTAACCGTGGCAATCAGACAAAACAAAGACATACAAGGCATCCAGATTGGTAAAGAAGAAGTCAAATTGTCACTATTTGCAGATGACATGATACTGTACATTAAAAACCCTAAAGACACCACTCCAAAACTACTAGAACTAATATCTGAATTCAGCAAAGTTGCAGGATACACAATTAACACACAGAAATCTGTGGCTTTCCTATGCACTAACAATGAACTAACAGAAAGAGAAATAAGAAAAACAACTCCATTCACAATTGCACCAAAAAGAATAAAATACCTAGGAATAAACCTAATGAAGGAAGTGAAAGACCTGTACTCTGAAAACTACAAGACACTCCTAAGAGAAATTAAAGAGGACACTAACAAAAGGAAACTTATCCCATGCTCTTGGCTAGGAAGAATAAATATTGTCAAAATGGCTATACTACCTAATGCAATCTACAGATTCAATGCAATCCCTATCAAACTACCAACAGCTTTCTTCAGTGAACTGGAACAAATAATTCTAAAATTCACATGGAAACACAAAAGACTCCAAATAGCCAAAGCAATCCTGAGAAGGAGGAATAAACAGGAGGATTACGCTCCCTGACTTCAAGCTCTACTCCAAAGCCACAGTAATCAAGACAATTTGGTATTGGCACAAAAACAGACCCACAGACCAGTGGAACAGAATAGAAAATCCAAACATTAACCCAAACATATACAGTCAATTAATATTTGATAAAGGAGCCTTGGATATACGATGGTGAGATGACAGCCTCTTCAGCAGCTGGTGTTGGCAAAACTGGACAGCTACATGTTAGAGAATGAAACTGGACTACGGTGTAGCCCCATAGACAAAGGTAAAACTCAAGGTGGATCAAAGACCTGAATGTAAGTCATGAAACCGTAAAAATCTTAGAAAAAAACATAGGCAAGAATCTCTTGGACATAAACATGTGTGACTTCTTCATGAACATATCTCCCTAGGCAAGGGAAACAAAAGCAAAAATGAACAAGTGGGACTATATCAAGCTGAAAAGCTTCTGAACAGCAAAAGACACCATCAGTAGAACAAAAAGAGATCCTACAGTATGGGAGAATATATTCATAAATGACATATCCGATAAGGGGTTGACATCCAAAATATACAAAGAACTCACGCACCTCAACAAACAAAAAGCAAATAATCCAATTAAGAAATGGGCAGAGGACATGTATAGACACTTCTCTAAGGAAGAAATTCAGATGGCCAACAGGCACATGAAAAGATTCTCCACATCACTTATCATCAGAGAAATGCAGATTAAAACCACAATGAGATATCAGCTCACACTAGTGAGAATGGCCAACATCCAAAACACAAACAACATATGGTGGCAAGGATGTGGAGAAAAGGGAACCCTCCTACACTGCTGGTGGGAATGCAAATTAGTTCAACCATTGTGGAAAGCAGTATGGAGGTTCCTCAAAAAACTCAAAATAGAAATACCATTTGACCCAGGAATTCCACTCCTAGGAATTTACCCTAAGACTGCAGCAGCCCAGTTTGAAAAAGATATATGCACCCCTATGTTTATCGCAGCACTATTTACAATAGCGAAGAAATGGAAGGAACCTAAGTGTCAATCAGTAGATGAATGGATAAAGAAGATGTTGTACATATACCCAATGGAATATTATTCATCCATAAGAGGAAACAAATCCTACCATTTGCAACAACATGGATGAAGCTAGAAGGTATGCTCAGTGAAATAAGCCAAGCCGAAAAAGACAAGTATCAAATGATTTCACTCATATGTGGAGTATAAGAACAAAGAAAAAAACTGAAGGTACAAAACTGTAGCAGACTCACAGAACCCAAGAACAGACTAATAGTTACCAAAGGGTAAGGGACTGGGGAACATGGGTGGGAAGGGAGG
This sequence comes from Smutsia gigantea, assembly GCA_032199065.1. Taxonomy (NCBI): domain Eukaryota; kingdom Metazoa; phylum Chordata; class Mammalia; order Pholidota; family Manidae; genus Smutsia; species Smutsia gigantea. The sequence continues at coordinate 362,054 of JAVSCE010007667.1, read as the reverse complement.
TGTAAAAGGGAAAAAGGGGCATTACGATTAGCAGATGTAATGTTGGGGGAGCATGGGGAGGGCTGTACAACTCAGAGAAGAGAAGTAGTGATTCTGTAGCATCTCACTATGCTGATGGACAGTGACTGTAATGGGGTTGGTGAGGGACCTGTTGAAGGGGGTAGTTTAATAACCATAATATTGCACATGTAATTGTAGAATAATGATACCAAAATAAATTATAGATATATAAAGGTCTGTGATCCACTGGCATTCACTGAATGGTTGTGGGAATGTGGTTCCAACTATTGCAAAGGATTCAATGGGACAGGAATGCAGTAGAGGGAGAACAGCTATTCTGATAGAAATTATTCTTTCAATAAATACTTATTTAACACCTACTATGTACCTGTCACAATTTTAGGTGACATAGGTTTTATTAAAAAAATAAGTAAATGCATGTAAAAGATTTACTTAACAAAAAATTTAGTGACACTTTTAATCTAACATGAAATTTTAAAATAAAATGATATATCTCTCTTTCAAAAAAAAATAAGAAATGAATCATAAGTTTCCTCCTTTTAAGGAATTCTTAATGTTAAGGGGAATATAAAGGAGACGTGTTGATATAGAAGGGATTAATTAGTTTAATAGAGGGAGGCACGGATTGACAAGGCACTAATAGACACCAACATCAACTGGGGAATTTCTTGGAGGGAGACAAAATAGATTCTGACAGTCTTGAAGGACAGATAATCTCTAACTGGTTGACAAAGGAGAAGAGAGGGATCACAGCCAGAGGGGTCTCATGAAAATGATATGCAAGATGAGAGCATGGTGTTGGCAAGGGACCAGCAGTATGTTTAATATGACCTGAGTTAGGATATAAAAGAAATGTTTGAGAAATGAGGGAGGGCTGGGAACTTTTCAGTGAACCATGCAGAAACTTGTGTATTGTACTAGTAAGTTTGAAGTTAGCGCTGACTCTGGAATAAGATTAATTTAAATCCTAGGTCTCCTGTTCACTGGCTGTACCTTGGGGCAAGTTACTCAGGCTCACTTGTGCATCAGTTATCTCATTGGTGAGGTGGATGTAATAATAGAACCTACTCTTATAGTTAATATGAGAAAGGGGCTAATACATATATGTGTTACTCTTAGATCAGCATGTAAGTTTTGTTTATTTACCTGTCACTTTTTTTCAGCTGTTTTCCCCACACTCGAAGGTGACCTTCCTGAGAATGAGGACCTGCTTTATGTTGTTCACCACTGGATCTCCTGCCCCTAGAAAGTATCGGGTGTACAAAATAAATTAATTAAATATTTGGTGAATAAATGGATATGTGAAATAGTGAGAAGGGTAGGAAGTAGGTAGAAGACAAGATGAAAAAGTTTTATTAAACTTTCAGAAGGAAAATGTCTAAAATGATAGTTCTCATTGAATTTAGCAAAAGGGTTGTAGGTGACACTGGTAGGAGTAGTTTCAGTAGAATATTAGAAGCAGAATTCAAATCTTTGGGCTTGAGGAATAAAAGAAAACAAACGAGTGAAGAAAACAAATGGATTCTATCCTTTCAAGAAGTTGGGCTGTGCATTAAGAAAAAGATACATATTTAGAAGAGTATCTTCATCAAAGTAATTACAAACAAGCAAACAATCCAAGAACAACTGTTATAGTGTTAGAGGCACATTCTGAAAGCAATTAAGGTCAGTGTTTTTGTTTCATTTTCTTTTTCTTTTGAAACATTTTTGAATTAAAAACTACAAGAATATTTTTAAGAGTTCCCATACATTCTTCACTTACAGACCTCATTCAGGTTTCAGTAATCATCTCATACAGTTTTTACAGCAAAATGGTCCAATCCAGGATCTGGGGCATACACAGTCATCTTGTAATATTAGACTTTCTCATTATCAAGTAGTTTCCTAGTCTTCCCTTGACTTTTATCTCTTTGATATTTCTGGATATTGCAGAGCAGTAGTTCTGTACAGTGTCCCTCAAATTTATTTATGTGTTTCTTTATGACTAGACCTGGGCAATTTAGTTTGGCTGGAATATCACAGAAGTGATGCTGCATTTTCCCCATTACCTCATATTGAGTGATATATTGTTCTATCTCATTATTGGTGACTTTAAATTTCATCATTTGGTTTTTGGAACTTTAAGATCATTTTTATGAACTTTTGTCTCATTTAATTCGTAAATATTTTGCAGGGAGAATCTTTGAAATGACTTTGTGATGTTCTCATCCCACTTTCTCTATTTTTAATGTTAATTGGAATTTATATTTTGAATTAATCATTATGTCAGTGATTGCCAAATAGCGATTTTTCTAATTCCAGCTTTCTTCCTTTGTTAGCTATCATTCTATTGTAAGGAACAGCTAATTCTTTCTCCCATTTCTTTCTTCCTTTATAGCAATGTAAACTCATGAATTGCTAATTGCTGTTTTATTCATATGGTTGTAAATGTCACTATCATTTTGATGCTAAGTCATCACAGTTTTAGATATTGGTTTTTTTTTTAAATAAATTCAGGCATAATTTTGAATGCTTTGTGTTTTGGGAAAATGAGCCAGTAGAGCAGTGATTTTGAATCTTGGCTGCACATCAAAATCCCCTGGAGAGCTTTTAAATATCCTAATGCCCAGGCCACAACTCCCACCAATTACACAAGTCCTAAGATGGGAAACCAAGCAATAAATACTTTTGAAGCTCTCTAAATGATTCCAACCTGAAGCCAAGTTTGAGAGCTACTGCATGAGAGAGTGGCATGTTAGGAATTCAGGAGAGACGAGAGATAACTGATAAATGAAATGTCCGTGAAGACTGGAGAAAATTAAATTCATATGACAGGAGGAGACATTACCTTGGGAAGGAGTCTATAAGAGCAGGTTCCAATTTGTTTTCAGCAGGAGGGAATTAAGAAGTTGAGAGATTTTCCACCTAGTATGTTCTATCTTCCTGTGAAGAAATAGGTGAAGTTGTATGTTGAGATTTAGAGTAAATGGTGGTAGAGACTGGTGAGGCTCGAAATAGCTAGTGTGAGGCATGGGAAAATAATATGGCCATGAAACAGTAAGATCCTATTGAGATACTGGAGATCCTTACTTCGGGGCTGACACAAAATTGCTGATATTTTTTCCTTGAATTTGCATTTAATCAGGTAGATGCAGAATGAGCAGAGGTCCAGAGACCAAATAGCTAGGCTGAATTACAAGGGCTAGGATTCACAGAGAACTAAACATGTTTAATAGGAATGATTGGATTTTTAGGCATTGTGACAGGAATTGTATTTTGGGCCACAGAGTTATTTTCAGCAGCTTTCAGTAGATCAAAAGTGGAAAATAGATGAACGTTATTCTGTTTTGCATGTGCTGTGCTCAGGCGCTTGCTGTGTTTAAAATATTGCCGCAGATTTTTACCTGGGCTTCTGCCTATATGACTTGTGAGTTCATGTTTTTGACATTAAGTTTTCTTAGCTTTATCCTTTTATAGTTGCGGCTGGCCCTGAATCTGATTCTTCAGCTTTTTGACTTCAGTGCATGTTTGTTTTCCCTTTTGTCGTGATTAGGTGTATACCTGCTAACATTTCCAGGTAGGTACACGTGGGCAGGCTCTTTTAGGGAAACTACCATGCAACTAGTTCTAGTTACAATCCTGTTAAACAGAAAAAAATATCTTTGATTTATTCTGTTTTACATAAGCTTGTCTCAAGAGACTGGCTTATTTTCTTAGGTAGAAAATGTTTTAGTCAAGGTCTGGGTCAGTCTGACACAATGAGTATAAGATTTCAAGTGTAAGTACAGCCCTCATACTAGTGTTTTTAAATGTTTCTTCATTATTTTTTATTATTTGTGGCCATCTTGTAAAAAGATGACAGTTCCATTGTAAAATAAAAATAATTGTTCTATGGTAAAGCACATTACATTCTAGTTGCTTTTTAAAAGTTTTTAAACAATTGATAAGTAGGAATAGACAATGAACAATCACATACCCAGCTGTTTAAATAAAGGAAAGCTGATTTATTAAGGTAGATATTGGAGAAAAATTCTTAAACTTAGTATCCAAGAATGTGATGAAAGATTACTTTGGCAGTGAAGCCACAATATTACTACTGTGGACAGTTACAGTGTATCTGTACTGCCGATAGCTCTGGCTGCTTTGACTCAAAGGGTGAGGGTACAAAACAGACTCTTGAAAGTATAAAGGATGGAGCAACGGAGAATGACAAGAGCAGCCAGGGTAGATGCTGTCCAACTAATGAGGTTGTACAACTAAAGCAGCTGGTTGTCCCAAGGCAAAGGGTCTGGAGAACATAGCAAGTTTAGGCGTGAATCAAGGAGGAAGACCATTTTGATGGCCAAGGTACTTCAAGGAGCAGTTCAGTATCAGTATCAACTCAGAATCAGTGAGCAAATAGTGAGCCATGGAAGCTCTGGCAACTTTGCCACAATTATCTGTCCATCTTTTCAGCAGCAGACAGGCAGTAGCTTTGGAGAAAGAAAAGGCCAGATGTTTGTAGACCAAGGTTCTAGACTTACTTCTTCCTTTGAGCGCTAACCACTTCCAATTGAAAATATGATGTGAACATCAAAGATCTCAAGCTATTCTTGGGGAGCTTGAGACTGTGAGATAACTAAATGAGTGGCTATATCATCCATGGTAGTGCTGTCAGGAGCGATAGTGGCCTTTGTGTCTTATGAAGGCAACATGAATTCAAACTGCTAACTGTTGAGCTGAATACAGAATCTTAAAAGAAGAATGCAGAAACCAATGCATCTTTCAAAATAAATACTATTTGAATAGGTGTTAAAAATTTGCTACCTGACAAAAATCCAAGTTATAGATGCCCAATGCTTTTGTATTTGACTGTCATTCATGATTGCTGCTTGAAGTTGGAACTCCGTTCACACGGAATTAATAGACCTAGGTAGAGTTAAAAACTACTGTATGGGACTTTGGAAAGTATTTAATTGTTCTAGGCAGGTCAAAGACCCACTCACCTCTGATCTTGTCTACCTCTTTCTCTTTTCCTTATCACTCACTTTATAAAAGTGCACCCAGAGGCACACAGCCATTTTTGCCACTAACAAATAAGTGCAAAACACGACATGTTCTAGTGACTCAGTTCTTACAGTACTTTCCTCCTTTCCATCAATATTTTCTTTGGATTTGTTTTTAATAGTTATTAACATTAAACCAACATTGGATTTAGTTTTAATAGTTATAGGATTGACACCTTTTTAGAGAGTTTTACAGTCTTAATCATTTGATTTTAAGTTAGTCTCTCTCAGAGTAAACAAGACATAACATCCTCAGATGATTTGTGTTAATTGATGTGTTAGCCTTGTGTTCTGCCTGAAAACTACGGGATGTTATTGAGATTCATATATCTGTGAATTTTAGAAATATTTAGGTTAAGAAAATACTAATGTTAATGAAAGCCTGACTTACTACAATGCATCTTTGAACAAACTCCACTGATAAATTGAAATTCTGTTTTGATCTTTACCCATAACGCTTTTGGAGTGAGTTTTTTTTTAATAATGCATTTTCCTATTGTTACTTTTAACTCCTTTCTTTGGCATTCATCTGTCAATATCACACAGAATTATAATCAAGAAAATGATAACTGCTACTGGTGAAAACCCAAACTCACCAGGTTTCGTAATTTTCTGGGCATATCTAGAATGATAATTCAGAAGGTAAGAGTGTCAATTATTCTGTAATAATTTTCTGTGATCTGGAAGTAGGCAAATGGATAGTAAAATATACTCCTATTTTAACATAATGCTACAAATATAAAGTCATAAGAAATAGTGGTAGGAGATTTTCCCCTACTAGGGGTTTCAGCCATATATAAACAAAGATTTTGTGGAAAATATCTTGCTCTGTTGTCCAGTTTTTCTCCTTTATAACTCATTAGTTTAATGAACTTCATAGAGGTATCTTTAATATTTTAACATGTGATCAATAACATCAACAACTGATGGGGAAATGGGAAATATTTTACCTACTAAAATAATTTACCAGATCTTATAATAATTTAACACTAATGTCGCTGTGTATTAGGTAGTTTTCTAAATTCATCTATTTGATGAATGTTAACTCATTTCCTCCTCACTAGAACCCTTTGAAGTATATGTTATTATTATCTCCACTTTGCAAATGAAGACACTGAAGAATAGAGATTAAGTAACTTTCCATGGTCACAGAGCTCAGGCTATTTTAAGTTAGATTCTGTCAGTGGGCTATATATTAAATAGTATTAACTGATATTGTAAAAGCATTAGTCATATTTTGATTATACAAGAAATGTACTTGATTTTGATTAGTTGACATTTAATCACATGTAACTTGGACACAGAACTTTGAGCTGGTATATTATTAACTGATGTATAATATTCATACTCATTTAATGCAGTGTGCACAACTGTCCTCATGGCTTTTTCCGTTCCCTCTCCTCCATTCCAGCTGTTGCTACAAACTGTACCCCCCCACCCCATCCTAACTAGACCAGATAATAGTTGATTTGAACTCAGCATATAGAGAAAAGGCCTTTATCTGGTATCAAGGATTGGTTCCCACAAAGAATAAAATGAGCTAACTAGCTTCACAATGATAGAAGGCTTTTGAATAAAGGAAGCAGCATGTACAGCTGTAGCTAATTACAAATTTGGGCTTTGCTTTTGTTAACAGCAGACTAATGTTTGCATACAAAGCATTTGTTGTAAATAAATAGCTTTAATAAGAGGGGGAAAGAGACAGTAAGCAATACAATGCCAAGGGTAATTACAGCTATGTTTGCAAAAGTCACAAATGCAGTATATAATTATCTTAATATGAAAAATGGAGATTATCTCATATTTTAAGTTCTTTATTAGGAATAATTCTAACATTTGAATATTCTAGTCTTTGAATAGTTGTCTGATTCTGAATTAATTTTCCTAATATGCTACTTTACGTAACACATAGGAATACAAAATAATATGGCTTCAATGAATAAGTCCTTATGAAATACAATATTTGAAAGCACACTTGATCGTATATTTATAGCTTTTGGTTTGGTGTGATTTACCAACTCAATTAAGGATAGTTTTGAAAGGCTATTGAGAGGTAATGTAGTTCATCTCAAGTGAGACAACTCATAAGCTATCCCTCTCCAGCTCTCCCCTCCCAAATAAAAGCACCAACACTTTATTATGCTGTGATAACAACAGTGTAGAGCTACTGAATCACAAGACCAATGGGTCAACAAAAACAACACAGTGCCTGTGGAGACCCAGAAAGGGATTCTCTTACCATTTGAATTAGTCTCTGGGGGGAGGTGAATAAGAAGTACTACAGAAGATAATTCTAGATCTACCGTCATGTAATAGTCACAACTTAACTGCATTTGTCATGCAGTTAAGGAAAGAAGAACAAAAAAATCCAGAATCACTGGTAAAAAACTTGATCGTCCACACAAAAACTTATACACAAATGTTTATAGCAGTTTTATCGATAATTGCTGAAATTTGGAAGGAACCAAATATCAGTTAAGAGGTGAATGGATAAAGAATTTTGGTACATCCTCACAGTGGCATTTTATTGAACAGTGAAATGAGCTGTTTTGCCACAGAAAGACCTGAAGGAACCTTAAATGCCTACTCTTGAGTGAAAGAAACCAATCTGAAAAGGACACAAACTGTACTATTCCAACTTATATGACATTTTGGAAAAGGCAAAAATATGGAGGCAGAGAAAGATCAGGGTTTGCCAGAGGTTCAAGGAGAGAGAGAAGGAGGAATGGGTGAAGCACAGGGGATTCTTAGGGCAGTGAAACTGTTCTGTGTGATACTGTGACATGGGTATGTGTCATTCTGTATTTGTCAAAATCCCATGGCATCTTCAACACAAAGGGTGAACCCAACTAGAAACTATGGATTTTAATTAATAGTAGTGTATCAATATTGGCTCACCAAATGTAACGAGTGTGCCACACTAATGCAAGATGTTAAGAATGGGGCAAAATGTATGTACGTGTGGGGGATGGGGAAGGATAAGAGAGTCTAGGAAAACTCTATTTCCACTCAATTTTTCTGCAAACCTTAAACTGCTCTTAAAAGTTATCTATTTTAAAAACTATGATTAATATTGAAAATGGAAAGGGAGATTATTTAAAACTCAATTAACAGGAAGTCTGAAGTTACCTTAGTAAGATAAAATCAATTTAAAATCATTTCTGGTGAGCAGTGCCTAGCATTTTCTCCTAAATTCATATTAAAATGCTATTTCTTTAATTATGGAAAAATTAATGTTTAAACACTGAAAATGGATATTGGCTACAATCAATACTCTGTTGATTCTATTAATATTCTTCTATTGCCAGAGGCTGTTCTTACTTTTTTGGTAGGTAAAAGCTCAGTGGGACCAGAAAGAGAAAGAATCATACATTTATTTATTTTTTGTTGCAAAGTAGAGGCAAGGAAAGGGGCATCTACTGATAAAAATAACAGGTATATTTTAAATTAGACATCAAAATCATGTATTTTAAAATGCCTTTAAACTACAATTATATAAAAGCCAGATAATAATGAGAAGAAAATTTATACTCGCAGAAACAAAAATACCATTAAACTAACTAAAGGTTTTCCTTAATTTTTAATGGAATTATGGTAAAGAAAATTTGCAGCTCAAAAATAGCCTTTGAAACAAATAGGGTTGCAGTTTTAGATTACATATGAATATGTAATATGAATAGTATATGAACAGGCTGTTCCAGACCTAGTGAGTAAACTAAATGAAGGCAGATTACCTAGGCTATATGATACCTTTCTTAAAGTTTGAAAGGATATCTTCTGGTTGGTAATACAGAATTATTCTTCAAAATAGCAAGAAGCACACGGGGCTACAAAATAACAATTTGTAGAAACTATCAAATAAAATATAGAATGCCCAGTGAGATCTAATTTCAAATAAACACCATTTTTTCTTTTTAATATAAATATATCCTATGAAATATTTGGGGGCATATTTATGCTAAAATTTATTCTCTGTTCAAAATTTAGCTGAGTTTTTTAGTTGTTAAATCTGGTAATCTAACACTTTCCCAATCTTATAATATTTATAGGTCTTGAAGAGGGTGCAATTTAACTATTTAGTCTCAGTTTACACATATTCATTTTTGGAATTGGCAAAATGAAAATAATAATGAGATACTTAAATAAGCACTAATTTTTTGAATGCTTCCTTGTTAAGATTCTCTGTTAAGCTGTGGTGATAAATAAAGATTCTGTCTTCATAGAGAATGTATAGCCCAGGAAGATGATTATGGAAGACCTGAGTTTTACTTTTTATTTGGTGTAAAATGGCACATAAAGAGGCAACTATTGCATGTGATTGATACAGACTTTTCAAAAAATCATTGATAAATGTTCAGAGCAAAGACTTTAAATAAAAATAGCTGTCAAAAGCTGGGGGGCAGGTTGTGTGTGGATATCTTACAAAGAGGAATCAAACAGAAAGGATAGATACATCTCTGGCAGGAGCTACGTAAGTATCAACAGAAAAATTCACCAGAGATAAGGATTTGGCCAGTTTCCTTTAGCATGTATATGTCCTATCTGTTAGAGGAAATGCACAATTCCCAACTTTGATTGAAATGACAAGCTGATAAGGATGAACAGGGTATTTTCAGCATACTGTGAAAATAGTCAAAAATATATGGTAAATGAATTCCAGTGTTGGACATTTCAATGCAATGCCTTATGTGAGCCCAGATTTAAACTGTATTATTAGGTGGATGGTCTCCAAACTACTTGTTTTGTAAGGGTGCTGGAGAGGATTCATTGAGTCCCTGAAAAAAGTTAGACCTCTATGCTGCTGTGACCAGGAACATCCTACACAATTCTTAATAACCTAAGGTGAATTATTATAAAAACATTAAAAACATTATTTTACATGTACATTAATTTATAGTGCCTTTATATCTGGATTTTGATTCAGGTCAATGAATCTAAAGAAAGATTGAATAAAATTGAAGTTTGTCCAAGAAATTAAGGTTGGTCCAAGACTAGGACATTGTTGTTGCAAATGATAGGATTTCTATATTTCTTAAGGCCAGTGCTCTATTGTTTCTTTGTTTCTATTGATTCATCCCTTGTTAAGCATTTAGTTGCTTCCATGTCTTAGACATTCTAAATAATGCTGCATTGAACATGGGGTGCATATGTCTTTTTGAATTAGTGTTTTCATTTTCTTCAGATAAATATCCAGAAGTAGAATTGCTATATTGTATGGTAGTACTCTGTTTAATTTTTGAGGAACCTCTATACTGTTTTCATAGTAACTGCACCATGTTGTATTCCCAACAGTGCATGAGGGTTCCCTTTCTCCACATTCTAGCCAACACTTGTTATTTCTTGTCTCTTTGATGACAGTCATTCTGACAGGTGTGAGGTTATATCTCATTGGGTTTCCTTTCCTACCAACCTTATCCTACGAATCCCTTTTCTTCATATCCTAACCAACATTTACTCCTTGTCTTCTTGATAATGGCCAATCTGACATATGTATATTATATCTCATTGTGGTTTTAATTTGCATTTTCTTAATAGCTAGTGATGTTGAGCATCTTTTCATGTATCTGTTGACCTTTCATATATCTTCTTCGAAGAAATGTTTATTCAGATCCTTTGCTAATTAGATAATTGGGTTATTTTTTGTTTTTGTTTTCTTTTTGTTGTTGAAGTGTTTGAGTTCCTTATATATTTTGGTTAACCTCTTATATCTACATAGTTTGCAAATATTTTCTCTCATTCTGTATATTGCCTTTTGTTGATTTTACCCTTTGCCATGCAAAAACTTTTTAAACTGATATAATCCCCTATGTCTGTTTTTGCTTTTGTGCCTGTACTTTGTTTTCATATCCAAGAAATCATTGCTGAAACCACTTCTAGGAAGATTTTTCTTCAAGGTGTTTTACAGTTTCAGATCTTACATTTAAGGCTCTACTTTATTTGAGCTGGTTTTTGTGTACAGTATAAGATAGGAGTCAAATTTAATTCTTTTGGAACCATTTATCCAGTTTTTCTAACACTGTCATTTGAAGTGACTTTCTTTTCTCCATATGTAGTCTTGACACCATTATAAAATTCATTTGACCAGAAATGTGGAAGTTTATTTCTGGGTTCTCTATTCTGTTCCATTGGTCTATATGTCTTTTTTGTGCTGGTACCATACTGTTTTGACTACTGTAACTTTGTAATATGTTTTGAAATGAGGAAGTGTGAGGCCTGAAGGCTTGTTCTTTCTTGATTGTTTTGGCTGTTCAAAATCCTTTTTTGTTCCATATAAATTTTGGGATTGTTTTTTCTATTTTTGTGAAAAATAACATTAGAATTTTGATAGGGATTGCATTGAATCTATAGATCATTTTGAGTAGTATGGACATTTTAACAATATTAAGTCTTTCAATTGTGAACATAGGATATCTTTCCATTTATTTGTATCTTTTTGAATTTCTTTGATTAATGAATTGTAGTTTTCAATTTAAGTCTTTCACCTCCTTGGTTAAGTTTATTCCTAAATGTTTTATTCTTTGAGATACTATTGTAAATGTTATTTTCTTATTTCCTTTTAAAATTGTTTTTTCTTAGTATGTAGAAATATAATTGACTTTTGTATGTTGATTTTGTATACTGCAAATTTACTGAATTTATGTATTCTAACAGTTTTGGGATTTTTTTGCACATGTGTGTAGAATCTTAAGGGTTTTCTACATAAGGTGTCATGTCATCAGCAAACAGAAAATGTTAATTTTTTTCATTGGATTTCAATGTCTTTATATTTTTTCTTTCTTAATTTCTCTGCTTAGGCCTTCTGGTATGATGTTGAATAGTAGCAGTGAGACTGGGCATCCTTGTCTTGTTCCTGATCTTAGAGGAAAAGCTTTCAGCATTTCACTGCTAACCATGGTGGTACTGGTGGGCACATTATGTATGGCCTTTATTATGTCAAGGTATGTTCCTTCTATTCCTAGTTTCTTGAGTATTTTTATCATGAGCATTTGATTTTTTCAATTGCTTTTTCTGAGCCTGTTGAGATGATCATATGATTGTTATCTTCTGTTAATATGTCATACTACATTGCTTGATTTTCCCACCTGCATCCCAAGGATACATCTCACTTGATCACAGTGTGTAATCGATTTAATGTGTGGTTGAATTTGATTTGTCAATATTTGTTGAGGATTTTTGCATCTATATTCATCAGGAATTGTGACCTCTAGTTGTCTTTTCTTGTAATGTGGTATTGGTATCAGGATAATGCTGGCCTCATAAAATGAGCGTGGAAGTGTTTCCTCCTCTTTAATTTTTAGGAAGAATTTGAGGAGTGATGTTAATTCTTTAAAATTTGGTAGAATTCATCTGTGAAGACTTCTGGTCCTTGAATTATATTTTTTGGGGGGCTTTGTTTACTGATTCAATCTCCCCACTAGTTATGGGTCTGTTAAGATTTTCTGTTTCTTCATGATTCAGTACTGGTAACTTGTATGTTTCTTGGAATTTGTCCTCATCTTCTATGCTGTCCAGTTTGTTGGTGTAAATTGTTCAAAAAAGTTTCTTACAATATTTTTTATTTATGTGGTATTGATTATAATATCTCCTATTTAATATCTGATTTCATTTATTTAACTCTTCCCTCCTTTTTCGTAGTGTAGTTAAAGTTTTGTCAATTTTGTTGGTCTTTTCAAAGAACAACTCCTTTTATTTTCTGTTGTTTTTCTATTCTCTAATTTGACTTATTTTTGTTCTAATATTTATCATTTCCTCTGTTCTGCTATGTTTGGGCTTGGTTTTTCTATTTCCTTGAGGTGTAAACTTAGGTTTGTATTTGAGAGCTCTCTTCTCTTAAAATGTAGTAATGTAGGTATTTTTGCTATATACATCACTCAGCATGCTTTTGCTACCTCCAATAAGTTTTGGTATGTTATGTTTTCATTTTTGTCTCAAGATATTTTCTGACTTTCCTTTTGATTTCTTCTTTAATGTTTGATCAAGAATATGTTAATTTTCACATGTATGTGTTTTTCCATTTTCCTTATATTATTGATTTGTAATTTCATTCGAGTGTGGTTGGAAAAGACATGAGATAATTTCAGTCTACTTAAATGTATTAAGATTTCTTTTGTGACCTAATATGATCTATCTGGTAGAATGTTCCATGTGTGCCTTAGAAGAATATGTGTTCTGTGGCCGTGGGTGGAATGTTCTGTATTAGTCTGTTAGGTCCTTTTGGTCTATAGTATTGGTAAAGTCTGTTGTTTCCTGATTGATTTCTTTTGTATGGATGTTCGCTCCACTACTGAAAGTGGCATATTGAAATCTCCCACTCTTATTTCTGTGTATTTCCCCTTCATATCTGTTAGTATTGCTCTATATTCATAGATACTCTGAAGTTGGATTCATATGTATTTATTATTGTTTTATTTTCCTGTTAAATTGGCCCTTTGATCATATAGTATAATGTCTTTTTCTCTCTAGGGATTTTTTTTACTTAAACTCCATTCTATCTAAGTATAGTCACTCCTGTTATTGCTCCCTGTTGGTTACTGTTTGCATGGAATATCCTTTTCTGTTTCTTTACTCTCAGGCTATGTTTGTCCTTAAATCTAAAGTGAATCTTGTAGACAGAACATGGATGGATCTTATTTTTTATCCATTTAACTATTCTTTTCTTTGATTCATGAGTTTAATCAATTTACATTTATAATGGATAGGAGAGGAGTTATTATAGCCATTTAAAAAATTATTTGCTTTTGTGTGATTCTTTCATTTTCTTGTCTTCTTTTGTGATTTGATGACTTTTTATATTGATAAGTTTTTATTTCTTTTTAGTTTTCTTCTATGTATTGGTCTCTGGGTATTTTCTTTGTGGTTACTCTGAGGCTTACATAAAAGATCTTATAGTCAAAACAGTCTATTCTAAGCTGACAGTAAGTTCCATTACAAAAAAAACCTCTACACTATTAACTCTCTCCTCTTATGGACTCTTTGTTATTGATGTTACAATTTACACCTTTTTTTTATAATTTATTTTGTATCATTAATCTACAATTACATGTGCAAAATTATGGTTATTAAACTACCCCTTCATCAGGTTCCCCCCACCAACCCCATTACATTCACTGTCCACCAGCGTAATGAGATGCTATAGAATCACTACTTCTGAGTTGTACAGACCTCCCCGTGCCCCCCCAACATTACGTCTGCTAATCGTAATGCCCCGTTTTCCGTCTTATCCCTCCCTTCCCACTCATCTTCCCCAGTCCCTTTCCCTCTGGTAACTATTAGGCCGTTCTTGGGTTCTGTGAGTCTGCTGCTGTTTTGTTCCTTCAGTTTTTTTCCTTGTTCTTATACTCCACATATGAGTGAAATCATTTGATACTTGTCTTTTTCGGCATGGCTTATTTCACAGAGCATAATACCCTCTGGCTCCATCCATGTTGTTGCAAATGGTAGGATTTGTTTTCTTCTTATGGCTGAATAATATTCCATTGTGTATATGTACCACTTCTTCTTTATCCATTCATCTACTGATGGACACTTAGGTTGCTTCCATTTCTTGGCTATTGTAAACAGTGCTGCGATAAACATAGGGGTGCCTCTGTCTTTTTCAAACAGGGCTGCTACAGTCTTAGGGTAAATTCCTAGTAGTGGAATTCCTGGGTCAAATGGTATTTCTATTTTGAGTTTTTTGAGGAAACTCCATACTGCTTTCCACAATGGTTGAACTAATTTGCATGCCCACCAGCAGTGTAGGAGGGTTCCCTTTTCTCCACATCCTCGCCAACACTTGTTGTTGTTTGTGTTTTGGATGTTGGCCATCCTGACTGGTGTGAGGTGATATCTCATGGTGGTTTCAATCTGCATTTCTCTGATGATTAGTGATGTAGAGCATCTTTTCATGTGCCTGTTGGCCATCTGACTTTCTTCTTTAGAGAAGTGTCTATTCATGTCCTCTGCCCATTTCTTAATTGGATTATTTGCTTTTTGTTTGTTAAGGTGCATGAGTTCTTTATATATTTTGGATGTCAACCCCTTATCAGATATGTCATTTATGAATTTATTCTCCCATACTGTAGGATGTCTTTTTGTTCTACTGATGGTGTCCTTTGCTGTACAGAAGCTTTTCAGCTTGATATAGTCCCACTGGTTCATTTTTCCTTTTGTTTCCCTTGCCTGGGGAGATATGTTCATGAAGAAGTCACTCATGTTTATGTCCAAGAGATTCTTGCCTATGTTTTCTTCTAAGAGTTTTATGGTTTCATGACTTACATTCAAGTCTTTGATCCACCTTGAGTTTACCTTTGTGTATGGGGCTACACCGTAGTCCAGTTTCATTCTCTTACATGTAGCTGTCCAGTTTTTCCAACACCAGCTGCTGAAGAGGCTGTCATCTCACCATTGTATATCCAAGGCTCCTTTATCAAGTATTAATTGACTGTATATGTTTGGGTTAATGTTTGGATTTTCTATTCTGTTCCACGGGTCTGTGGGTCTGTTTTTGTGCCAATACCAAATTGTCTTGATTACTGTGGCTCTGTAGTAGAGCTTGAAGTTAGGGAGCGTAATTCCCTGTTTTATTCTTCCTTCTCAGTATTGCTTTGGCTATTCAGGGTCTTTTGTGGTTCCATATGAATTTTAGAATTATTTGTTCCAGTTCATTGAAGAAAGCTGTTGGTAGTTTGATAGGGATTGCGTTGAATCTGTAGATTGCATTAGGTAGTATAGCCATTTTGACAATATTTATTCTTCCTAGCCAAGAGCATGGGATGCATTTCCATTTGTTAGTGTCCTCTTTAATTTCTCTTAGGAGTGTCCTGTGGTTTTCAGAGTACAGGTCTTTCACTTCCTTCGTTAGGTTTATTCCTAGGTATTTTATTCTTTTTGATGCAATTGTGAATGGAATTGTTTTTTGATTTCTCTTTCTGTTAGTTCATTGTTAGTGCATAGGAAAGCCACAGATTTCTGTGTGTTAATTTTGTATCCTGCAACTTTGCTGAATTCAGATATTAGTTCTAGTAGTTTTGGAGTGGTGTCTTTAGGGTTTTTAATGTACAATATCATTTCATCTGCAAATAGTGACAATTTGACTTCTTCTTTACCAATCTGGGTGCTTTGTATGTCTTTGTTTTGTCTGATGTCTGTGGCTAGGACCTCCAGTACTATGTTGAATAACAGTGGAGAGAGTGGGCATTCCTGTCTTCTTCCCAATCTTAGATGAAAAGCTTTCAGCTTCTCGCTGTTAAGTATGATGTTAGCTTTGGGTTTGTCATATATGGCCTTAATGATGTTGAGGTACTTGCCGTCTATACCCATTTTGTTGAGAGTTTTAATCAGGAATGGATGCTGAATTTTTTCAAATGCTTTTTCAGCATCTATGGAGATGATCATGTGGTTTTTGTTCTTCTTTTTGTTGATTTGGTGGATGATGTTGATGGATTTTCGAATGTTCTACCATCCTTGCATTCCTGGGATGAATCCCACTTGATCAATAGGATGATCCTCTAGATGTATTTTTGAATTTGGTTTGCTAATATTTTGTTGAGTATTTTTGCGTGTACATTCATCAGGGTTGGTCTGTAATTTTCTTTTTTGGTGAGATCTTTGCCCGGTTTTGGTATTAGAGTGATGCTGGCTTAATAGAATGAATTTGGAAGTATTCCTTCCTCTTGTATTTTTTGGACAACTTTAAGGAGAATTGGTGTTATTTCTTCTCTATATGTCTGGTAGAATTCAGAGGTGAATCCTTCAAGTCTGGGGGTTTTGTTCTTGGGTAGTTTTTTGATTACCGCTTCAATTTCATTACTGGTGATTGGTCTGTTTAGTTTTTCTGTTTCTTGCTTGGTCAGTCTTGGAAGGTTGTATTTTTCTAAGAAGTTGTCCATTTCTTCTAGGTTTTCCAGCTTGTTAGCATATAGAGTCTCATAATATTCTCTTATAATTTTTTGTATTTCTGTGGGGTCTGTCATTATTTTTCCTTTCTCATTTCTGATTCTGTTTATGTGTGTAGATTCTCTTTTCTCTTAATGAGTCTGGCTAGGTGTTTATCTATTTTGTTTATTTTTTTCAAAGAACCAGCTCTTGGTTTCATTGATTTTTTCTATTGTTTTATTCTTCTCAATTTTATTTATTTCTTCTCTGATCTTTATTATGGCCTCCTTCTGGTGACTTTGGGCCTCATTCGTTCTTTTCCAATTTCTGTAATTGTGTCTTTAGACAATTCATTTGGGACTGTTCTTCCTTCTTTAAATAGGCCTGGATTGCAATATACTTT
The DNA here is from genome assembly GCA_032199065.1 of Smutsia gigantea. Lineage (NCBI taxonomy): Eukaryota > Metazoa > Chordata > Mammalia > Pholidota > Manidae > Smutsia > Smutsia gigantea. The sequence continues at coordinate 344,750 of JAVSCE010007667.1, read as the reverse complement.
CCTCTTAGAACTGCCTTTCCTGCGTCCCACAGACGTTGTGGCTTTGTGTTTTTGCTGTCATTAGTCTCTGTATATTCTTTGATTTCTGTTTTGATTTGGTCGTTCAAATTTGGACCCATTGATTAATTAGGAGAATGTTAAGTCTCCAAGTATTTGTGAAATTTTTTGGTTTCCTTCTAAAATTTATTTCTAGTTTTATACCTTTGTGATCTGAGATGTTGGTTGGTAGGACTTCAATATTTTTGAATTTACTGAGGTTCTTTTTGTGGCCTAGTATGTGGTCTATTCTGGAAAATGTTCCATGTGCACTTGAGAAGAATGTGTATCCTGCTGCTTTTGGGTGCAGAGTTCTGTAGATGTCTGTTAGGTCCATCTGTTCTAGTGTGTTGTTCAGTGCCTCTGTGTCTTTACTTATTCTCTGTCTGGTTGGTCTGTCCTTTGGAGTGAGTGGTGTGTTGAAATCTCCTAAAATGAATGCATTGCTGTCTATTTCCTCCTTTAATTCTGTTAGTATTTGTTTCACATATGCTGGCACTCCTGTGTTGGGTGCATATATATTTATAATGGTTATATCTTCTTGTTGGACTGACCCCTTTATCATTATGTAGTGTCCTTCTTTATCTCCTGCTACTTTCTTCATTTTGAAGTCTATTTTGTCTGATACAAGTACTGTCACACCTGCTTTTTTCTCCTTGCTGTTTGCATGAAATATCTTTTTCCATCCCTTCACTTTTAGTCTGTGTATATCTTTGGGTTTGAGGTGAGTCTCTTGTAAGCAGCATATAGATGGGTCTTGCTTTTTTATCCATTCTGTTACGCTGTGTCTTTTGGTTGGTGCATTCAGTCCATTTACATTTAGGGTGATTATTAATAGATACGTACTTATTGCCATTGCTGGCTTTAGATTCGTGGTTACCAAAGGTTCAAGGGTTGCTTCTTTACTATCTACAATCTCTAACTTAACTTTCTTGTTAAGTTATTGTGAACACCATCTCATGTTTCTTTATTTCTCTCCCTTCTTATTCTTCCTCCTCCATTCTTTATATACTAGGTGTTTTATTCTTTGCCTTTAGTTAGTATTTGGATCGTCTGCTTTCTTTGCTATGATTTTATTTTCTCTGGTGACATCTTTTTAGCCTTAGGGGTGCTTCCCTTTAGAGCAGACCATTTAAGATATCCTGTACTGGTGGCTTATGAGAGACAAACTCTCTCAACTTTCATTTGTCTGAAAATTGTTTAATACCTCCGTCATATTTAAATGATAGTCGTGCTGGATACAATATTCTTGGTTCGAGGCCCTTTTATTTCATTATGTTAAATATATCATGCCATTCTCTTCTGGCCTGTAAGGTTTCTGTTGAGAAGTCTGATGATAGTCTGATGGGTTTTCCTTTGTAGGTGATCTTTTTTCTCTCTCTAGCTTCCTTTAATACTCTGTCTTTATCTTTGATCTTTGCCATTTTAATTATTATGTGTCTTGGTGTTGTCTTCCTTGGGTTCCTTGTGTTGGGAGATCTGTGGGCTTCCATGGAGTATAAGGCTATTTCCTCCCCAGAGGGAAAGTTTTCAGCAATTATTTCTTCAAGACACTTTCAATCCCATTTCTCTCTTTTCTTCCTCTGGTACTCCTATAGTGCGAATATTGTTCCGTTTGGATTGGTCACCCAGTTCTCTTAATATTCTTTCATTCCTAGGGATCCTTTTATCTCTCTCTGCCTCACCTTCTCTGTATTGCTGTTCTCTGATTTCTATTCCATTAACAGTCTCTTGCATCTCATCCAGTCTGCTGTTAAGCACGTCAATCGCTTGTCTGATTTCTGCATTGTCTTTCCTCACTTCCCTCACTGCCTCCGTCAGCTCTTGCACATTTATCTGTAGATCCATCAGTATGGTTATGACTTTTGTTCTGAATTCTTTTTCAGGAAGATTGTGCATATACATCCCTTCAGGCTCTCTCTCTGCGGTTGTCTGGTTGATTTTAGTCTGGACCATATTCCTCTGTCTTTTCATGGCTATAGAAGTGTTCGCTGGTAGTAGCCACGTATGTCAGCTGTGCTCTTTAAGTCTTTAAAAATAAAAAAGGAAAGAAAGAAAGAAAAAAAAACGAAAGAGAAGAATAAACAAAACAAAAACAAAACAAAACAAAACAACAACAACAACAAAAATGCCCACCCGGAGTAGATTCTGTGAGGATGCTGTAGGTGGCACTGTTGCTCCAATATTCCGCAGCCTTGGCCGCACTGCTCCGCAGGAGCCTTTATAGCTCTGGCCGGGGTGGGAATGAATGGGAGGCTGTTGATCTCTGTGAGAAGTCTAAGTGAGGCTACCCTTTCCCTGTTGCCAGCTAAGGGGTCTGAAACTCCCCAGGACTCCCAACCTGCTGGGCTGAGTGTGCTGGGGCGATCCGCTCCTCCACTGGGCTCCTGTCACTTTAAGACCGCTGAAAACGCGCGCTTTCTTTTTTTTATTCCTCCTGGGAGCTGTCTGCAAGCATCCTGGCGCGTTCCCCGCTCAGATCCTGCACCCTCTGTCTCTCCAGTCTCTGGTATACCACGCGATGTGTGTCAGCGCTCTCTGCACAGATCACCGGGCCTGGTTATTTCGCGGGGTGTACTTCCACTCCCTCCCAGCTCTGAATCCTCTCCTCCTGTTGGTGCACTGGGGTGGGTGAGTGCTTGGGTCCCGCCGGGTCGCGGCTCCGTATCTTACCTGCCTCACGGGGTGCCGTGTCCTCTCAGGTATAGCTGCATGCTGTGCGCTTTCCTGTGTATTCTGGTCGTTCTTTTAGGAATAGTTGTATTTGCTGTATTTTCATAGATATATATAGTTTTGGGCGGATATTTCTGCCACCCTGCTCATGCTGCCATCTTCCCAGAAGTCAAAATTTACATCTGTTATATGACATATCCATAAACAGATTTCTGTAGTTATAGTTATAATTAATGCACCACCTTTACAGTATTATTTTATTCTTTATCTATTTACCTTTAACAGTGAAATTTATACTTTCATATGTATTGTATTACTGTTTAGGATCCTTTCATTTCAACTTAAGAAATGTATTTAGCACTTGTAAGGCAGGTCTATTGATTACAAACTCCCTCAGTTTTTGTCTCTCTGGGAAGGTCTATTTCTCCTTCATTTTTAAAGGATAATTTTTACTGAGTATAGTATCCTGGGTTGGTTTTTTTTTTTTTCTTGTAGTAGTTTGAATATATCTAGTTTTCTCCCGGCCTGCAAGGTTTCTGCTGAGACTTCCATGAATAGCCTAGCCTTTAAAGTGCGTCTTTGTATACGATGAGTCTCTTTTCCGTTGTTATTTTCAAAATGCTCTCTATCTTGTGACAGTTTGATTATTTGTATTTCATTCTGGATTTCATCTGACTCAACCTGTTTTGGTTCTTTTGCACTTTGTGAATCTGGATGTTTATTTCCTTCCCAAGATTTGGGAAGTTTTCAGCTATTTTTTTTGAATAAAGTTTTTGACCCTTTTTCTCCCTTCTGGAGCTCATATGATATGTATATTAGCCAAATTCTGATGTGCCAAAGCCCCACAGGCTTTCTTCATTTTTTTTCCTTCTGTTTTCTTTTTTATCCTCCTAATGATCATTTCTTGTGAGCTTATCTTCAAGTTCACTTATGCTTTCTTCTGATTGATCAAGTTTGCATTTGAGTATCTCTGGAATTTTTCTGTTCAGTCATATTTTTCAGTTTCAGAATTTCTGTTTGGTTATATTTTTATGGTTTCTATCTCTGTATTGAACTTCTCATTTTGTTCAAGTATTGTTTTCCTGATTTAATTTGATTTCTAGCTGTTCTCCTGTAACTCACTCAGCTACTTTAAGACCATTATTTTGAATTATTTGTTAGGCAATTTGTAGGTTTCCATTTCCTTGGGGTCAGTTACTGGGATTTTATTTTATTCTTTTGATGGAATCATGTTTCCCTGATTCTTCATGTTCCTTGTTGCTTTGCATTGTTGTCTGTGCATTTGGGGAAATTGTCATCCCTTCCAGTCTATATGCACTGATTTCAGGAAGGAAGGAGTTTCAGACAGACTGGCTAAGGATTCTAGGATCTATCAAACCTCTCCACTCCTCTTGATCTCCAGAGTTGTGCTCTAGAGCTCTCATAAAGGTATTTTCATCTGTAGATGGTTGTTAAATTGGGTTTCTATGGGGAGACAAGTGCTGAGATCTTTTTTTCCACCATCTTAATAATTTTACTTGTTGCCCCCATTTCAACTGTGTGATACTGATGCTTAGTATAGTTCAATGGTAATCATTTGCCAAGAGTATATGTTATCTTAAGTCTACCATTTGTTTTAATAATTAATTTTTAATTTCTTTTGTTGTATTGAAGTTTTAAAATTGCTAAAATCAAATTTATCAAACTTCTTTTTTCTTACCCCTTTTTTTTGCTGGTTGTGTTCTTTTGAACTCTTTCACTATCCTTATATATTAATCTATAAATTGATTCTAGTTTCTTTCACAAGTATAAAAATTTTTCATCTTTATTCACCTAGATTTTATCTTTGTGAATTGTGTATGGTGGATTGTGTACATGGTACACAATGTAATAACATTCAAATAAGATTGTTAAATCTTCCTAGTAAATTCTTTTAACATTATCCCTTTTAAGTCTAAAACTGCTTTTGTACCTTAATTCTGTAATGTCATCTGTGAATTTACTTGTAACTATTTTCTTCTACTTAGTGTTTTTCTCATGTCTATTTTATAACATATAAGTAGAATTTTTCCCTCATTATTTTTTTCCTGTATCTTTAGGCTTTATGCATAACTTTTATAAATAATAATTTAACCTGGAATTATGGGTCCTTTAAGAGAAGAGCTTAGTCCATGTGCACTTGTGATTGTAGATATACTTGGGTTTACTTACTACTTGCTTTCTTTGTGTCATTTTTTTCTGTCTTTTTAAAAATCGAATTGATCAAGTTTTGCTTCTCATGTTTTCCTTTTGCTACTTTGGGATACATCTATTTTGTTGGTACTTTTAAAAAGCTCAGAATCTTAAAAAACCTGAGTGAAAATAAATTTTCTTGTCTTCCAAGTGATATAAAGACTTTAGAATTTTTAAATTTCAATTTCGTCTACACTATCACCCTAATCTCATCTGTTACTGTTTTTCAGTATTTTCTTTATAATTTGTTTTCAAACTGTTCAAGATTATTATTTTATACAACTGATTTTTAGTTAGATCAAATCACATACTTACTGACCTATTTGTTCACCACTGCTTTTTTAAATTAGAGTATCATTGATATACAATATTTTTTTATTAAGGTATTATTGATATACACTCTTATGAAGATTTCACATGAAAAACAATGTGGTTACTACATTTACCCATATCATCAAGTCCCCACCCATACCCCAATGCAGTCACTGTCCGTCAGTGTAGTAAGATGCCACAGATTCACTATTTGCCTTCTCTGTGCTACACTGCTTTCCCCATGATCCTCCACACCATGTGTACTAAACAATACCCCTCAATCCCCTTCTCCCATCCTTCCCACCTGCCCATCCACACCCCTTCCCTTTGGTAGCCACTAGTTCCTTCTTGGAGTCTCTGAGTCTGCTGCTATTTTGTTCTTTCAGTTTTACTTCTTTGTTATACTCCACAAATGAGGGAAATAATTTGGCACTTGTCTTTCTCCGCCTGGCTTATTTCACTGAGCATAATATCCTCCAGTTCCATCCATGTTGTTGCAAATGGTAGGATTTGTTTCTTTCTTATGGCTGAATAATATTCCATTGTGTATATGTACCACCTCTTCTTTATCCATTCATCTACTGATGGACACTTAGGTTGTTTCCATATCTTGCCTATTGTAAAAAGTGCTGCGATAAACATAGGGGTGCATATGTCTTTTTGAATCTGAGAAGTTGTGTTCTTTGGGTAAATTCCAAGGAGTGGGATTCCCGGGTCAAATGGTATTTCTATTTTAGTTTTTTGACTAACCTCTATATTGCTTTCCACAATGGTTGAACTAGCTTACATTCCCACCAGCAGTGTAGGAGGCATTGATATACAATCTTATGGAAGTTTCACATGAACAACATTGTGATTTAAACATTCACCCATATTATCAAGTTCTCACCTCCACTATTGCAGTCACTGTCTACCAGCCTAGTAAGATGTTATAGAGTCATTACATGTCTTTTCTGTGCTGGACTGCCTTCTGCTTAACCTAACTCTATTGTGATTGTGAATTATAGTGCCCCTTTATCCTTTTCTCCCTCCCTAACTCCTCCCCTTTGGTAACCACTAGTACCTTCTTGGAGTCTGTGAGTCTGCTATTTTGTTCCCTCAGTTTTACTTTGTTATTATACTCCACAAATGAGGGAAATCATTTGGTACTTGTCTTTCTCCGCCTGGCTTATTTCACTGAGCATAATACCCTCTAGCTTCATCCATGTTGTTGCAAATGGTAGGATTTGTTTTCTTTTTACGGCTGAATGCTCCATTGTGTATACGCACTACATCTCCTTTATCCAACCATCTATGCATAGATACTTAGGTTTCTTCCATTTCTTGGCTATTGTAAATAGTGCTGCAATAAACATAGGAGAGTATATATCTTCTTGAATCTGAGATCTTGTTTTCTTCAGGTAAATTCCTAGGAGTGGAATTCCTGGGTCAAATGGTATTTCCATTTTTAGTTTTTTGAGGAACTTCCATACTGAATTCCACAGTGGTTGCACCAATTTACATTCCCAGCAGTGTAGGAGGATTCCCCTTTCTCCGCATTCTCACTCAGCATTTGTTGCTTGTCTTTTGGCTGTTGGCCATCCTAACTGGTGTGAGGTGATACCTCATTGTGGTTTTAATTTGCGTTTCCCTGATGATTAGTGATGTGGAGCATCTTTTCATGTGCCTGTTGGCCATCTGATCTCTTCTTTGGAGAAGTGTCTGGTCAGATTCTCTGCCCATTTTTTAATTGGGTTATTTAATTTTTGGGTGTTGAGGTGTGTTAGCTCTTTATATATTTTGCATGTCAACCCCTTATTGGATATGTCATTTATGAATATATTCTCCCATTCTGTAGGATGCCTTTTTGTTCTACTGATGGTACCCTTTGCTGTACAGAAGCTTTTTAGTTTGATGTAGTCCCATTTGTTCATTTTTGCTTTTGTTTCCCTTGCCCAAAGAGATGTGTTCATGAAAAAGTTACTCATGTTTATATTCAAGAGATTTTTGCCTATGTTTTCTTCTAAGAGTTTTATGGTTTTATGACTTAAATTCAGGTCTTTGATCCATTTCAAGTTTACTTTTATGTATAGAGTTAGACAGTTTTGGTATTTTGATAGGGATTGCACTGAATCTGTAGATTGCTTCAGGCAGGATGGCCATTTTGACAATATTAATTCTTCCTATCCATAAGCGTGGATGTATTTCCATTTACTGGTGTCCTCTTTAATTTCTTTCATGAGTGTCTTGTAGTGTTTGGATCAGTAGGATTACCTGAGGAAAACTTTCAGATATTCTACAACAGACTTAATGAATTAGACTTTTAAGTGTTATCCAGAGGATGCGTAGTTTTAAAAGTTCCTCAGAAACTTCCATTTTAGGTAGTTATAAATTTCACTTATCAACCTTCAGTCATGCAAGAAGAGTAAAAATCTTTGCCTCTGGCTAACATTGCAATTATTTGTTCTGCCTGTAATTATCATCATCACCACTGTTCTATAGTTCACCTTCTGCCTGTTGATAAAAACTATTGGAGTGTCCTCCTTCAGACTTCTTGTAAAAGTGGATAGAGGAAACCAACTCCCAATTAACACTTTGAAGTTTGAATATTTGTATGAATGTCACTGAACGTTCCTAGTTGGGCTTTAAGTAGCAATGGGATTATTTTGCTGAAGGAAAAAAAATGTAGAAACTCAGCGTTCCTAACATTTGAGTTGCTTGACCAGTTTTCTATACTATCTCAACAGTAATCAAGTTTAATCTTACAGAAGAATTCTTGAATAAGATTTTAAACTAAGAAAAGTTTCACATGAATTTTCCTATTTATTTCCAAGGTAAAGAATATGTTGTAAGGAATGATTATTGATACATCTTAACTTAATATTGTTTTTAGTCTTTGATCTTCAAATTTGAGATGTTGAATGTATCATTAAAATAATGTATTTCATAGAAAAATAAGGATGTTGGAAATAACATTAAAGGATTCATATGACAGTCTTTAATTTCCTTTTTATTTAACCTATGAGTTGACAGAAAGATTGGTCTTTTCTTGAAAATACATAGTTTCTGCTATATTTTTCCTGTCTACACTATATAATAAGATGTGTGTATTATGAAAAGCAAAGTTTTACTTACAAGCTAATGCAAACTTTAGAAAGGTCTTTCCTGAGGTAAGGAGAGAAAAAAAATAATTTAAAAATTGTCATTCTTGAATGAAAAATGCAAGGAAGAAATGTGCAGCCAAGTAATTAGGAATGGAATTTGAGTAGTAGCTCTGTTTAAGTTCAGAGCAATTATCTGTTTTTTAAATTTTCATTTTGGAATCAAACTATTGGAAAGCTAACTCTTCCTTAGTAGGCAATTTTTTAATACAAATAATCTCTTGAATACTCAAATAAATTAAACTATAATAGGTAGTCAAAAATTACTAATGCCATCTTTGGCCTCATTTTGGCAGTAAGCCCATGGGATAAGATGACGTGTACATCTGAAAAAAAGATAACACATTATCTTTTCTAAAGCTAGCAAGTTATGGGGAGAAGGTGCTGATGTGTGTAAAATGGAGAGGGAAGGGAAACTGGTAATAAACCACAAGGAATTAAAGCATAAGAATTTAATATACAATTTTCACTTAAACAAAGATACTACTTTTTAAAAGCCAGCAAACTCAGGAGTTAGGTGTAATTTAAAATCCGTCCTTGCATTTGTTCAAGGGGTTGAGACTCAATGGAATAGCATTTTGGTCATTTTCATTGGCTTTTGAATACCACTTTAAGGAAGAGTGCATCATAGAATTATGGTACTAAAGACTTGTATTGGTGAACTTGGTGTACCCAGTCTAAATGCTCCTACTTTTGGCATTAACAAGAAGAGCATTTAATTAAATACAATGATTGATTCAAACATCTGGGACAAAGCCTTGGCATATATTAGGAACAAAATAAAGGTTATTTGTATCATTTTAATTTTATTAAAAAGGATGGATAGCTTGTTTTTCTTGTGAAACCTTCATAGGAATGTATATCAATGATACCTTAATAAAAAAAATTATTGTGATAATCCCATGTCAATAATTAAATTCTACCCTCTTTAAAAAAAAAGGATGGATAGCATTGGGTAGAAGTAATATATCATCAACTGTCAGTGATAAGGAAATTAGTGTAACCTTCACATTGGAGATAAACTAGGTTTTAAAATGACTACTCTCAAGAATGGTGAGTAGTTTGATATTTACTAAAACTAGCTTTTCTAGGACTGGAACATTTGATAAACTGAGGTATGAGGTGCACCATTAGTAAATGTTCATATATTTAACAAAATCAGAAGCCTTGCATCCTCATTTAAGCTACCTGCTTCATCTTACAAGATGAATTACGTATAGCCAGTGAGATTGCATTCTAGGAATTCAGTTCTGATATAGCTGTTGCTAATTCACAGGTATTAGGTTTTCATAATCAGATCAAAAGGGTAGCTTCACTAGAAAATTCTTAAAAGAGAATATCACAGTCTTTTGTCTTCTTTATTCACAAATTCAAGAGAGAGTAGGGATTCCACAAAGGAAAGGAACACTTCCCGTTCATGCTCATGGAGCCTGTGCATGAAAGGTCCACCTAGTCAATGGACCATTGAGTCCTTACTATCTTGATCGGTTGTCCATGTGTTTCTCCAAGGTCAATTGCTAGAGCAAGAAGTTAAAAAGTTCCCTCTGGTTCATTTCTTCTCCAGTTGCTGAATGGAGTTTTGGGTGAGGGTGCCTTTTCAAGAGGAAGGAAATGCAAGGCTAGGTTTATTCTCCTTGTGAATAGGATAGCTGGACCTCTAGGCAAATATACTAATGAAATTGCAAGGAGAGGAGTCCCTATCTGTACAGTGCTTTTAACAGAATGTCCTGGGTTTAGGATTGCTTGTGGTAAGACAAACTAACAATCTATGGATTTATGAGACATGGCTCTCATACAATTCTTTGGAGTACAAAATGGCAACATTTCATGACAAATGTTCTCTGCTGTCTGAGGGGACTCACGTATTTCTCTTAAAGAATTTGTCTATTATTCTGGGCTGGGAGTACATTCCTGATGCAACAAGAAGGGATGTTGGAGCCACATAGGAAGACTCAGACCTCTTGCATCACCCAAGCCTTTTGCATACCTACATTATTATTTTTTAAATTTTTATTAAAATATCGTTGATATACTTTCTTATGAAGGTTTCACATGAACAACATTGGGGTTACTACATCCACCCATATTATCAATTCCCCCCCACATACCCCATTGCAGTCACTACCCATCAGCATAGTAAGATGCTATAGAGTCACTGCTTGTCTTCTCTGTGTTATACTGCCTTCCCCATGCCCCCATTACATAATGTGTGCTAATCATAATGCCCCTTAATCCGCTTCTTGCTCCCTCCCCACCCACTCTCTCCACTCCCTTTTCCTTTGGTAACCACTAGTTCCTTCTTGGAATCTGTGTCTGCTGCTGTTTTGTACCTTCAGTTTTGCTTTGTTGTTATACTCCACATATGAATGAAACAATTTGGTACTTGTCTTTCTCCATCTGGATTATTTCACTGAGTATAATACCCTCTAGCTCCATCCATGTTGTTGCAAATGGTTGCAAATTTGTTTTTTTCTTATAGCTGAATAATATTCCATTGTGTATATGTACCACATCTTCTTTATCCATTCATCTCCTGATGGACACTAAGGTTGTTTCCATTTCTTGGCTATTGTAAATAGTGCTGTGATAAACATAGGCTGCATATGTCTTTTTTCAGACTGGGCTGCTGCATTTTTAAGGTAAATTCTTAGGAGTGGAATTCCTGGGTCAAATGGTATTTCTATTTTGAGTTTTTTGAGGAACCTTCATACTGCTTTCCATGATGCTTGAACTATTTTACATTCCCACCAGCAGTGTGGGAGGATTCCCCTTTCTCCACATCCTTGCCAGCATTTGTTGTTTCTAGTCTTTTCAATGCTGGCCATCCTAACTGGTGTGAGGTGATATTTCATTGTGGTTTTAATTTGCATTTCCCTGATGATTAACGAAGTGGAGCATCTTTTCATGTGCCTGTTGGCCATCTGAATTTCTTCTTCGGAGAAGTGTCTGTTCAGCTCCTCTACCCATTTTTTAATTGGGTTATTTGTTTTTTGGGTGTTGAGGTGTTTTTGAGTTCTTTATATATTTTGGATTTTAACCCCTTATTTGATATGTCATTTACAAATATATTCTCCCATACTGTAGGATGCCTTTTTGTTCTACTGATGGTGTCCTTTGCTGTACAGAAGCTTTTTAGTTTGATGTAGTCCCATTTGCTCATTTTTGCTTTTGTTTCCCTTGCCCGAGGAGATGTGTTCGTTAAAGTGTTCCTCATGTTTATATTCAAGAGATTTTTGCCTATGTTTTCTTCTAAGAGTTTTATGGTTTCATGAGTTACATTCAGGTCTTTAATCCACTTCAAGTTTACTTTTGTGTATGGAGTTAGACAATAATCCAGTTTCATTCTTACATATAAGCTGTTCAGTTTTGCCAACACCAGTTGTTGAAGAGGCTGTCATTTCCCCATTGTATATTCATGGTTCCTTTATCTTATATTAATTGGCCTTATATGTGTGGGTTTATATCTGGACTATCTATTCTATTCCATTAATCTGTGGGTTTGTTCTTGTGCCAGTACCAAATTGTCTTAATTACTGTGGCTTTGTAGTAGAGCTTGAAGTTGGGGACCATAATACCCCCAGCTTTATTCTTCCTTCTCAGGATTGCTTTGGCTATATGGGGTCTTTTGTGTTTCCATATGAATCTTAGAACTATTTGCTCTAGTTTTTTGAAGAATGCTGTTGGTATTTTGATAGGGATTGCATTGAATCTATAGATTTTGCTTTATGCATACCTATATTCTTTAAATGCTCAGTTAATCTAGATATTGGATAAGTTTTTTGATCTGTGGTAGTCTGATCTGACTGTCTATGCAGTGCTTTGAGCAGAATGTGTTAGCTCAACTGTCAAGGGCAAATGATTAGGAGCAAGTCTTAAAGCATAATTTGTGTTATTATTTTTACTGATGGAACCCTATGTTGTTAGTAACAATAGAACTTATTTGGAACTGATAAGGGAGCACATGGTACACAACTAATGATAAAACATAGTTGATATTTCCAGACTTAGTAGCAGAATATAGAAACAGCCTAGAAAAGTCTATATACCCTTGCTGATTAAAATTTACTGAGAAGCAATATGAGTCACAGAAAGCCAAAAAACCTGCATTTGTTGCCAAATCTTCCATCTTATTAGACATGAAACCGTGAAATGATGAGACAGACATGGTAAAATTAGAGGAGTGTATCAGAAGCATTCAAGCAGATGGTTTGGTCTTGGGCTCTTCGAAACTATTTGCAGTGGGGTATGGAATTTTAAAACTTCAAGTACAATGTGTAGTTGAAGATGATAAAGTAGGAAAAAATATGCTAGAGGAGCAGATCACTGCTTTTGAGGGCTGTGTGCAGTCCATGGACGTGGCTGCTTTCAACAAGATCTAAAATCCATTGTGGATCATTGCATTTAAATAAAAGCTTAAAAGATTTTTTAAAAATTGGTGAGAGGAATATTATAATTAGAGATTTTGTGCTCCTTCAAATTTATTATTTTTAATTCTTGATGTTTGGTGTTGCAGTGCCTTTGAGGAGGAGATATAAGGGTTCAGACTCTTACAGGGTGGAAGGCTATTGCTCTTCACCTTTCCCTCCAAAATAGCAATTCCAATCTTAGTTTTCCAAGATCTTCTTCATTTTTCCTTGGTCTCAAGTCTGTAACTATCAAGAGAATAATTATTTGAGTAAGATATTCTGGAATTTGTACTCTGGCAGCACAGTGGGAGGCAGACGTCAATAGTGCAGGCCAATCCTTGATTTAAGCCATCGACACCACAAGGTCTGGAATTAGAAAATACTGTTTATAAAAAGAAAATATGGTGGTGCTACCTTTAAATATAATCTGTCAGATGTTAAGCAATTCTTATTCTGATATTCAAAGGCATAGACCTCTAAAGATTTAGAGAAAATAAAGTAACTCTGATGGTGGAATTTTCTTTCTTTTCTTGTTGAGATATAATTGACTTCCAATAGTATATTAGTGTCAGGTGTACAACATAGTGATCCAACATTTGTATATTTTGTGAAATGATCACCACAATAAGTCTAGTTACCATCTGTTATCATACAAAGTGATAAAATATTTTTTACTCTATTCCCCATGGTATACATTACATTCTCATGACTTGCATATTTTACAATGAGAATTTTGTACTTCTTGATCCCCTTTAACTATTTTGCACCCCCCTGTAGGATAAATGGAAGTTTTCACCCAGAATTTCAAGAATTTTCTGCCTGGCCTTAGTCCATTTACATACCAATGGATATTTACAACAGCAGAGCCACCTGTTGATCTGGGTCAAGGAGGGGAGAGAAAATGGCCATTCTCTCCTTTGCTCAGTTCCTGGTACCTAATTGGTCTGGTGTTTGCCAGTCACCGGGGACTCGCCCATTGAGTTCCTCCTGGGAGGTGCAGGCAGGGAGAGGGAGAGCATGTGCTGTGGATGGAGAGGACAGATAGTGCAGGGCCTGGCTAGTGAACCCAGGCAAGCTGTAAGAAATAAAAGCCATTCTCACAATCTGCTCTTCCCCTTGACTTATTTTGGTTTCACCGGATTCACCGGGAACTTATTCTGGGAGAGGAACTCCCTTCCCCCAGGAGCTACACCCCTCCCCCAACCAAATTCCCTCCCTCCAGCACCCACCAACTGTTCTCTTTATCTATGAGTCTGGGTTTTGTTTTATTTATTTTGCTTGTTTTGCTGTTTAGATTCTACATATAAGTGAAATAAAGTGGTATTTGCCTTTGTCTTATTTCACTTAGCCTAATACCCTCAAGGTCCATTCATGTTGTCCCAAATGGCAAGCTTTCATTATTTTTTTACAGTATACATATATATACCACATCTTTATCCACACATCCATTGATGGGCTCCTAGGTTGTTGCCATATCTTTGCTATTGTAAATAATTTTGCACTGAACACAGGGATGCATATATCTTTTCAATTAGTGTGTGTGTTTTCTTAAGATTGATACCCAGTAATGGAATTGATGGATCATATGGTAGTTCTATTCATAATGTTTTGAGAAACCTCCACAGTGTTTTTAGTACTGACTACATCAATTTACATTCCCACCATCAGTGTATGAGGGTTCTCTTTTTTCCACATCCTTGCCAACATTTATTTCTTTTTGATAATAGCCATTCTGGCAGGTGTATGGTGGTATCTCATTGTGGTTTTGATTTGCATCTCCTGATGATTAATGATGTTGAGCAACTTTTCATGTGCCTTTTGGCCATCTGTATGTCTTCTCCAGAAAAATGTCTGCTTAGACCTTCTTTTCAATTTTTAATCTGATAGTTTATTTTGCTATTGATTTGTATGATGCATTTCTATATTTTGGATTTTAATTATTGGATGTTTGATTTGCAAAATCTTCTCCCATTAAGTAGGTTGCCTTTTCATTTTTTGATGATTTCTTTCACTATGCCGAAGCTTTTTAGTCTAATGTCTCACTTCTTTATTCTGACTTTTCTTTTCCTTGTCTTTAGAATCAGATCCAAAAAAAATCTCTGCCTATGTTTTCTTCTAGGAGTTTTAGTTTTCAGGTGTTACATTCAAGTCTTTAATCCATTTTGAGTTAATTTTCGTATATGGTATAAGAAATTGGTCCAGTTTTATTATTTTGCATGTAGCTATCCAGTTTTCCCAACATTATTTATTGAAGAGACTCTTCATTCCCCATTGTGTGCCCTGCCTCCTTTTTCATAGGTTAATTGACTATATATGTATGGGTTTATCTCTGTACTCTCTATTCTGGTCTGTTCATCTGTATGTTTCCTTTTATGGCAATACAATACTGTTTTGATTTCTCTAGCTTTTGGGTATACTTTGAAATTGGGGAGTGTGATACCTCTGGCTTTGTTATTGTTTCTCAAGGTTGTTTTTGCTATTCAGGATCTTTTGTGATTCCATACAAATTTTAGAATTATTTATGGTAGTTCTGTGAAAAATGCCATTTAATTTTGATTGGGATTTTAGACTGCTTTGGGTAGTGTGGATATTATTTTAACAATATAATTCTTTCATTGTATACACATATCAAAATTTGTCAAGCTGCACACTAAAATTTGTGCATTTTATTGTATGTAAGTCAAATTTCAATGGAGGAAATATACCCTGCCCCCCTAAAATTCTTCCAGTCTATGGGCATGAATGTCTTTCTGTTTATTTGTGTCATCTTCAATTTCTTCCATCAGTTTATCTTTATAGTTTTCAGTGTATAGTCTTTCACATCCTTGGTTAAAATTTTCCTAGGTGTTTTATTTATTTTATTTTTGAAATGATTGTAAATGGTATTGTTTTCTTGATTTCTCTGTCTAATAGTTTGTTACTGGGTAGAAATGCAACATATTTTGCATACTAATTTTGTATCCTGCAACTTTACTGACTTCATTTATTAGTTGTAAAAGTTTCTTGGTGGATTCTTTGGGGTTTTCTATATATAGTATCATGTCATCTGCAAAGAGTGAGTTCTACTTTCTCTTTTCCTTTTATTTTGTTACTTGCCTAATTGCTGTGGTTACTGATGATAAATAAAACTAGAAGAATGGGTTTCCTTATATCTTGCTCCTGATCAAGGGAAAAGCTTTAAGCTTTTTAACATTGAGCGTTGTCTTGCCAGTGGGTTTCAGCCCCGGGCAAGTTCACTATGGATTCAATGTGACCAAAGAAATTGACAGCAAAACTGTTCTTGGGGTGAAAGGGTTATACCCAACTTTATTTCCAGGTGGCAGGTCAGTCACTAAAATCCTGTTCACTCAGAGCAAGTCTGTATGCAGCAAGACGGTCTCTGCCTCTAGTCCCCTCTGTCTGCACAGCTGTCTTCTGGGCCTCTCTGCACAGCCGTCCCACACAGCCGTCCTCTGGGCCTCTCTGCACAGTCGTCCTGCACAGCCGTCCTCTGGGCCTGTGTCCTTAGCAGTGCCACCACTCCAGCCTCTGCTCTGCTCTCCTGCAACCTTGCAGCCATACCACCATGTTCCGCACAGAGCACTGGGCGGAGCTCTTTATATAGAGTCAGCAGCCATGTATTGCCCACAAGTGTGCAGTGAGCTAATCAACCAGGGCCAGGTGAGAATCCTGACCACAGGAACTCTCATTTTATCCACAGGCATGTTATTAGCTGCGGGTTTGTCATATACGACCTTGATTATGTTGATATACATTCTCTCTGTACCCACTTAATTGAGAGTTTTTATCATAAACAGATGTCAAATTTTGTCAATGCTTTTTCTGCATTTGTTGAGATGATCATATGATTTTTATCTTTCATTTTGTTAACATGGTATATCATTTGATTGATTTGTGGATGTTAAATTACTCTTGTATGCCTGGAATAAATCCCATTTGATTATGGTATATGATCCTATTAATGGATTGTTGAATTCAGTTTGCTAGTATTTTGTTGAGTATTTTTGCATCTCTGCTTTCTGGGATTTTGGACTGTAATTTAATAATTTGTAGCATCATCATCTGGTTTTGGTGGTAATGCTGGCCTCATAAAATTAGTTGGGATGCATTCTCTTCTCTTCAGTTATTTTGAACAGTTTGAGAAGGGTAGTTATTAAATCTTTGAATATTTGATAGAATTCACCAGTGAAGCTGTTTGGTTATGGACTTTTGTTTCTTAAGAGGTTTTTGATTAATGTTCAATCTCCTTACTAGTAACTGGCTTATTCAGATTTGATATTTCTTTATGATTCATTCTTATAAGATTCTCAGTTTCTAGGAATTTTTCTATATCTTCTAGGTTGTTCAGTTTTTTAGTGTATAATTTGTCATGGTATCTTCTCATGATCCTTTGTATTTCTGACATTAGTTGTAACCTATCCTCTTTCATTTCTTATTTGATCCCTCTCTTTTTTTTCTTGGTGAAAATAACTAACGATCTGTCAATTTTGTTTATCTCTTCAGACAACCAACTCTTAGTTTCATTGATCTTTTCCACTGTCTTTTAGGTCTCTATTTATTTCCAGTGTGACCTTTATTATTTTTCTTCTTCAACTATGTTCTTTGTTGAATGTCTTTTTCCTTCTCTAGGGAAGTTTTCAGCCATTATTTCTTCAAACATATTTTCTGCCCCTTTCTCTCTCTCTTCTCCCAGGAACCCTATAATGTGAATGCTTTTCCACTTTCTGTTATCCCTTAAGTTATCCTCATTTTTAAAAATTCCTTTTTTTCTTTCTGCTGCTCTGCTTGGGTGTGTTCCATTTTATTATCTTCCAGCTCATGATCTGTTCTTATAATTAATCTGCTGTTGAAACCTTCTAGCATATTGTTCAGTTCAGTTTTTGTACTCTTCAGTCCTGTGAAATCTGCTGGGTATTTTCCTATATTTTCTATCACTTGTTGAACTTCTTTCTCACTATGTTCATCCATTCTTCTCCCAAGTTTAGTGAACATTACTCAGAATCTTTATCAGGTAGATTACTTATATCCATTTCATTAGGGTTTTTTGCTGAAATTTTGTTTTATTCTTTAGTTTGGAACATATTTATCTGTTTTCTCATTTTGGTTGACTCTGTATGTTTGTTTCTATCAGATGAAACAGCTATCTCTGTTAGTCTTAAAGGAGTGTGTAGGTGATGAACCTTCTGATTCAACCTTGCTCTAGCTCTTGGTTGTCTCTTGAATCTTTGTGATTGACTAAACTGCCTGATTTATTTTTGATATGCCCTTTTTGTTTAGAGTATTCCAAGACTCGTCAGTGTTACAAGGGGAAGAATCTCATTTAAAACCTAGTTTTAGGCTAATTGGAGTCTAGATTCTCAGGCAGCAGATTTAAAATTATGCAAAAATAAAAGTTATGTGGGGCCACAGTAATAATCCATCTTTCTTCCAGACCAGGAAATCCATAGGTGTCCCCTGGGCTAGAGTTGCAAAATTGGGGCTCCAGGTAAGAGTATAAGCTCATTTCTAGGAGGCCTCATTTTGCTGTAGCAAGGCCAAAGGAATGAGCAAGGATGGTGTGCAAGGATGCCTTCTTGTATTCCCTAGGAACATCTCCTTTGCCTCTAGATGTGTAGGAAGGCTGAAGTCTGATACTCAGCTGAAACTCTAGGCTAAGTAAATATATGTTTTTCTGGGGTATTTTGGTCTGCTCTCTGTGCAGTGCACTGGTGGTGGTGGGGTGGCCTGCTTGCATTCCTGTGGAACTCTGGAACACCAGGCCCCTTGGCTACTAGAGCCAGGTCATCAAGGGGTGTCCCCTGTGTGTAATGTGTGTACCTGCTAGGCAGCTGGAGAGTGTAGGAGTGGGACATGCCTGCCAGCTTCAGAAAGGCAGTGGGAAAATGTCTTGAATGTATGAGCCATGGGCTTCATCAATGCAGGAAAGTGCCTTGTGTGTGTGCAGTGATGGGTTGGGAATGGGAGAAGGCCCTGATGTTCTCACCAGCACTGTTTAAGGTGCAGGGGAGTGCCAAACCCACCAATATCTGCCAACTTTAGCTAGGAAGAGTGTGGTCATTTGCCCCAGCAATGGGCAGGGGAGTGCTGCAACTGCCTGCCCTCTCTGGGTTCAGCTAGGCATCAGAATAGGGTCTTGAGCACCTTCCTCCACTTGTCTTAGCAAGGTGGATGGAGGTTGCCACATTTGAGTTCAGCCACCTGTGCTAGCATAGGTGGAGAGTGCAAAAGTGGTATCTGCCAGGGCCTCCATCTCCCAAGAGAGTTTCAACTGCCTCCTCTCCTCCAGCAGATACTTTTAGATTAGCAAATGAGTCTTCTTCAAATACAGTGTAGGTACTTTTCAAATTGCACTGTTTTCATTGGGTCTCAGGGTGAGTTGGACCACCCATGAGCCCTTTAAAAGGTGAATTTCAGTTTCCTATAGCACTTTGGGTCCCTTGGATATTAGCCCCATTGGATTTCTAAGCCATACATTTTGAGGGCTCATCTCTCTGGTGCAGTTCTCAGGGGTTAGGGTGCCTAATATAAGGCACTGACCCTGCATTCGTGTGGGAGAAGCCCCGGCCTGGTGACATCCCTCCCTATTGTGTGTTGCTGTGCTAGAAGTAGAGTTTTTTTGTCCTTTCTTGTGGAGAAGTAGTTCATCTAGTTTTCATATCTTTTTCGGAGGGAAATGATCCATGTGTAGCTGTAGATTCGGTGTGTCTGTGAGAGGTGAGTTCAGGATCTTCCTACACTGCCATCTTGCAGAAGTCTCCTGACAGTGGAATTTTCAAAATAATTTACAGTAAATGATTTGAAACAGCAAAAGACTTTTTTCCCCCTGTTCTTAAATGCCAGATATTTATACAGCAAATCAAAAGAATCATCTTGGGAAAAGAATAGTGCATATTATAGAAAAGAGCTTTCACTCAGCTTCAAGAGTCTGCTTAGATGAGGCCTATGTTAGAAATTCCTTAAGAGGAGAGTCTTTTGATGTTGGTCTCATCTTCTTAATTCATTTATAGCAAGTACTTCTTAATTCATTTAGAGTAAACCTCTTGGAACTATAGCAAGTAACAGGATGAGTTAACTTCATAGATAGGTCCTAAAATTGTCGGTAGCCTGTTGAATATGTACTTTAAGAGGTTTCCTTAGAAATTTACTTCCTTGGATAATACTGAGGCACTTAACTAGAGATTTTTTATTTTTTTTCCATTCTGAGAGAGCAAGGCAAGTAACACTGCATTCATAATTGAATTTTTGGTTCTGAACATTTGGTTTAATAGTTTTCGAACTATTTATGAATTCTGTTTAATATCAGAGCAAGACAGATTAGCATTGAATCCCAATTTAACAGTTTGACTTAGAGTAAATCACTTTATTTTTCTAAGACTAAATTTTCTTTTCTGAAAATATAGGCAGTTGAAATACTACTTCATAGTTTTGTTTGGGGTTACATGAAATAAATTAATGAAAACAATGTATCAAATACCTTAGCACATGGTAAGAACTCACTAAATATTAGCAACTATTATTACTGTGAAAAATGCTTCCCTGTTAGGGTTAACACATTCAATACCAAGTAGAAACACTGCATTAATTCAGAATACTGTTTACTCAGAAAGATATTGGGAAGATAATATGGGCTAATCTCCTTTCAAGAGGGTGGTTTAATGCAACATATCTATGATTTATTTTATTTTCATTTTTGGATAGTGCTAATAACTCATTGATTATCTCAGTTACCAATGCTATACAACACAAGTGTGTATATAAATAAGCAATGTATATCATATATAGCAAAAACATTTCTCTATAAGTATAAACTGCTTTTTCTTACTCTGGCCTACAGAGGCTCTTGACCTGGTATAGGTACAGGACATAAATAACTAAAGGAATTTTTAAGTAGGGAATTAATTTCATCCACCAAGTTATTCGTTTCTTTTTTTCAGTTGAATGCATTTATCCTGCACCTATTGTCAGATACATATTAGGGATACAATGATTAGCAAAACATGGGAATCATTTGGTGAGGATTAGAAAAAAAACACATCCAAACCATTTTATCCTATGCACATAGTATATATTGTATGTGCATGCATATACTATATATAAAAAATAGGGAGGTCTGGCATCAGTTCTTGTATATTCTCATAAGGAATTAATAATGATCTTCATTAGGGATCATTAGGGAATGGTGTTATGGATATTCAATTTGTATTCTCTTCTGTATTGCCTTTGTTTGGCTCAAAGTAGTCCAGGCTCAATTTGTATGAATCCTGCTTACATTAGCACCTTTTGTTCTGATTCCAGCCAAACAAAGCTGCATAATTGGGTAGCTTTGACTCTAAACTATGAGTTCTGTCTCTGGAAATTGTTTTTTCTTAGTTGAGAATGTTTTTGGGTTAGAAAAATACATTATATGGTTGCAGTGGACTTGATTATAGTTTTATAATCATGTTTATTGGGAAGGGATTATTCATTCTTAGCATCTGAGCTAAAAATGAATTTCACCTTTAGGAAGTACTTAAGGTAACCAATATTCCTGACTTATTCCAGACTAAAGAAGTTCCCTTGACATTGTACTTTCAGTTTTAAAATTGGGAAAATTTGAGGCAAATTGGGATGATTTTGTCACCTCAGAATTACTGTGACACTTTTAAACATCTTTCTGAGTATGACGGATGTACATAAATATATATGTGCTCTGCACTATATGATCAGTTTTCTGTTGTATCTCACAAAATCTTGAAATGATCCTGTGAAATAGGTGTTAGCATATTTTGCAAATAAGAAAACTAAAGCTTTGAAATCAAGTAACTATCTGGGATCTGTCTCTGATCATGCTATATGTAACATATATACAATACCTAAAACTATGGCTTTTACTGTATTGTTAACACTTTCTTATGCCATCAGACATTATTAGGATTTTGGGTTTTGTTTGGAATGGCTGAGTGAAATGTGACCAACTGCCTGACATAGCAGCCTCCTGCTGGGAAAATTTCAGGCAAATTTTCCTGAATTTGGGACAAGATGGTTTGCCTGCCATAAAGAACCCCAGGGCCCTTACCCTTCCAGGAAACTACTGGGTATAGAAAATATTAATATTGAACTGTCTTCCTTTTAAAAACTGTTCCCCAAACTGATTGTCCCACTGCAGCCAACCAAAGTCTGATCAGTGTACCTGAAGACCAATCAGAAAGTCTCCCCCACTTCAGACATAACAATCTCCCCTTTCTAGAATGCTTGCCAGAGGCTCAGCTTTCCTTTTGCCATATAAAATTTACCACCTCAGACTCCTTGCTGAAGTGAAAAGTGATGGCTGAAACATTTCCTTGCTACAAGTTTATGAATAGTCTTTAAAAATTTTGTCTTGGACTTATTTTTGTCTCTAAGAAGTAAAATAAAAGTGCAGTGGTGGTAGATTTTACACAGTTCCCAGGGTCTACACATTTTCATACTGCCTGTTTTTCTGACATGGACCCAATGAATTACATTAAAACAAACAACCCTGTGACAGTTTCTTTCTATTTTCTCTGCCAAGGTTCTTCCCCTCCCTGCCTATTATACTTCAGCTGATCATTCCTCACCCTTCATACCCTGTCTACATCCTGTTTGGTTGTCTGGGGAGTACTGGTCTCCTAATGTTCTCAGTAATGGTGTGTGTTATGGACGGGCGTGATAGAGGAGCATGTTGGCTTTCTTGAAGTGGTATCCACTCCGTGGAGGAAGGCTTGTGCAGATTTTTGACTGTTACAAATTCCAGGGAGCTGAGACAATACCTGTGCTTGATTGGCAATTGAACATACTCTGCATGTACCTCTGAACAAACCTTATTAGTGACTGACTAGCCATTTATCTCCTAACGCAAAAACAAAATGAAACAAAAGCTAAAAAGCAAAATTTAATAAGAGGCATAAAGTATGAAGATATATTCTTCCTTCCCTAAAGTTTACTTATTCTTACTGAAATTACGTATTTTCAAGTTTGTGTCTGCTTTTTCATGAAGCCATGGTTTTAGAGTTCTGAAGGCTTTTCTTGCCTAGGGACCTTGGTTAACAGGTTTGAAATGGTGGCATAAAGGTGTTAGCTATTTACATAGGGTTATAGAATTAGTAAATAGCATAGCTTGGAACAATATTTCTTAGCCTAGTTTCCCCAAAAGAAAGACCAGAGAAAGAGGCTTGTGTGAGGGTAGTTTATTTGGGAGGGATTTCAGGGAGGGGGAGTGAGGATTGGGAAGTGAAAGATTGAAGGGTGGATAGCACTGCGACATTTCATTACCCAATAGCCACTGCTACAGGTGACTGATTCTACTCAGGGGCAAATGGGACCAGTATTGATCCACTGGCCTTTATACCCAATGGCCAAATGTGCCCCCAAGAATTTAACACCGTCATATTCTGTGATGTGTATCATGAGTGCCAAATATTTTCCTACTAATTTCTTATGCCAGTGAGCCAGAGAGATTTCTGAGAAGAATGTGTAAAGTAGAAGGCTCATGCAGAAGTGAAGCAATAGACTTGATTTATCTGTCAGAAGCTGATTAAAACTTGTATATAACTGGTGATTATACTCCTTGGTTTCAAGCAAGAGATAAGGCTGAGATTTTCAGTCGTGTAGAAGATCATCAACATGGGTGATTTAATAATATAAATATATATGAATGATTTAGCTGCCAATCAAAACTCTTTTCTAGTGTATAATGCTGCATCTACTGGATTCCTCAAAATCGTTTTTATTTCACATATTGACAGTTTAGCCCATTTTCATTTTTAAATTTGCAATCAAAATTGTAATAGTTTTAGTGGAAGACATAGTTCATGAAATCATCAGATATTTTTGCATTTCCACTGTGTATTCCTAGATTTCAAAATTTGTTTTAAATATAACTGTACAACTTTTAAATCCAGTGAAATACTTTTTTGATTTTAACCTATGCTGCATTTATTTTGCTAATCATCCCAAACATTTAACATTTCTTTGTTTCTCACTGACTTCTGCATATGCTTTTCTTTTGTACCAGAGAGAAAATGCTAAATTAGTACAGTCCTGCTAAGTATCCAAAACTGAAGACCTTTATCTGTTCCAGTTACAAATGTTTTATCATCTAGAGATTCAAATTGTTCAAATAAGACAAAGAAAATTCTCTGATCAAATTCTATATGCAAAAGGTAACCGAAAGCATTATGTTCCATTAGACATGCAGGTGCTTGACACTATTTAATGGAACACAGTGGTGTCCCACAATGTCTTGACAACCTGAAGTGTGCCTCCTGAATAGACTTGTGAAAGTTTAATTGGGTAGGAGACTACTCCACGAGGGACCACTACCACTTTAATAGCGAGCTCCGGACCCCTAGTGAGGTTGAGTAATTACAATCAGGGAGCTGCAGCCGTTTCCATGACTGCACTTACACTTCTGCAGAAAGGCCCATTTTCCCCTACCTGACAGTTCACTTTGTATTAATTATAGATTACATGCTTCAGCCCTCTATCATTATGCTAGCATATTCTCATAAAAGATGGTACATTAACCATGAAATACTGTGCTCATTGCATGTATGACTGTTCAACTCTCTGCACTGGGTATGTGTATGTGGAAGAAAGGAAAAAGAGGTCACTTTATAAATTTCATTGACACCAGATGGGCAAATAGCAAATCAAGTCAGCGAAGAAGAGATAGGCACATTCTCAAACTAAAATGGATCTGTCATGTGTACTTTGCCCTCTATTTCCATTTTCCAACACTTGTTGGTTCAGAATACAGCAGGCTTAAAATATAGTTACATTAGATAATTGAATTATTCCAACTCATTGGAAGTTAAGAATTATCTGAAAATCTACTCCTAGCTGTTGCTCTTCAAACCTCTCTTTCTGTGAATAAGTGGCCATAGCTCTTGGCCTGGGGAAGGGAATTCACAGGAGATCATTTAACTGTGTGCCCATCACTGAAGTAAAGGCTGACCTACATTATTTCATTATGAACAATGCTCTCTAAACTAGGAATTATTATACTCACTGTACAGTAAAGGGAAGCATGTGTAAGTTAAACCACATTCTGTGTCTGAGGGTGGAGAGAACTGGATTCAATTTCCAGACCCTCTTGTGGCAATACCTGTGCCCATTTTATGGTAACATCATTTCTCCAGGCATAAAAAGACTGAGGGAAGGAGGGCAATACTGACAAATTTTCCCTTAAGCTAGTAAAATAAGCTCTATTCATGATAAAATTGCATCATGATCTCTAAAAAACGAAACTCAGTAGTTCAACTGGGCTTTAATACACGTGTCATAAGTACTTCCCGTGATCCTAGCCATCTCAGTGTACAAAGTATTAACACGCCCTCAACCTTTTCAAAAAAGTCTACCCTAATGCTGCTTTCCTCTAATAACATATGGTGAAGGTTCAGTGGGTTGCTAGGTATTTTATATCAAGTTTTCATATTTGTCTTTATCTTTCATATTTTTGAATATCCACTTTCCAGATGGTTGTCAAAATCAGATATTTTAGCTTTTGAGCAAAATGCAGTTTGGTGGGTCAACGATTATAACTTTGTAACAAGATCTTTTTATTTAACATCCAGAAAATTGCTTTTAACTTTTTACTATGAAAAATTTCAAAAGTAGAGAACATTTTAATGTTGATTTTTCCCATTTATCAATTTTACTAGTTTTAAAATAATAAATTGACTTAATACTATTTGAAAGTCATTATAAATTCATAGATTTATACATATAGATAGACATTTCAATCCACTAAAGCTATCTCTTAATTGATACTGAAAATATACTAACTTTGGCCTATGGCAGCTCCTTAAGGTATATAAAAAGTGCCTTGGCCATAAAAATAGCAGTCTTCCACAATTTCCTTGATTTCTGGTATAAAACACAGTCTGAGCTCATATTGTAGATTCTTCCTACAGACCTGGAAGTCAGCCAGCCATTTGCTCTGAGAAGCCTTGGAGAATGGTATTTAGAAACCACAAACCCAGCAACAGAAATGATCTTTGCTGGTGGATTTATCATTTCATGATCTTTTGAGTGGACAGCAAACAGAGATACGTGTTTCTGAAAGGAAAATGTATCATGAGTTCCTACAGATATTTTCAGCTGAAACTTACATTTATAGAGCTTTTGCTTAATTTCTTTGATTTTTTTAATTGCATTTCTTTTTCCATATCTGAAAATCTTTGTTTCTAATGGCATTAACATAATTTTTTATCACAATACAATATCATTATCATTAGCAATGATATAATTACTGAAAAGATACAAGGAATTTGAAGTTTTTGAACTTGCCCTCTTACCAAAATTCCTCCCTGTGTGATTTGTCTACCAACTCTGTACACTTTTAGGTGTTTTTGTTTCATTTAAGTTTAATGTATTTTATGTATAGATGTATGTATGTGTGTGCATGTATATATGTTTATATATGTGTATATATTTCACAAATATGTAGATACTTGTAGGTTTTAAATTTAAATCTACAATATAAGTTAAAAATTTAAAAAGTATCTTTTTATACCTGTTCCCTTATACCTATACCTCTGTTTCCATTTCCATAGGTAAACTTTTTCTTTCAGGGTTTATGTATCTCCACATTTTCTTAGATAAATGTTAGCTTACTTTAACATACTAACATATTTTCTTCCACTTTGATGTTTTTCACCTATGTATCTTAGAGGATCTACATAGAGGTGACTAGAGATGTTTCTTTTTTACAGCAGCAAAATACTCTATTGCATGGATGTCTCCTAGTTTACTAAATTGGTCCCTTATTGATCAACTTTTGGGTTGCTTTTAGTTTTTTTCTATATTGATTAGTTATTCCTGCAAATTTTAGTCATCAGTTTTTTGACCAAAAATTCATCCAGTTGTTACTAAAGGCAGTGGCTGGATGAGGCCAATCTCTAGCAGGCTTATCCAGATGGTTTATTTCATCATAGATTGATAACTGGTGAAATTCAAAGCATGGTTCTGTAATACTTTTTTGTTTTTACATTTATATATTCAGTATATTTGGTGAGTGAATAACATAGAAATAAAAGCTTCAGAATTTGTTGAGCATTCTTTACCTTGAGTAGATTTGCTTAAAGAGCACTTCCACATCCTTTAATTTCCTAAAGCAGAGGAAAATGAATGTTAAGGAGGAAAAATACTTTTATTCGATATTGTCAATATTTCTATTTCTTGAGGAAAGAGTGAAAGAAAATTACAACAATCAGTGCTTCCTCAAGGACACCATCAGCAGAACGAAAAGACATCCTACAGTATGTGAGAATATATTTGTAAATGACATATCTGACAATTGGTTAACATTCAAAATATATAAAGAACTCACATGCCTCAACAACCAAAAGCAAATAACCTGATTAAAAAATGGGCAGAGGATATGAACAGACACTTCTCCAAAGAAGAAATTCAGATGGCCAACAGGCACATGAAAAGATGCTCCAAATTGTCAGGGAATTTCAAATTAAAACCACAATGAGATATCATGTTCACCAGTTAGGATGGCCAATATCCAAAAGACAAGAAACAACAAATGCTGGCAAGGATGCAGAGAAAGGGGAACCCTCCTACACTGTTGTAGGAAGGTAAATTAATTCAACCATTGTGGAAAGCAATATGGAGGTTCCTCAAAAAACTAAAAATAGAAATACCATTTGACCCAGGAATTCCACTCCTAGGAATTTACCCAAAGAATACAAGATTTCAGATTCAAAAAGACATATGCACCCCTATGTTTATTACAGCACTGTGTACAATAGCCAAGATATGGAAGCAACCTGTCCATCAGTAGCTGAATGGATAAAGAAGAGGTGGTACATATACACAATGGAATATTATTCAGCCATAAGAAAGAAACAAATCCTACCATTTGCAACAACATCAATGGAGCTAGAGGATATTATGCTCAGTGAAATAAGCCAGGCAGAGAAAGACAAGTACCAAATGATTTCTCTCATTTGTGGAGTAAAACAATGAAGCAAAACTGAAGGAACAAAACAGCAGGAGACTCAAAGACTCCAAGAAAGGATTAATGGTTAACAAAGGGGAGGGATGAGGGATGGTGCGTAGAGAGGGAGGGAGAAGGGGATTGAGGGGCATTATGATTAGTACACATGGTGTGGGGGGTCATGGGGGAAACAGTGTAGCACAGAGAAGACAAGTAGTGACCCTGTGGCTTCTTACTACACTGATGGACAGTTACTGCAGTGGGGTATGGAGAGACTAGATAATATGGGTGAATGTAGTAACCACATTGTTTTTTTCAGGTTAAACCTTCCTAAGAGTGTATATCAATAATACCTTAATAAAATAAAATTGTTTTAAAAAAATCAGTGTTTCCTCCTTTCCAAAGAAAATAGGTAAGGTGTTTCCTGCAACAATGGATAACCAAGTACTAGTGAAACTTTTCTTTTATGAGATGAAATTTTGCACTAATAGGATTCCAGGCTGATAGTCTGAGAGTCAAATTATGCCTACAAACATAATTTGTGTATCCAAATCTCATTGTCTCTTGGTGGAAACACCATGTTCATTTGATCCCAGCCCTTGGTACTGGCTATTGCTTTCATTCCTGCTGCTTCACATATTGATTTTAAATATCTGGCCTGTAAAGGCATTTGAGTTTATAAAGTATGCTTGAAAGAATTAGGCTTTTAGCCCAGAAAGTGTGAAGTTAAGAGATTGTAAATTTAGATTGTACTTATTAAAACTTCATCCAACTTACTATATAGAACTCAGTGGTGGAACTTAAGGTATAATTAACATAGTTCTTCATAGAATTAGATTCTGAGGGTGATTCTCATTAAGTATAATATTGTATGCACAGTTAGAAAATTCTCTAGTTGCCTGGTTATTAGAATGTGAGAATTTACTTATTAGGTAAATGTTATTTATGAAATTAATTTTTAATAATAATAGCTGACATATTAATTTTATATGTCAGCTACCATTCTGAGAGATTTTTCTAAATATTATTCAATTCTTTCAAAAACCCTATGAGGTACTATTAAATTCCTTATTTTATAGATAAGAGAATGAAGTATAGTGATCTTAATTAACTCACTCCCAGTTGACACAGCTACATATTAATAGAATTAGTAGGATTTATTAATACTAATAGGATTTTCACTCAGGCAAACCAGATTCAGTGTTCATGGTCTTAGCACATTACTGTGCTGCCTCTTCACTTATTTAATACTCTCAAGTTGAAACAATTCTGGTCAATTCTAATCATACCAGTTTTCTCTCTTTACAGCTCTGCTTGTGAAAGCATTGCCATAGCAACTGCAAGGTATGTGATAGGAAAAACCTCACAGATCTGACCCTGTTAATCCCTTCTTTATGTTCATGGTGTTAACATTTAAAAAATATTTCCATTTAGAAGACATATGTGCTGGCAAAATCAAAGAATAAGAATAAGTTGCTCCACTTTCAGGGATTTGATTTTACAAGAGCTTCCTGGAAGGAGCACACTTACTATGGCCCTCATCGGAATACTTCCCGGGCTCACCCACGGCTCCTTCCTAACGGGAGCCTTTGACCCGCTGTCCAGGGATGCCTGAGTTCATCTTTCTTGCTGTGTCTCCATGGCATCCACCAGACACTGACTCAACCTGAAGTGTCCTTTCCCGTATTCATGCGCTTATCAATATATAAAACTCTTTTTTCAAGTTCGGAAAGAGTCTCTATTTCATTCTTCTCAACCTTGCATTTTTTTCTCTTCAAAATATTAGGATACATATTGTTTATTTTATTCAATTATTTTGTATCCTACAAATGTGTTCCTTGCATTTTTATTTAACTCCTCAAATACATGAATGTTTCTTCTCAAATAGACTGTAGGTATTTTCAGATGATTAGATATACTTTATGGTTTTAGCTTCCTCTTACCATGACTGGTGTAGTTATTGCAGTGAGGATGCATTTACTAAAACATTCATTTTAATTGAAAGGATCATTGTTTCTCAGTGAGTTGAGCTAATTCCATTTCCATGTCATGTGTGGACAGATATAAAGTCCTGGCCAAAAATAGGAGAATACTTGCTTTTCTGAAAGAGTATGTGTACATAGGGAATTATTTATATACACATTATATATGCATGTTATAATTTATACACATTATATATATACACATATAATATATATGATATGTAATATGTACAAACACATTCCTTCAGAAAATACATATATATATATATATATATGCCATACACTGCATGTGTAGCTATGTGCACACACACATACATACTCAGAATAGTAAAGTGAAATAGGAATTATGCCAGAACAAAATCCTGGCAACTCAAAAAAGAAAAAAAGAAAAGAGCTTTTATAATCTCTTGTGTTGGCTATCTGAAAGTACCCATCTCTTTCCACTCACAGCTGCACTGCTAATTAAATCGAATGGGTTCAATTTTAGCCGAACATTAATGGTATAATTGCATTGCTGTAAGTAATTAAAACCTTATCCTACTTATCTGACAGATGGTTTGGTTGAATGTTTCAACTGCAAAGGGTAAAATTTATATAAGTGGATTCTAGAGAATAGACTCATTCTCTCATATTTTGATTATCTGGGAAATAATTCCATGGACTTTTATCCCACTGTACTTTGCCTAGGAGGTAGTAGAGTAAAATCCTAAACCAGTAAGGCTCTGTAGGTAATAATTTCTTTACATGAATTGATGTCTTCACTTACTGTGATAGCTCAATAATTAATTTACTGTAATATAGAACTTGAATTTTAGAACTTAGTCTAAGGAAAATGTTCTTATTTAAAGGAACAAGCCTTTTATTTCTCATTAGAAACACTCCTTTGACTCAACGGCTCTTCCAAAGTTATTTACCTTAAACATGTTAAATGGGTTTAAGAAAAATTCAGCCTGTGTGATATTAAATGTTTCAGTCTCTGTGGAATTCATTCATCAATTGTACATGATGGCAAATTTGCAATGTATTTATTAAAGTTCTTCTCCATCACACAATTACTTTACAAAATTCCTAGCTTATTTTTGAATAGGAGACTTATCTTCAATGAGAACAAATAATTACCCTGAAGTATAGAATCCTCAGTTACTTTATTCAATGGGTTGTGCGGGGTTCGTGTCACAGAACCAATGGCAACTTCTCTTTTTCCCTTTCTTCTGTCTCTCTCTGTCTTCCATCTTTCTCCCTCTCTCCTTCCTTTCTTCCTTCCTTAGTTTTTAATTTACTTTAATGTACTACATCAGTATAAATTCTGACTACATCAGTATAAATTAACATACCATCTCTTCCCCCAGAGATTTCCAGAGGTGTCAGGTAATTTGAAGTTTGTGAGAAAGGGTCTGTTAGCAAAGAAACCCATAGCAGGAATCTGGCCAGGTTTGAATAAACACTAAGACTACATTCTCTTCCAGATCATTTCACCTTTCAATCCAGTGGAATTTCCCTATACTTGGATCCAGTTTTTAAAAATTTGATAAAATTTTCTCCTTGTTCTTGTTTAGATACTTCTCAAGGGTATCTTTTAGAAAAATTTTCAATAACATTCCTCATTTTTAGTTACCACCAGGAAAATCAAGTTGAAAATAATCAAGGAATAGTATGATTTAAAAATATTTATAATGTTTCTATCATAGTAATTTTATTGTAAATACATCTTTTGTAATTAACTACCTTAATTCTGGATAGACAAAAAAACTGCAAAAATTTTGCACTATTTTGCTAGAATTATAGGAATTGATAGAATTCCTAGGGTCTATTTCAATGTGACTGTCTCCTGAAGCCTTGAAAAAAAATTAGTAGATATCACTAAGAGCTTTGGAAAAACTAGTTCATTCTTCCTAAAGTTATTTCAAAAATCATCTTTGGAATACTTCTGGTACTGTTAATACCTAATTTAATGTACTTGGAATTTGGTGTGAAATAACTCAATTCAAGCTTTTAATTTTGTTTTTCTGACTAGTTGCCAAACAATCTCATGTAACCAGATGATAATTCTTTGGACAAGAGAGATTTTCGTAGTTGAGTATCATTCACATCTAATATTCTGTGAGGGCACAAAGATGTGTAAATTGTTACTGCTACATTGTACAGTATGTCAACTCTAAGAACAGTAATTCAGGCATACTTTTATCCTAAAATTGTATTGGCATCTGCAAGGTCTCCCATCACCTATTTATTATTGTGGTTATACGTGAACTATTAAAATAGTCTTTCTGGTAGGCACAAATAGTGTGCATGCATGTGTTCTTTTAATGAAAATTTCAGTTTTTTGACTGCCTATCATGACTTGTAGTCTTCTTTCCATGAACAGGTTTACTGTTTTAACTATGTAATTTACTTAAGTATTAGGTCCTCATGATTTTTATTCCTATACAAATATGAAGGTGTGAAATAATGGCATTCAAGAGTTTGCTCTGTTCCAAATAATTGTACACACTTATTATTAAGGCAAAATAGGAAGTTTTCATTTGGCTACTTTATTCTTGAGTTGAATTGGTTTTATAAATGACTACTTGCCTCCAAACATGATTTGTAACAAATGTGAGTACATTTAATGAAATATTATTTACAGTCTCATGATAATTTACCATCCACCATGAAAATAAGTATTTTTTGAGTGCCTACCATGTGAAAACCACTGGTATTTTTCTGAGTAATGTGAAGGCCAAGGCTTGGACTATTGCTTTTAGAAGACTTATACCCTTCATTTGAAACCAGCTGATCAAAATTGTATCCACACATGAATTTCACACATACAGAAATGATTATTAGATAATTTGTGTTTAAAAAATGTCTTATTTGAAATCTAAGGTGCACCCACAGAATAATGATGAATTATAAAGGGTGGTGTTACCTCATTGCTGCCCACATTCACTGATTCATTTAATTAATATTTATTAAGCACTTACTATATGCCAGGAATATAACCAGATGCTAAGAATAAAATGGAAACAAGACAGCAAGGATAGCACTATAATAAAACTTATAGTGGAGAAGAGATGTACCAAATATAAACAAACAAGTGCTTAAGATAGAAAATAATGAGGTAAGAATTTCCTTAGTTATCTGGATGGTAGTTTATCTTAGTTATCTTTCAGGGATTTTGGTAAGATGAATGACATATACATAAATATGTACCAGTACTAATAATGTACGGGCAACTATCTTTAAGAAGTTTGAAAAAGTTGCTTTCTGAGAAGATGAAGTAAAATGCAATTCTAACTTAATTAGAAAGTGCCTAATGGAGGACATATATTTTTATTCCAATGCTAAAAGTAATGATTAGGAAATAAAGTGGATGTAGGGAAAGTAATTTGATAGAGTATGGAAAGACTGAATAGGGAGTTTGAAAATTGTTTTTAGATAGAATGTTGATTTGCTTCAACATACTTCTTTCCACGGAAAAGAGAAAAACAAAATAATGTTTGGGTTTTGAGTAACAAATGAATTAGGAAAATGTTGGGAAATGTAAGGACATCCAATACCAGTGTACAATTTTCTTTCTATAATATAAGAACCAAACCTTTTTTTTTTTCAGAAATGACCAGATGGGTACATATACTTGTGATTCTTTTCCTTGAATAGTGTTCCTCCAAATCACAGAAATAAGCGTCTTTAAAGAAATTTCAGTATCTATAATACCTTCTTTGAAAATTGGAATAAATTGACATAGATTAGCTTACTTACAAGTAAACCTATTACAATGCAAGTTGACCTAAACTTCCATTGTTACAAAGACATTCATGCTGACCCATAAATTATTTTAAATTGTTTAAATGTGAACATAATCATCAGAAATTGTATGGGAGAATATTTTAATTGCACAGGCAAACTGGGCAGTGTCTGCATGTGGAAATCACCGTATTTACTAGATATGGAAAGACCCTTCTCTTTTATAGGCAGAGTTTGTTATCCAAATTAAAATGGTAGCAGTAGGGTCAGTTAGATAGGTATTTAATAACGCAAGTGCATAATGTGACCACCGGAGATTCCAAGAGGAGACAGCAGAGCAGTTATGGGTCACCCAAATTAAAAACTGGACTTGGTAGGCTCTCCCTAATAGAAATTCCTGTCTACGTATAGATAGGGGGCTTCAAATACCACTTTAGGGGTCAGAGACAAAACTCCCAACCCTAAGAAACTAGCAAGAAAATCTCAGGGTGTCTCCTTCCACATTTAGCCCTCAGGAACACGAGTGCAGCTATAAAACCTGGACCATAAATAGAAGAACTGTTAGTAGAACTAGACTCGGTGCTACAGTGAGTGACAAAGACGGCAGTGGACTTAAAATACTAAAGTTACCAGTTAAACCAACAATATAGATTGCCAATTATTGTGATTTGGAGTCTAATTTTGGATTAGATTAACATTTGATACTAATTCCTAGACTGTGCAGCTTTAGGTCAGGATTGGTCCTATAATGTTATAGACTATTCATTCCACATGTTCTTACCCAGCAACTTTCATCTGCTGTCCAGTATTCTTGGTAATAAGGATGGAGAGATGAAATAACTTGGTCTTGTAGACTAACAGCCAATACACAGTAAAACACAGAAAAGTCTGTTACTTTGTGCCATGACCATTTTTGTGTGTCATCCCGGTTGTTATTTGGCTTAGCTCAGGCTGCTATAATAAAATACCAAAGACTGAGTGGCTAAAAGAACAGACATTTACTTTTCATAATTCTGCAGGCTCTGAGGTCCAAAATCACAGTGCTTGGTTAGGGCCCTCTTCCTGGCTTGCAAATGGTTGCCTTCTCACTATATCCTCACATGACAGAAAGTTCTGGTGTCTCTTCCCCTTCTTATAAGGGTACGAATCCCTTCCTGAGGGCTCCAATCTCATGACCTCATCTAAATCTATTATCTCTCAAAAGCCCCACCTCCTAATACTATCACTTTAGGGGTTATGGTTTCAACATGAATTTTGGGGGGGATGTAAGCACTCAGAAACCCACCTGGTAGACAGAGACCTTACAGATCATATAAATTCAGTACAAAAGGACCAACTCAATGTACAAAAAGAAAAAATAAATACTCCACTTACTAATTCTCACCATATTCTGTTTAAAAAGAAAGAGTTGCTTTAATTTGTCAGCTCTGTATTTTAGGGGAGATGGTTTCTATATCTTATGTAACTTGACATGGTACCTAATATATTGTGTTGTACCCAGAGCTCTGTAAAATGCATAAGTGTGGCTTTTATATTCTTTGATTTCCTAGCAAATATACATCTATGTACACAATAGTTTCTGGGTAATTTCATAGCATTTATATAGTTTCAAATAGGAAGAAAATAAAAGAAATACTCCCTAGGGGTTGTTCCTTTAAAGAAAAATGTTTTCTCTTCTGGCAATACGAGTGAATTCATATCTTAGGACTGGCTCAAGATTTTGTGTGGGGAAAACCTGCATACTGGGATTATTGACTCTATGCCAGAGAAGTCGGAAAAGTAACAGCATTAACTTTGACTTCTCTGATTTCTCAATACACAGAGTACATTTTTTTTAAAGTAAATTCTCACACATTTGGTGCAGGATCTAAACAATTACATTTTTACAATTATGTCTCAGGGATACAATGGAAGGTGAATTTATTTGATACATGGTGTAAGAAATGGGCAATCAAAGAAGTGAGGCTTTTTATTTTCCCCTCTGATTCAGGAAAATGGGAAAAAATACTTTGACTACATCCTTTAACTGTTCTGAGAAACTAACTCTCCTGATTTGCCTGAAACTGAGTGAGTGTCGGGTAAATGGTAGAATTTCCAGAATCTCCTGCCTGGCCTTAGTCTATTTACATATCAGTGGATTTTACTACTGCATCCTCCAGTGGATCTGGGGAAAGAGGTGGAGAAAAAATGGCCATTCTCTCCTCCCCTCCATTCCTGGTACCTAATTGGTCTGGCACTCACCAGTCACCAAGGACAAGCCATGGAGTTCCTGGCAGAAAGAACAGGTGGGGACAACACACTCTCATTTAACCAATTCATTGACCAGCATCCTTCAGACTACTTAATAAGTTCTCACTATGAGTAAGATAATTCCAAAGATACAGAGTACAGGTTCCTGGCCCCAGGAAGTTTAGTCTAGACAGAGAAATCCATGATTACACTATTTGTGTTAAAGTCTGTGAATGGCTTATGTATATTATGCTTTTGCAGCCCATGAGGGGTCACTTGACCAAGTGTGGGAAGGTTAGGTTAAGAGGTATTTTGGTGTAGGTATTTGGCAAAAGTAGTAGGATAAATTAAATATTACCTGTAACAGTTACCTGAGCCTAAGAGGCAATTCTGCTGTCCATGAAAATAAAATAAAATATAGTTTCTACTCTAGAAGTTGTCACCATGTTTATATGTCAGGATACTTTTATTACCTAATTGTTACAGAGCATGTTGCTTTCTAAATTGCCACAGTTGAAGAATTTTTTTGACGGAGCTCCAGAAACCTCTCTTTTCTCCTCCTTCTGCTGCTTTGACATTATCATCACCTTGTTTTTTAAAATTACGGTTTATATTACCATTATCATTTTCCACATTTATTGAGCTCTAATATTTTAATAAATCATTTTCATTGACATTATTTAGCATAACTGAATCAACTCTGTGAAGAAGCAGACCAGGGGGCAGGTGAATATTGTTATTGGAATTATGTATTAAGTGAATTGGAAGCCCAGAAAATGTAAAAAATATTTTTTAATAAAATTAATATATCTTAGACCTTGATTTTAACTTCAATGATCTGATTTGATTGAATTTGTCCTTATGTCACTTTATAATATCTCGATTCTCCTTTATCTCAGGGTAAGATAGTCCTACAGACTTGAGTTATATGAATTTGGTGATATTAGGCAGTATGGAGAATGGATCAAAATTTCTTTTCCTGAATTTGGTTCCAGATACCAAACATAGTATGCAGCATTCATCAAAATAATTGGACTTTTATTATTTTCAGCTGTCAATCTCAAAGCAGCTTAGTTGGAACAAATGTAAGAAAGGAGGGAATGGCTTTGTGATCTCATCATATTTTAATTCTTTACTGGGCCAGGATTATTACATTTTACCATCTCCACTGCATTTTTTATTCCCCTCCTGAATTTTTGTCTAATGTATTTTATGGCATTATTGTAGAATTGAGGTACAAAGAAATTATTGGAAGACTACCTATAAAAACCAGTTTTGAGTGGACTGTGATACATTATCCTAAATCTTCATTTTAATTATTATCTGCTTTTAAATGAAATTGAGTTCCTCAATTTACAGAAGTAAAATCTCAAAATATCTAATGTGTTTAATATTCATAATGCACAATCTGATTTAATCAGTTGTGAATGCTAGACATTCAAAATTAATAAGTTGCACATACATAATCAACAATATATTATTTATAATTGAGTTAAATGCCAAAATGAGCTAAACTTATTCTGGAGTGTTGAAAATGTTTGTAATTCACTTTGAAATGAATTCTTTCCTATGGAAAGAACGATTAGAAACTAGATTTTGGTAAACCATAAGGCATTTTCTTTTTTTCAGAGTTACTTATTTAAGTTATAAGAGCTTAAGCTGTACAGAAACTGTGTGGCAGTTCTATACATTAAAGGGTTACCTTACCAATAGCATATAACTTAATTGAGATTGTTCAATTATGCTATGTTCATTTGGGCCTCAATTTCTCTTTATTTCCTTTTTCTCTTCCTCTTCTTCCTCCTCCTTCTCCCCATCATCTCTCCCTCCCTCTCTCTTTCACCTTCTCTCTCTCTCTCTCCTACTGTCTTTTTGTTTTCAAATGTAGGGTTATAAAACATGAAGTGACTGACCACAAACTGTGTTGGCTAAAGTTAATGACTTCAGTATTTGTTTGTTTTTTAACTTTTTGGATTGCTACAAGTCCCTATACTACCAGAAAGATGATTGAATAAGTCTCCCTCTTAAGAATGTACAAATGTCTGTTATTATCTACCTTTTTAACATTTGCAGTGATTGTTGTCCAAACATTGATATAGGGCAAACCCATTTCTTATGCTGTTTTTGCATAATAGTGTTATATTATGAAGGGATGACTCATTCAGGTACAAAATGTTATGGGCTTCTCTAATTTTCAAAACACAGTGGGAAATATTGTAAGGAACTTAAAAATCAGTGGGGCATAGTCCTAAATTCAAGAAATTTGCATTCAGTGTCCCAATAAAGGCCTCTGCAATTAAGAAAGAAATGCAAACATGGAAAAATACCAGATGTACCAGTTGGAATAATTATTGAGTTGTGTGGAAGAGCTTAATGGAAAGGGGGTAGTCCAGAGTATAAAATGTACAGGATTTTAAATTTTGTGGAGAATATTTCATGAAGTAATGAGTACTGTTAATCAGAAAAAAACTCGGAATTCTGAAATACTGGACTCAGTTTTTAAGAAACACTATGAAATTTCCTTTGAAGAATTTTTAAAGGTTTATGACTGATAATTATATCTTATAAATTATTTAGTTAAATAATATATTTGAGTACCACCAGTTAGACACTTTGAGAAGTATAAGGATGTATAAAAATGTCCTTTTATGACCTGAAAGAGTTATGATATCACTTAAAAAAAAGAAAATGAAGAAAAAATACAAATCAATTTTCAATTAAGTTCCAATAAGTGTGGTGAAGGAAATGCTGTAGGAGACCAGGGTATTAAAAAAAAGTATAAAGAGGCTTGGGAAAAGATGGCAGAGGAGGAGGACAAGGCAGAAACTTTCTCTTGGGTACACACCAAGGAGAAAATGACAGCAGGTACAACTAACTCTGAAAACGACCTGAAGATTGCAGCTATACCTGCTAAAGAAGGGAACACCACACAGAGAAGAGTGAAGTGGCAAAGCCATGATGGATTGGGACCCAAGGCCTTTCCCCATCCCGGCCCAAATTGGGAGGGAGAGGAATGGAGCATGGAGGGGATAAGCACTCAGGAACTCTGCACATCTGGCCCTGGACATCTGCTCTGGGAACATGAGTCCACATTGGGCTGGACACTAGGGAGAGCTGAGGCACTCTGGGAGGCTGACTCCTGTTGCTTGTAGAACACAGGCATGCTTTGTTTTCCTGCTGAGACCCAATACAGAGGTGGCAGTTTGAAAGATTAACCAGCAGCAGGAAGTGTGCCAGAGAGGTAGGGCTTAGAAGGAGCTCTCTCTACAGGAAAAAGGGCAGGTGGACAATGTGGACAATGCTTCCCCAGCCCTCAGCCCGATTAGTCAGGTGCTCACTGGAGCCATCCCCAAATACTCCATTCCTCTACCTTGCAGCTTAGCCCCAAGGCACTTGCCTGTGCACCCACCAAGGCTGCTTAGCCCAGCAGTGGTCAGACTTTGCTGCTTGGAACACAGGGGGAGGATTTTCCAGCTTTTCCAGTGTTTTCTCAAGCCCAACTGGGGAGGTGCTTGTGAGAGTTCCTTCCCCTCACTGATGGCTTAGCCCACACCCCTCTTAGGTTCTGCTCTGCACACCTGACCCACCTGCCCTGCACGTCCAGCAGCAGACTTTGATGCCTTCTAGGCAGAGGGCAGCCCTCCCTACAACAATCCCAGCAGAAACACCACCTCATGGCTCACAAAGGGCATTGAGGAAGCTGTCCACTGCTGCTAACAGAGATGAGCCACTGCTGGCATACAGGCAGAAAGGAGGCCCCACACACAGCCCAAGAGCAGCTGTGCCTCCACTGCAAAGGAGAACCAGGCACTGGTGAGCAAAGTCTTGGGCTTCTTTGCACTACACGACACCTTCTTCATAAAGCCATTTCTTTCTAGACAAGGAGACATAGCTGATCTATCTAATGAAAAGGTAGAAACACAGAAACTGAGAAAAAATGAGGAGGCAGAGGAATATGTTCCAAACAAAACTACAGGACAAAACACTAGAAAGAGAGCTAAATGAAATGGAGATTAATAATCTTCTTGATAAAGATTTCAAAGTAACAGTCATAAATATGCTCACTGACCTCCAGAAAAGAATTGATGATCTTGGAGAGAACTTTAACAAAAAGGTAGAAGATTTGTATACGAGTCACTCAGAGCTGAAGAATACAACTGAAATGAAAAATACAATGGAGGGGATGAATAATAGATTGCTGCAAGTAGAGGAGACAATCAATGAGATGGAAATTAGAGAACAGGAACACAATAAAGCTGAGGAAGACATAGAAAAAAGAATTTCTAAGAATGAAAGTTTGCTAAGAGCCGTGTAACAGCTCCAAATGAAACAATATTTGCATAATAAGGGTACCAAAAGGAGAAGAGAGAGATAAAGGAGTAGAAAGTCTCTTGGAAGAAATACTTGCTGAAAAATTCACCAATCTGGGGAAGGGAAGAGATACCCAGGTCCTGGAAGTACAGAGAGCTCTAACAAAAGGAAGCCCAAGAAGATGACAACAGGCATATAGTAATTAAAATGGAAAATATTAAAGATAAAGAGAGAATTTTAAAAGTAGCAAGAGAGAGGAGACAGGTACCTATATGGGAAACCCCATAAGGCTATCAGCAGATATTTCAGCAGGAACTTTATAGGCCAGAAGGGAGTGACATGAAATATTTAATGTATTAAAACAGAAGGACCCTCAACCAAGAATCCTCTACCCAGTAAGATTATCATTCAGAATTGAAGGAGAGATTAAGTTTAAATAAAAATTGAAAGAATTTACTACCACTAAATCATCCTTGCAGGATATGTTAAAGGGACTTTTTGTAGATGGAAATGTTCTTAAGCTTGAATATTTTTCATCAGTGAAAATAAACTCACAGTAAAGGTGGTAGACCAATTACTTATTAGCAAGTATGAAGTTAAAAAACCCCAAAGTAGTAAAATCAACTATACACAATATCAGTCAAGAGATACACAAAAATGTAGATTATGATGTCTAATACATAAAGTGTAGAGGAGAAAGGAGAATAAAAAAGCACTTTCAGATTATGTTAGAAATAGAATGACCATAAACTTAATGTAGACTATTCTATATTTAGGAAACTATGAACCTTATGGTAACCAAAAACCTAAAGCCTATAATAGATACACAAAAAATTAAAAATAAATTCAATCACAACACTAAAGAAAACCATTAAATAACAAGAGAAGAGTATAAGAGAGGAAGAAAAATGAACGTAGAGGAACTACAAAAACAACCAGAAAACAATAGAAAGGCAATAAGTACATACCCATCAATAACTACTTTAAATGTAAATGTAATACACCAATCAAAAGACATAGAGTGGCAGAATGGATAAGACCCATCTATATGCTGCCTACAAGAGACTTATTTCAGACCTAAAGACATACATAGTCTGAAGGTGAAAAGATGGAAAAGACATTTCATTCAAATAAAAGGAAGGAAAAAACAGGAGTAGCAGTACTTATATCAGACAAAATAGACTTCAAAACACAGTAACAACAGAAAAGGAAGGACATTACATAATGATAAAGGGATCAGTCCAACAAGAGGATTTAACAATTGTTAATATCTATGCACCCAACATAGGAGCATCTAAATATGTAAAACAAATACTAGCAGAACTAAAGGGAGAAATAGACTCTAACTCATTCGTATTAGGGGACTTTAACACTTCTCTTACATCAATGGACAGAACATCCAGAATGAGGAAATAGGCACAGAACAACACACCACATCAGATGGACTTAACAGATATCTTCAGAATGTTGCACCCAAAAACAGCAGGATACACATTTTTCTTAAATGCACATAGAACATTCTCCAGAATAGATCACATACTAGTTCACAAAAAGGGTCAATAAATTTAAAAAGTTTGAAATTGTATCAAGCATCTTTCCAGATCACAATGATAAGAGACTAGAAATTACACAAAGAAAAAACCCACAAAGACATGGAGGCTAAACAACATGCTTCTAAATAATCAATGGCTCAATGAGCAAATCAAAACACACAGAGACAAAAAACAAAAATATAACAGTTCAAAATATGTGGGATGCTGCAAAAGCAGTTCTAGGAGGGAAGTACATTGCAATAAAGGGCTACCTCAAGAAACAAGAACAACTCCAAATAAACAGTCTAAACTCATAATTAAAGAAACTAGAAAATGAAGAACAAATGAAACCCAGAGTTAGTAGAAGGTGAGACATAATAAAGATCAGATCACAAATAAATAAAATGGTGAAAAATAAAACAGTAGAAAAAAACCAAGCTGGTTCTTTGAGAAAATAAACAAAATAGACAAATCCCTTGCCAGACTCATCAAGAAGAAAAGGGACATAAATAAACAAAATCAGAAATGAAAAAGGAATAGAAATACAGAAATACAAAGAATTATTAGGAAATTCTATGAAAAATTATATGCCAGTAAATTGGACAACATTGAAGAAATGGACAAATTCCTAGAAAAGTATAACCCTGAAGACTGACCTAGGAATAAACAGAAAATCTGATAGAACAATTACCAGTAATGAAATTGAGTTTGTAACCAAAAAACTTACAACAAACAAAAGTCCAAAACTGGATAGCTTCACATATGAATTATGCAAAACATTTAAAGAGCTAATATCCATCTTTCTTAAAGTGTTCCACGAAGTAGAGGAGGGAATACTTCCAAACTCATTCCATGGGACCAGCATCACTCTAATACCAAAAGCAGACAAAGACATTACAAAAAAAGAAAATTATAGAACAATATCTCTGATGAACATAGATACAAAAATCCTCAACAAAATATTAGCAAACCAAATTCAAAAATACCTCAAAAGGATCATCTATCACAGCCAAGTGGGATTTATTCCAGGGATGCATGGATGGTACAATTATCATAACTCAATCAATGTGATGCACCACATTAAACAAAAAGGATAAAAACCATATGACCACCTCAATAGATGCTGAAAAAGCATTTGAGAAAATTCAACATCCATTCATGATAAAATGTCATGATAAAAAAAAGATGCAAATAAATGAAGTCTATCCTGTGCTCACTGATAAGGCAAATTAATATTCTCAAAATGGCCATCTTGCCCAAGCAATTTACAGATTCAGTGCAATCCCTACCAGAATACCAG
Organism: Smutsia gigantea; assembly: GCA_032199065.1. Taxonomy (NCBI): domain Eukaryota; kingdom Metazoa; phylum Chordata; class Mammalia; order Pholidota; family Manidae; genus Smutsia; species Smutsia gigantea. The sequence goes on along the minus strand of JAVSCE010007667.1, from coordinate 301,945 downwards.
TGTCATTTCTGAATGGCCTAGAGCAAATAATCCTAAAATTCTTATGGAACCACAAAAGACCCTAAATAGCCAAAGCAATCTTGAGAAAGAGGAACAAAGCCGGGGGTATTACTCTCTCTGGCTTCAGGCTATATTGCAAAGCTATGGTATTCAAACAGTATGGTACTGGCACAAGAACAGACCCATTGATCAAATGGAACAGAATAGAGAGCCCAGATACAAACCCATACATATATGGTAAATTAATATATGACAAAGGAGCCATGAATCTACAATGTGGAAAAGACAGTCTCTTCAATAACTGGTGTTTGGAGAAACCAGAGAAATACATGCAAGAGAATGAAACTGGATTACTATCTAATGCCATATACAAAAGTAAACTAGAAATGGATTAGAGACCTAAATGTAAGACATGAAACCATAAAACTCCTAATAGAAAACATACGCAAAAGTCTCTTGAATGTAAGAATGAGTAATTTTTTTTTCTCTGTATGTCTCTCTGGACAAGGGAAACAAAAGCAAAGATGAACAAGTGGGATTACATCAAATGAAAAAGCTTCTGCATGGCAAAGGACACCATCAACAGAACAAAAAGGCAACCTACTATATGGGAGAATATATTCATAAGTGATTTATCTGAGAAGGGGTTAATATCCAAAGTATATAAAGAACTCATATGCCTCAATACCAAAAAAAAAAAAAAACTGATTAAAATATGAGCAGAGGACCTGAAAATATATTATTCCAAAGAAGAAATACATATGGCCAACAGGCACATAAAAAGATGCTCCCCATCACTAAACATCAGGGAAATGCAAATCAAAACCATAATGAGATATCACTTCACACCACTCAGAAATGGTCACTATCCAAAAGACTAGACATAATAAGTGTTAGCAAGGATGTGAAAAAAGGGAACCCTCCTACATTGTTGGTAGGAATGTCAATTGGTGTAGCCACTGTGAAAAGAAGTATGGAGGTTCCTTAAAAAATTAGAAATAGAAATACCATATGACCCAATAACTGTCCTTCTGTGAATTTACCCAAAGAAAACAAAATCTCTGATTCAAAAAGAATGTGCACCCCTATGTTTATTGCTGCATTATTTACAGTGGCCAAAATGTGGAACCAAGCATAGTGTACAGATGAATGGATAAAGAGGAGGTTGTATATATACACAATGGAATACTATTCAGCTATAAAAATAAAGAAATTCTGTCTATTGTGACAACATGGATGGACCTAGAAGATATTATGATAAGTGAAAGAAGCCAGGCAGAGAGAGGAGATTAAAGATGGGAGCATGAGAGGTGAGACAGAGACTTCCTCCTAAAACCACATATAATACGAAAATATAACTGATACAACTACTCATGAAAGAGCAACAGGAAAGAGGACTGTGCCAAACTGCATACACCTGGACACAAGAGGTGACCTCACAGAACAGGGTGGGGAGATTTCACAATCTTCAGGTGCTCCAGCTCCCTGGCTGTCTGTATAACTCCAAGAACCCCCTCTGTGATAGGCAGCCTACTATGCCTTTCTCCTGGCCAGCCCCACCTGGCTCTGAAACAGGCAAACCCTACCCTGGCATTAGGCCAGCCAGAGGGAAGATCTGCCTACAGCACCTACAAAAGCAAAGCATAGAGGCTTATACCTGTGTGCTTGGCCCACTGGTTCAGGCAGTGGAGTCAGGTATAGCAGCCGTGAAGCAGGAAACAGCTCTTTCTTCCCCCCAGGCACCAATACCACTCCCCTGCAACCCCCGACATTGCTTCAGGGGCTGAGCAGCTCCAGAGAGTAGAGCTTCTGGGCACTAGCGAGCACCATATGCAAATATGAAAAGCCAAAGGAACCTGGTTCGGAATAAAATTATTAATACAACTCCTGAGAAACATTTAAATGATATCGACCTCATGACTCTCCCTGAAAGGGAGTTCAAAGTAAAAATCATTATCATGCTCATGGAGGTACGGAAACATACTCAAGAACTCAAGAATGAACTCCTGTCAGAGAGCCAGTCGTTGAAGAACACAAAGGACGGTATTAAAAGCAGATTCAATATGGTGAAGGAGAAGATAAATGAAATAGAAACTAGAGAAGAGGAATACAAAGAAGCTGAGGCACAGAGAGAAAAAAGAATCTCTAAGAATGAAAGAATATTGCAAGAACTCTGTGACCAATCCAAATGGAACAATATTCGCATTATAGGGGTACCAAAAGAATAAAAGAGAGAAAAAGGGATAGAAAGTGTCTTTGAGGAGGTAATGGCTGAATATTTTCTCAATCTGGGGGAGGAGGTAGTCTCTCAGGCCATGGAGTTGCACAGATCTCCCAGCACAAGGGACCCAAGGAAGACAACACCAAGACATATAGTACTTAAAATGGCAAGATCAAGGATAACAACAGACAATTAAAATCAGCCAGAAAGAGAAATAAGATCACATACAAAGGAAAGCCCATCAGGCTATCATCAGACTTCTCAACTGAAACCTTACAGTCCAGAAGGGAGTGGCATGATGTATTTAATGCAATGAAGCAGAAGAGCCTTGAACAAAGATTACTTTATCTGGCAAGATTATCATTTAAATTTGAAGGAGGGATTAAAAAATTCCAAGATAAGCAAAAGCTGAGAGAATTTACCTCCCACAAACCATCTCTACAGTGTATTCTGGAGGGACTGCTATAGATGGAAGTGTTCCTACAGTTTAATAGCTGTCACCAGAGATAATAAAACCACAGTAAAGAAAGTAGAACAGCTAATTCCAAACAAATGCAAAATTAAATTAACTATCCTCAAAGTCAATCAAGGGATAGACAAAGAGTATAGAATATGATACCTAATATATAAAGAATGGAGGAGGAAGGAAAAGGAGGAGAAAAAAAAGAAAAAAGAACCTTTAGATTGTGTTTGTAATAGCATATTAAGTGAGTTAAGTTAGACTCTTAGATAGTAAGGAAGTTAACCTTGAACTTTTGGTAACCACGAATCTAAAGCCGTCAATGCCAATAAGTACATACCTATCCAAAATCACCCTAAATGAAAATGGACTGAATGCATCAACCAAAACACATAAAATCACTGAATGGATAAAAAAACAAGACCCATCTATATGCTGCCTACAAGAGATGCACTTTAAACCCAAAGACATACACAGACTAAAAGTGAAGGGATGGAAAAAGACATTTCATGCAAGTAATGGGGAGAAAAAAGCAGGAGTTGCAGTACTTGTATCAGACAAAATTGACTTCAAAACAAAGAAAGTCACAAGAAACAAAGAAGGACATTACATAATGATAAAAGGGTCAATCCAACAAGAAGATATAACCATTATAAATTTCTATGCACCCAACACAGGATCACCTACATAGGTGAAACAAATACTAACAGAATTAAAAGGAGAAATAGAATGCAATGCATTAATTCTAGGAAACTTCAACACTCCACTCACTCTGAAGGACAGATCAACCAGACAGAAATCAAGTAAGGAGACGGAGGCACTGGACAACACAATAGAACAGATGGACCTAACAGACATCTAAAGAACTCTATACACAAGAGCAGCAGAATACACATTCTTTTCAAGTAAACATGGAACATTTCCAAGAATAGATCATATGCTAGGCCACAAAAAGAGCTTCGGGAAATTCAAAAAGATTGAAATTGTACCAACCAGTTACTCAGACCACAAAGGTATGAAACTAGAAATAAATTACGCAAAGAAAATGAAAAATCCCCCAAACACATGGAGGCTTCACAACATGCTACTAAATAACCAGTGGATCAATGACCAAATAAAAAAAGAGATCAAGCAATATATGGAGACAAATGAAAACAATAATTCAACACCGCAAAATCTGTGGGATGCAGTGAAGGCCATGCTAAGAGGAAAGTATGTTGCAATACAGGCCTACCTCAGGAAAGAAGAACAATCCCATATGAACACTCTAAACTCACAATTAATGAAACTAGAAAAGAAGAACAAATGAGGCCCAAAGTAAGTAGAAGGATGGACATAATAAAGATTAGAGAAGAAATAAATAAAAATGAGAAGAATAAAACAATAGTATCAACGAAAGCAAGACATGGTTCTTAAAGAAAATAACAAAGTCGATAAACCCCTAGCCAGACTTATCAAGAAAAAAAGTCTACACACATAAACAGAATCAAACAAGAAAGGAAATCTCACTACAGACACCACAGAAATACAAAGAACTATTAGAGAATACTATGAAAAATTATATGCTAACAAACCAAATAACCTAGAAGAAATGGACAACTTTCCAGAAAAATACAACCTTCCAAGGCTGACGCAGAAAGAAACAGAAAATCTGAACAGACCAATCACCAGCAGCAAAATTGAACTGGTAATCAAAAACCTACGTAAGAACAAAGCCCCTGTACCAGATGGCTTCACTGCTGAATTTTATTAGTCATTTTGTGAAGACTTAATACCCATCCTCCTGAAAGTTTTCAAAGGCGTAGAAGAAGAGGGAATACATCCAAACTCATTCTATGAAGCCAGCATCACTCTAATACCAAAACCAGGCAAAGACACCACAAAAAAGAAAATTATAGACCAAGATGAACATAGACACAAAAATATTCAACAAAATATTAGCAAACGGAATTAAAAAATACTTCAAAAAGATCATCCATCATGATCAAGTGGGATTCATCCCAGGGATGCAAGGATGGTACAACATTCGAAAATCCATCAACATCATTCACTACATCAATAAAAAGAACAAAAACCACATGATCATCTCCAGAGATGCTGACAAAGCATTTGACAAAATTCAACATCCATTCATGATAAAAACTCTCAACAAAATGGGTATAGAGGGCAAGTACCTCAACATAATAAAGGCCATATATGACAAACCCACAGCCAACATCATACTTAACAGCGAGAAGCTGAAAGCTTTTCTTTTAAGTTCGGGAACAAGACAAGGATTCCCACTCTCCCCACTTCTATCCAACATAGTACTGGAATTCTTAGCCACGGCTATCAGACAACACAGAGAAATAAAAGGCATCCAGATTGGTAAGGAAGAAGTTAAACTGTCCCTGTTTGCAGATACATTTGTACATAAAAAACCCTAAGGAATCCATTCGAAAACTACTAGATCTAATATCTGAATTCAGCAAAGTTGCAGGATACAAAATTAATATGCAGAAATCTGTGGCGTTCCTATACAGTAAAAATGAACTAGCAGAGAGAGAAATCAGGAAAACAATTCCATTCACAGTTGCATCAAAAAGAATAAAATACTTAGGAATAAACCTAATGAAGGAAGTGAAAGGCGTATACTCTGAAACTATAAGACACTCATGAGAGAAATTAAAGAAGATACGAATAAATGGAAACACATCTCTTGCTCATGGATAGGAAGAATTAATATTGTCAAAATGGCCACCCTGCCTAAAGCAATCTACAGATTCAATGCAATTCCTATCAAAATACCAACAGCATTCTTCAACAAACTAGAGAATATAATTCAAAAATTCTTATGGAACCACAAAAGACCCCAAATAGCCAAAGCAATCTTGAATAGGAAGAATAAAGCTGGGGGGATTATGCTCCCCAACTTCAAGCTCTACTACAAAGGCACAGTAATCAAGACAATTTGGTACTGGCACAAGAATAGATACTTAGACCAATGGAACAGACTAGAGAGCCCTGATATAAAGCCCACCATATATGGTCAATTAATATATGATAAAGGAGCCATGGACATACAATGGGGAAATGACAGCCTCTTCAACAGCTGGTGTTGGCAAAACTGGGCAGCTACATGCAAGAGAATGAAATTGGATTATTGTTTAACCCCATACACAAAATAAACTTGAAATGGATCAGGGACCTGAACGTAAGTCATGAAACCATAAATCTCTTAGAAGACAACATAGGTAAAAATCTCCTGAATATAAGCTTTAGCAACTTCTTCCTGAACGCATCTCCTCGAGCAATGGAAACAAAAGCAAAAATGAACTCATGGGATTACATCAAACTAAAAAGTTTCTGTATGGTGAAGGACACTATAAACAGAACAAAAAGGCATCCTACAGTATATATATATATATACAAATATATACAGAATATATTTGTAAATGACATATCTGACAAGGGGTTAACACCCAAAATATATAAAGAACATACATGCCTCAACACCCAAAAAACAAATAACCCGATTAAAAAATGGGCAGAAGATATGAAGAGACAGTTCTCCAAAGAAGAAATTTAGATGGCCAACAGATACATGAAAAGATGCTCTACATCACTAATGATCAGGGAAATGCCAATTAAAACCACAATGAGATATCACCTCACACCAGTAACGATGGCCAGCATCCAAAAGACTATGGACAACAAATGCTGGTGAGGATGTGGAGAAAGGGGAACCCTCCTACACTGCCCATGGGAATGTAAGCTAGTTCAACCATTGTGGAAAGCAATATGGAGGTATCTCAAAGAACTAAAAATGGAAATACCATTTGACTGGGGAATCCCACTCCTTGGAATTTACCCAAAGAATACAACTTCTCAGATTCAAAAAGACATCTGCACACCTATGTTTATTGCAGCACTTTTTACAATAGGCAAGATATGGAAGCAACCTAAGTGTCCATCAGTTGCTGAATGAATAAAGAAGAGGCGGTACATATACACAATGGAATACTATTCAGCCATAAGAAGGAAACAGATCCTACCATTTGCAACAACATGGATGGAGCTTGAGGATATTATGCTCAGTGAAATAAGCCAGGCAGAGAAAGACAAGTGCCAAATTATTTCCCTCATTTGTGGAGTATAACGACGAAACAAAACTGAAGGAACAAAATAGCAGCAGACTCAGAGACTCCAAGAAGGAACTAGTGGTTACCAAAGGGGAGGGGTGTGGGAGGGTAGGTGGGGAGGTTGGGAGAAGGGGATTGAGGGGTATTATGTTTAGTACACATGGTGTGGGGGGTCACAAGAAAAACAGTGTAGCACAGAGAAGGCAAATAGTGAATCTGTTGCATCTTACTACACTGAAGGACAGTGACTGCATTGGGCTATGAGTGGGACTTGATAATATGGGTAAATGTAGTAACCACATTGTTTTTGCATGTGAAATCTTCATAAGAGTGTGTATCAATAATACCTTAATAAAAAAAAAAGAAGCCAGTCAGAGAAATACAAATACCATATGATTTCACTTACATGTGGAGTGTAAAAACAACAAAAAAGCAAGAACAACAAAAAAATAAAATAGCAGTAGATTCATAGACACTGAGAGGTGACTGGTGGTTACTATAGGGGAGGGTTTGGCGTGGATGGGTTGGGAGGGTGACTTGGATAAAGGGGCACAAAAATCTCAGTCATAATGTAAGTTGTTCATGGGAATGGAAGTACAGTATGGAGAATATAGTCAGTGGTTCTGTATCATCTTTCTGTGTTGACAGTAACTGCAGTAGTTGGGGTGAGGATTTATAATGTGGGTAACTATTGAACTGCTGTGTTGTAAACTTGGAACCAATATAACACTGTGTATTAACTATATACTTCAATAAAAATATATGAAAATTATTGTTCACAAAATGTTTACTAATTGCATACTTTGTGCAGTTTTTGAGATGGGTGATGGAAAGAATTTTTAAAAATCTAATTCACTCTCATTTTATAAGGATGACATATTCAAAGATTTTTTTTGACATGCTCCCTATAACAACAACAATGAAGTTGTTTTTTGACATTAATGATAATATTCAGCCATGTTTAGATTCTCAAAATCCCCACCAGACCTCAAATTCTTAGACCAATTATTTTGCCTTTCTTTAACATGGTGTGGTGTGATAGGAAGTTCTGTGTATGTCAAAGTCTTGCTGTATTTAGTGTTGCAGAATGATTTCCTCAGTACAGCAAACTCACTGAGAACATATTTGTGATGTGGTCAAATTCCTGTCAGCATAGTGTTCACCTTTCATTGATTGTCCAACTTTAGCCTTGTTTCGAGAGAAGGGTAGAAATGGATGTCTATATAAACTTCCTGGAAATGTAACATTAACTATCATTGCTCAAAATGAGTCAGCTTCAGCTTTCTAAAATTCAAGTTGCTATTTCTGTTGGAGACTCTCTTTTTTTGTCTGACTAGACACCTGTGTCCACACACATCACTTTTCTGTGGGGCTCTTTTGAAGCACTGAGTAATTCCCTTTGGCATTCTAGCCTGAGGAACGCACCAAATGGAGTGACCTGTTTTAAGCTTGGTGGAAGGAAACGGTGATGTGGACCTGATCAAAAGATACACCAAATGTTAAGAGTCATATTTCCAAGTAGGGTGACATTATTTATTCTTTGAAATAATGACACATTAATGTTATGGGTGCCATTCAACAGAATTAATACAAAAACTTAAAATGTCATCATCATGATATTTTAGATGTAATACAAGTATTTCTGAGATTCTCATACGTTTAGATAGTTTACCTAGGCACACTCTAGTTAATTGTGCACTGTTACACTGAATTAACCTTTTTATGCATTTCACTGAAACTTTGTTATATGATCACAATAAAACAGAACTCAAAATAATGCTCTGCACTTGCACTTCATCAAAGGGATGTTCCTGAATAGAATAACTGATATAACAATGTAATTTGATCTGCAGTGTTAGAAAGGCAGTGAGATTCAAAGGTAAGCATAGTTGAGTAGGATCAGAAGTGCTCTAGCTCTTACTAAATTTATGTTGCGAAACAGTTCTCTTGCGCCTCCATTTTCATCAAGAGTATTACCTGCTCAAGGAATTCTGAGTATCAAAAGACAGTTTGTGTTTTCACTTATAAATTGTGCAGTACATCAAATATACATTACTGCCATTCTTATTTTCACAAATAATTTTTGTTGCATAGATCGTGAGGAAAGGTTTCAATGAATCTTGGACTTATTTTTCAAGAGAAGTTACTAAAGTCAAAAATGAGCAAACACTTTATATCATAAATTCATTATATCCTGAATGTTACTAGTCATTTTATTTTCTTGCATAATATTAGCTTCCTATCCATTGATATAGGAAGAGCGTGGTTTAGCTTTAGAAAATGATGGGGTAGAGAGGAAACTATCTTGAACTTTGCTTCTCTTGTTTTTAATGCTATACAGTTTATTAAAAAAAACAACAGTGATTCATTCAGCATTACACAGCAATAATTAGCAATATTAAGTAGACTCTAAACCAGTTACACTTATCTTTCTTTTGATAAAATGGGAAGATTCCTTGAGCTGGAGCTATATCCAGGTTTGAACATGAACTTCATTATCTTCACTTATAAAATAGGGCATTTGTGAGATTGTCTACACACACATACACACACACACACACAGTCATATCATATACAATTACTAATTATTAAAAAATTTTGGAAACACATATGTAAATGTAGAATTATATAAAGTACCACTCAGAAAGTTAAACCAAAATGTTTATTGGATCAAAATTTTGGAGAAGCTAGTTAGTAATGACCTGGGTATTGAGTTTAATCTCCAGAGTCTAACAGTAGTAGTTTAAATATTTGAATTTGATGTCCAGATTTCCCTTTTTTGCCTTTCCTTTGCATGTGTACCTCTGCCTCTTGACCACCCCTTAAATGATCATGGTTCAAGGATTCAAATCCTTTTTAACAGTTCATTCACTCTACATAGTGTCTTTAGGTGGGATGTTTAAAACTGTTATGTTCAGTGGTTTCTCTACTTTCAGAGCAGTATAACCCAAGTTTTTAATACCTCTTTGAGATATTAAAATCACATTAATACGTGTAGCATAAATAAACCATTATCCTTCCTTTCCAAACTTTTTTTATTTATGTAATCATATCTTTATAGATTAATCCAATATAGTGATATTTAACCTGGTGTTTTGATTAGATTCATGGTACTCATGAGCTAGTAAGAATTCCTTATAATCATAAGCCAGGGTTTAATCAACATTATTAAAGAAGTCTGTAACCCAAAAAATGTTCAGAACAGAAAGATGGAGCAATTCTACTCTAATTCATCTTATAAAATTCCTATATTCTACCAGTCATAAACACATACAGATCAATACCTGAATCCTCTGGTATATTCCCATTATCAAAGTCTTAATTGAAACTATCAGTACTTCTCATTTGAATTGTTGCAGATGTTTTCTGACCAGTGTCTACTTTTCACTCCTCTAATCATCCTCTATGCTGCTACTGAAATACCCTGTCTTAATTTCATATATGACTGTGTCATTTCTCTATTCAAGATCCATCAGTAGGCCTCCTTTAACTTTCTGAGAGGATTTAACAATCAATCTCTCCAAGTTCTGAGACTTCCTCCTTTCATTCACATTGTCAATGTAGAATCATTGCTCTAATGAGATGCAGATACTTAGTGGAGTGCATATTTTTCAGGTGAGGTATATTGGGCAAAAACGAAAAGGTGTAGTTACTTATATTATCGGCCTCTGCCTTCCACCTAGCTTTTTTTCTCACCATTCAGATTTATGCCTTCTTTCACCCAGTTGCACTGAACTTAGTGAAGTTATTCAAATTGACCATATTTTTTCACTGCCTTTCAATGTGTTTTTACCTCTGGGCATGTTCTTCCCTACATTATTTATCTACCTAACTCCTAATAGTTCTTTAAATTTCAGCTTATGTTTTACTTCCCTCTCTTGTTCTCAAAATTATGTAGGTGCCCACTTACGTGCTCCAGGAGTACTCTATGCACAGTTGTACCACAGCATTTATTACTGTGTTGTGATCGTGAATTAATATTCTTTGTCCCTCAACAGACTGTAAGCTGAACATAACAGAGACCTTTTTAATATGCAGTAATGTTAGCACTCAATACATTCTTGTTGAATGAATGAATGAATTTTTGTTTTATTCTCTATTGGCTATGTGACCTTGGGTAAAAAATAACCTAAATTTTCTCACACTCAGTGTTGTGTTATCTTTCTCAATGCTATTTTTCTTATTAGTCATATAGGAATAACATATGATTTAAAGAGCTATTTTAAAACAAACTAGATGATGGCAATATATTATGAGTTGTGTCACACCATTTCTTTTTAATAATGTTCTAGGATTTACAAGTGATTTTTATGACAAATTAGAGTAGACTGAAGATAATCACTTGATATTATCACTCCTGCTTATTCACATATCATTAGTAGGAGGGTGGATGTTTTTAAATGCTAGATGGCCCTGGAATGTGCCCCAGAATGCACCACATAGAACTGCAGCCATCTCATGCATCATGGCAGGGGAAAAATGGTAACTGTTTATCTGCCATGTGATTGTGCTTCTTAAAAGTGAGTTATTTCCTCCTATCCTCCCAGCCTTATTTTTTTTACTTTTCTGAAAAGTGAGATTAGGAACAAAATATTTTAAATGATTATTAAAATTAAAGAAGCATTTATGAGAGTGGAGAGGCTTATATTTGACAAGCAACTGGAAACTGATGTTTATAATGGTGCCTTTCTCAGTTCTAATTTGCATACTTTAAATTTCATCAGTTTGGCCAGGTAAGGAAATCCTATCAAATATTCCTGCTCTTAATGTTCGAATTTCCTTATAGTTTTGAAAATTGGCTGTGGGAACAATGGACAAGTTTCTTTAAACTTAGGTTTAGAGACATAAAGAGATGACAGATAAAATGAAGGAGTTGGGAGAAATACAACATGACATAGGCATAGGAAGAAGATTCTTGTAAGCCTTGTAAAAAACATTGGTATCTTGAAAAAGGCCATGGCGGAAGTATGTAGATCATGGAAATTGGCAAATGTTATAAATCAGAAATTCCCTTCTCTCTCTCCAAGAGCCAGTTTGCCAGCACGACCACTGACAGTTGGAGGTGGAAGGAACATTCAGAGGAGATAGCCATGGCTAAATCCGGAAGAATCTGAATTCTAGCAAACCGTATAGATTCTCTTGGCTCTTTCCACCTAAAGACTTATTTTTAGAGACTATGTGAGCTTCCCAGTAAGGAGTTATATGTCTAAGGAACATATCCTAACTCAGTGAAAACTAAATCATACTTTTATGCATATACATGGAAAATAAGAGCTTTTCTGAAGTTACCTAAAGTGAAAGGAGAAGAAAACAAAAACTTGAGTGGTTTATCCTGATCTGTGATACCAGTAAATATTATTATTATTATTATTTTTTATTTTTTTATTTTTTAATATAATTTATTTTATTATCATTAATTTACAATTACATGTGCAATATTACGATTATTAAACTACCCCTTCATCAGGTCCCCCCCACCAACCCCATTACAGTCACTGTCCATCAGCGTAGTGAGATGCTATAGAATCACTACTTGTCTTCTCTGAGTTGTACTGCCCTCCCCGTGCCCCCCCAACATTACATCTGCTAATCGTAATGCCCCTTTTTCCCTCTTATCACTCCCTTCCCGCCCATTTTCCCCAGTCCCTTTCCCTTTGGTAACTATTAGTCCGTTCTTGGGTTCTGTGAGTCTGCTGCTGTTTTGTTCCTTCAGTTTTTTTCTTTGTTCTTATACTCCACATATGAGTGAAATCATTTGATACTTGTCTTTTTCGGCTTGGCTTATTTCACTGAGCATAATACCCTCTAGCTCCATCCATGTTGTTGCAAATGGTAGGATTTGTTTTCTTCTTATGGCTGAATAATATTCCATTGTGTATATGTACCACCTCTTCTTTACCCATTCATCTACTGATGGACACTTAGGTTGCTTCCATTTCTTGGCTATTGTAAATAGTGCTGCAATAAACATAGGGGTGTATCTGTCCTTTTCAAATTGGGCTGCTGCATTCTTAGGGTAAATTACTAGGAGTGTAATTCCTGGGTCAAATGGTATTTCTATTTTGAGTCTTTTGAAGAACCTCCATACTGCTTTCCACAATGGTTGAACTAATTTGCAGTCCCACCAGCAGTGTAGGAGGGTTCCCTTTTCTCCACATCCTCGCCAACATTTGTTGTTGTTTGTGTTTTGGATGTTGGCCATCCTCACTGGTGTGAGGTGATATCTCATTGTGGTTTTAATCTGCATTTCTCTGATGATTAGCGATGTGGAGCATCTTTTCATGTGCCTGTTGGCCATCTTTGGAGAACTGTCTTCTTTGGAGAACTGTCTATGCATGTCCTCTGCCCATTTCTTAATTGGATTATTTGCTTTCTGTTTGTTAAGGTGCATGAGTTCTTTATATATTTTGGATGTCAACCCTTTATCAGATACGTTTTTTATGAATATATTCTCCCATACTGTAGGATGTCTTTTTGTTCTACTGATGGTGTCCTTTGCTGTACAGAAGCTTTTCAGCTTGCTATAGTCCCACTTGTTCATTTTTGCTTTTGTTTCCCTTGCCCGGGGAGATATGTTCATGAAGAAGTTGCTCATGTTTATGTCCAAGAGATTTTTGCCTATGTTTTTTTCTAAGAGTTTTATGGTTTCATGACTTACATCCAAGTCTTTGATCCACCTTGAGTTTACCTTTGTGTATGGGGCTGGACAGTAGTCCAGTTTCACTCTCTTACATGTAGCTGTCCAGTTTTTCCAACACCAGCTGCTGAAGAGGCTGTCATCTCCCATTGTATATCCAAGGCACTTTTATCAAATATTAATTGACTGTATATGTTTGGGTTAATGTTTGGATTTTCTATTCTGTTCCACTGGTCTGTGGGTCTGGTTTTGTGCCAATACCAAATTGTCTTGATTACTGTGGCTTTGTAGTAGAGCTTGAAGTCAGGGAGTGTAATTCCCCCTGTTTTATTCCTCCTTCTCAGGATTGCTTTGGCTATTCGGGGTCTTTTTTGGTTCCATATGAATTTTAGAATTATTTGTTCCAGTTCATTGAAGAAAGCTGTTGGTAGTTTGATAGGGATTGCATTGAATCTGTAGATTGCTTTAGGTAGTATAGCCATTTTGACAATATTTATTCTTCCTAGCCAAGAGCATGGGATGCATTTCCATTTGTTAGTGTCCTCTTTAATTTCTCTTAGGAGTGTCTTGTAGTTTTCAGAGTACAGGTCTTTCACTTCCTTCGTTAGGTTTATTCCTAGGTATTTTATTCTTTTTGATGCAATTGTGAATGGAATTGTTTTTCTGATTTCTCTTTCTGTTAGTTCATCATTAGTGTATAGGAAAGCAACAGATTTCTGTGTGTTAATTTTGTATCCTTCAACTTTGCTGAATTCAGATATTAGTTCTAGTAGTTTTGGAATGGAATTTTAGGGTTTTTTATGTATAGTATCATGTCATCTGCAAATAGTGACAATTTGACTTCTTCTTTACCAATCTGGATGCCTTGTATGTCTTTGTTTTGTCTGATTGCTGTGGCTAGGACCTCCAGTACTATGTTGAATAACAGTGGAGAGAGTGGGCATCCTGTCTTGTTCCCGATCTTAGATGAAAAGCTTTCAGCGTCTCGCCGTTAAGTATGATGTTAGCTGTGGGTTTGTCATATATAGCCTTTATGATGTTGAGGTACTTGCCGTCTATACCCATTTTGTTGAGAGTTTTAATCAGGAATGGATGCTGAATTTTGGCAAATGCTTTTTCAGCATCTATGGAGATGATCATGTGGTTTTTGTTCTTCTTTTTGTTGATGTGGTGGATGATGTTGATGGATTTTCGAATGTTGTACCATCCTTGCATCCCTGGGATGAATCCCACTTGATCATGGTGTATGATCCTCTTGATGTGTTTTTGAATTCTATTTGCTAATATTTTGTTCAGTATTTTTGCATCTACGTTCATCAGGGATATTGGTCTGTAATTTTCTTTTTTGGTGAGGTCTTTGCCCTGTTTTGGTATTAGAGTGATGCTGGCTTCATGGAATGAGTTTAGAAGTATTCCCTCCTCTTCTATTTTTTGGAAAACACTTGAGGAGAATCGGTGTTATTTCTTCTCTATAAGTCTGGTAGTATTCAGAGGTGAATCCATCAGGCCCAGGGGTTTTGTTTCTGGGTAGTTTTTTGATTACCAATTCGATTTCGTCACTGGTGATTGGTCTGTTTAGTTTTTCTGTTTCTTGCTTGGTCAGTCTTGGAAGGTTGTCTTTTTCTAAGAAGTTGTCCATTTCTTCTATGTTTTCCAGCTTGTTAGCATATAGATTCTCATAATATTCTCTTATGACTCTTTGTATTTCTGTGGGGTCCGTCGTGATTTTTCCTTTCTCATTTCTGATTCTGTTTATGTGTATAGGTTCTCTTTTTCTCTTAATAAGTCTGGCTAGGGGTTTATCTATATTGTTTATTTTTTCAAAGAACCAGCTCTTGGTTTTATTGATTTTTTCTAATGTTTTATTCTTCTCAATTTTATTTATTTCTTCTCTAATCTTTATTATGTCCCTCCTTCTGGTGACTTTGGGCCTCATTTGTTCTTCTTTTTCCAATTTCAGTAATTGTGTCTTTAGACTATTCATTTGGGAATGTTCTTCCTTCTTTAAATAGGCCTGGATTGCAATATACTTTCTTCTTAGAACTGCCTTTGCTGCATTCCACAGAAGTTGTGGCTTTGTGTTGTTGTTGTCATTAGTCTCCATATATTCTTTGATTTCTGTTTTGATTTGGTCGTTAACCCATTGATTAATTAGGAGAGTGTTGTTACGTCTCCATGTATTTGTGAGCCTTTTTGATTTCTTTCTAAAATATATTTCTAGTTTTATACCTTGGTGATCTGAGAAGTTGGTTGGTACGATTTCAATATTTTTGAAATTACTGAGGTTCTTTTTGTGGCCTAGTATGTGGTCTATTCTGGAGAATGTTCCATGTGCACTTGAGAAGAATGTGTGTCCTGTTGCTTTTGGGTGTAGAGTTGTGTAGATGTCTGTTAGGTCCATCTGTTCTAGTGTGTTGTTCAGTGCCTCTGTGTCTTTATTTATTTTCTGTCTGGTTGATCTGTCCTCTGGAGTGAGTGGTGTGTTGAAGTCTCCTAAGATGAATGCATTGCTGTCTATTTCCTCCGTTAATTCTGTTAGTATTTGTCTCACATATGCTGGCGCTCCTGTGTTGGGTGCATATATATTTATAATGGTTATATCTTCTTGTTGCACTGACCCCTTTATCATTATGTAATGTCCTTCTTTATCTTTTGCTACTTTCTTTGTTTTGAAGTCTATTTTGTCTGATACAAGTACTGCAACACGTGCTTTTTTCTCTTTGTTGTTTGCATTGAATATCTCTTTCCATCCCTTCACTTTTAGTCTGTGTATATCTTTGGATTTGAGGTGAGTTTCTTGTAGGCAGCACATAGATGGGTCTTGCTTTTTTATCCATTCTATTAGTCTGTGTCTTTCTATTGGTGCATTCAGTCCATTTACATTTAGGGTGATTATTAATAGGTATGTACTTATTGCCATTGCTGGCTTTAGATTCGTGGTTACCAAGGGTTCAAGGGTTGCTTCTTTACTATCAAACAATCTAACTTAACTTTCTTGTTAAGTTATTGTAAACACAGTCTGATGTTTCTTTCTTTCTCTCCCTTCTTATTCCTCCTCCTCCATTCTTTCTATAATAGGTGTTTTATTCTTTGCTTTTAGTTGGTATTTGGATGGTCTGCTTTCTTTGCTATGATTTTTTTTTCCTCTGGTGACATCTTTTTAGCCTTAGGTGTGCTTCCCTCTAGAGCAGTCCATTTAAGATATCCTGTAGTGGTGGTTTATGAGATGCAAATTCTCTTAACTTTCATTTATCTGGAAATTGTTTAATCCCTCCATCATATTTAAATGATAATCGTGCTGGATACAATATTCTTGGTTCGAGGCCCTTCTGTTTCATAACGTTAAATATATCATGCCATTCTCTTCTGGCCTGTAAGGTTTCTGTTGAGAAGTCTGATGATAGTCTGATGGGTTTTCCTTTGTAGGTGATCTTTTTTCTCTCTCTAGCTGCCTTTAATACCCTGTCTTTATCTTTGATCTTTGCCATCTTAATAATTATGTGTCTTGGTGTTGTCTTCCTTGGGTCCCTTGTGTTGGGAGATCTATGAGCTTCTGTGGACTGCGAGACTACTTCCTTCCCCAGCGAGGGAAAGTTTTCAGCAATTATTTCTTCAAAGACACTTTCTATCCCTTTTTCTCTCTCTTCTTCCTCTGGTACTCCTATAATGCGAATATTGTTCCGTTTGGGTTGGTCACACAGTTCTCTTAATATTCTTTCATTCCTAGAAATCCTTTTATCTCTCTCTGCCTCAGCTGCTCTGTACTCCTGTTCTCTGTTTTCTATTCCATTAACAGTCTCTCGCATCTCATCCATTCTGCCGTTAAGCCCATCGATCGCTTGTCTGATTTCTGTATTGTCTTTTCTCAGTTCCCTCACTTCCTCCCTCAGCTCTTGCATATTTCTCTGTAGGTCCATCAGCATGGTTATGACTTTTATTCTAAATTCTTTTTCAGGGAGGCTGTGCATTTGCATCCCTTCAGACTCCCTCTCTGGGGTTGTCTGGTTGATTTTGGTCTGAAGCATATTCCTCTGTCTTTTCATGGCTGTATAATTTGGTCACTGATAGTTGCCACGTATGTCAGCTGGGCTCTTTAAGACTTTAAAAAGAGAAGAAAAAAAAAAGAGAAAAAAAGGAAAAAAAGAAAGAAAGAAAAAAAGAAAAAAAGAAAGAAAAGAAAAAACAAAAACAAAACAAAAAACAAAACAAAAAAACAAAAAAAATGCCCACCGGACGTAGATTCTGTGGGAATGCTCTAGGTGGCGCTATTGCCCCAGTATTCCACAGCTGTGACTGTGCCACTCCGCAGGGCCCTTTATCGCTCTGGCAGGGGTGGGAACGAATAGGAGGCTGTTGATCTCAGTGAGAAGTGTTAAGTATGGCTACGCTTCCTCAGTCGCCAGCTAAGGCGTCTGAAACTCCCCAGGACTCCCAGCCTGCTGGGCTGAGTGTGCTGGGGCGATCCGGCTCCTCCGCTGGGCTCCTGTCTCTTTAAGACCGCTGAAGAAAGCGCGCACTTTTTTTTTTTTCCTTCCCCGGAGCCGGCTGCAAGCACCCTGGCGCGTTCCCCGCTCAGATCCTGCCCCTCTCTCTCTCCAATCACCGCTGCACTGCGCAATGTGGGTCAGCACTCCCCGCGCAGATCACCGGGACTGGCTACTTCGCGGCGTGTACTTTCACTCCCTCCTGGCTCTGG
Source organism: Smutsia gigantea (assembly GCA_032199065.1). Taxonomy (NCBI): domain Eukaryota; kingdom Metazoa; phylum Chordata; class Mammalia; order Pholidota; family Manidae; genus Smutsia; species Smutsia gigantea. The sequence goes on along the minus strand of JAVSCE010007667.1, from coordinate 283,810 downwards.
ATCCTCTCCTCCCGCCGGCGCGCTGGGGTGAGGGAGGGCTCGGGTCCCACCGGGTCGCGGCTCCGTATCTTACCCGCCTCTTGGGGTGCCGAGTCCTCTCGGGTGTAGCTGCATGCTGTGCGCTTTCCTGTGTATTCTCGTCTCTCTTTTAGGAATAGATGTATTTTCTGTGTTTTCGTAGATAAATATAGTGTTGGGAGGAGATTTCTGCCGCCCTGCTCACACCGCCATCTTCCCGGAAGTCTCTAAATATTATTTTTGTAGTAAACTTCATTTTCTTTAGAGCTGTTTTAGGATCACAGCAAAATTGAGAAGGAAGTACAGAGAATGCCCATATATTCCTTGACCCCCAAAGACATAGCCTTTGCCTTTATCAACAGCCTGCACAAGAGCAATCCATTTGTAATAATTGATGAACCTAGTGGTCATTATCATCCAATGTTCATTGTTTACATTAGTGTTCACTTTTGGTGGTGCACATTTTTAAGATGTTGACACATGTAGTGAATGACATATATGCCCCATTATAGAATCATGCAGTAGACTTTACTGTCCCCCAAATCCTCTGAGGGCCACCTATTTATCTCTCTTAACCCCTGGAAATCACTCTGATCTTTTTAATGCCTCTGTAGTTTGCCTTTTCCAGGATATCACAGAATTGGAATCATACAGTATGTGTGGTCTTTTCAGATTGGCTTCTTCATTTGTAATGTACGCTTCATTTTCCTCTGTGTCTTTTCATGGACCTGAGACCTTATTTTTAGTGCTGAATACTACTACATTGTCTGGATGGACAGCACTTCATGTATCCATTCACCTGCTGAAGGACTTCTTGATTGTTTCTAAGTATTGGCAATTATGAATAAAGCTGCTGTACATATCTGTGTGCAAGTTTTGCGTAGACATGTTTTCAACTCACTGGGATAAATACCAAGGGGTGCAGTTGCTGGATTGCATGGCAAGCCTATGTGTAGTTTTCTAAGAAGCAGCCAAACTTTTTTCCAAAGTAACTACCATTTTGAGTTCCCACCAATAATGAATGAGAGTTTGTCTTGCTCCGCATTCTGGCCAGCATGTGGTGGTGTAACTCTTCTGGATTTTTGGCATTCTAATAGGTATTTTGTGGTATCTCGTTGTTTTAATTTATATTATCCTAATGACCTATGACATTAAGCATTTCTTTCATATGCTTATTTGCTATCTATATAACTTCTTTGGTAAGGTATATGGTCAGGTATTTTCCCCTTCTAAAAATCAAGTTTTCCATTTTGTTTTACTGAGTTTTAAGAGCTCTTTGCATATTTTGGGTAACAGTACTTTAGCAATGACGTCCTTTGCTAATACTTTCTCTCAATCTGTAGCTTGTCTTCCCTTTCTCCTAACCCTGAGGCATTTTAAACTGCTTTCAAGGATTATATGTTTCTTCTTTCTGGACAAAAGTGTACAGAGTATAATTTAAAAACAATATTGAATAGCAGAGTCTTTAAAAAGTATTAGTTTGAACTAAATGTGATTGCTGTTTTCATAGGTTATAAAATGATAGGAAGTCTTGGTGTTCATGAATTTGATGCTCTAAGATTTAGAGTTTGTAGTTTCTTAAGTAAAGAGACTAAATTTTAGGTTTGGAGTGAAATGTTAAAGAAGATAATATTCGAAAGCAAGATTTCTCCTCCTTGGCACTGTTGATGTTTTGGACTGGATGACTCTTCTGTGTGGGGTTTTCGTGTGTGTTGGAAGTTCAGCCACATTCCCGGCCTCTAGGCACTAGAAGTTTCCCACTGAAAGATGTGACAACCATAAAATGTCCCCAGAAATTGTCAAGTGTTTCCCAAGGGGCAAAATCATCCCCAATTAAAAACCATTTTTATAAAGATACCGTATTTCGATAATTGCTTATTTTTAGAAACCTGTTATTTATTACACACTCTGGAGGCCATATCTAATCAGTTTTTTTGAGCTCTTTCAGATCTTAAACAGGAGCTCTCAATTTCTAGGATAAACTAATAAAAGGATTTAGTATCTCATCATTGGCTTTAAATCCCAGACCAAAGGAGTTACTAAATTTTGCCAGGTTTGTGTTTTGATTTTTTTCCCCATAATACACAGCTTTTTTTTTTACATTTATGAAGATATAGTTGATAAATAAAAGTGTAATGTATTTTAAGTGTACCATGTGATGGGTTGATATATGTATATGCTTTGAAAGGATTCCAACATTTGAATTAATTATCACAGTCATCAAAGTATTATCAACCATAGTCACCATGTTATACATTAGATCCTCAGACCTTATTCATCTTAGATCTGAAAGTTTATACCTGTTTATTACCTTCTCCCTATTTTCTCCATCCCTTAGACTCGAAACCATTGTACTCCCTCTCTGTGTCCAATTATTTTTTAAGGATTACCCATATAAGTAATTTCATACAGTATTTCTCTTTATCTTATTTTCCTTAGAAAACTGTGCCCTTCAGTTTTATTCATTTTGTCACAAATGGCAGGATTTCCTTCTTTTTTTAAAGCTGAGTAATATTCCACTGTGTATATGTAAGCCATATTTTCTTTATTCATTCATCCATTGAGAGATTGTTTCTATACTTTGGCTATTGTGAATAATGCTGCAATGAATATGAGAGTAGAAACATCTCTTTGAGATAGGGATTTCATTCTTTTGGATATATATATGCAAAAATGGGATTGCTGGATTGTATGGTAGCTGTACTTTTAATTTCTCGAGGAGCCTCCATGCTGTCTTCCATAGTGACTGTACCATTTTAAATTCCCACCAACAGTCTATGAAGAGTCCCTTTATCCACATTCCTTGCTGGCATTTGGCGTCTGTTGTCTTCTTGGTGACGGGTGTGTCAGCAGGTATACGGTGGCGCCACAGGTGGTTTTGATGTTCATTTCCCTGATGATCAGTGGTGAGGAGCATCTTTTCATATATACCTGTTGGCAGTTTCTATGTCTCCTCTGGAAAAATATTTATTCAGGCCCTTTGCCCACTTATTAATCGGGTTGTTTATTTTTGCTATTGGATTGTATGAGTTCCTTGATATACCTTTGGATAGTAACCCCTTTGTGGATTTGTGGTTTGCAAGTATTTTCTCCCATTCCGTAGGTTGCCGTCTCATTATGATGTTAGCTCCCCTTGCTATGCTGAAGCTTTTTAGTTTGATGTGATCCGCTTCTTTATTTTTGCTTTTGTTGCCTTTGTTTTTGGTGTCATATCCAAAAAATTCTTTGCCAAGGCCAATGTCAAGGTGCTTCTGCCATGTTATCTTGTAGGAATTTTATGGCTTCAGGTCATATATTCAGTCTTTAATCCATTTTGAGTTGATTTGTGTGTAAGGTGTAAAATATGGGTTCAGTTTCATCCTTTTGCATGTGGATATCTAGTTTTCCAAACATCATTTATTGAAGAGACTGTCCTTTTCCCATTGTATATCCTTGGCTCCTTTGTTGTAAGTTATTCAACCATATATGCATGGTTTTATTTCTGGGCTTTCTGTTCTGTTCCATTGACCAGCTGTTTTGATTACTCTAGCTTTGTAATATAGTTTGAAATCCGGAAGTGTGATACTTCTAGCTTTGCTTTTTGTACTGAAAATTGCTTTAGCGATTCAGGGTCTTTGTGGTTTCATACAGAGTGTAGGATTATTTTTTTCCTATTTGTAAAAAACACCATTAGAATTTTGATGGAGTTGCATTGAATCTGCAGATTGCTTTCAATAGTATGGACATTTTAACAGTATTAATTATTTCAATCCATGACCATGAATACCTTTCCATTTATATGTGTTTTCTTCAGTTTCTTTAATCAATGTTTTATGGTTTGCCGTGCACAGATCTTTTACCACTTTGTTTGAGTCTAGTTCTGGGTATTGTATTCTTTTTAATGCTATTGTAAATGGGTTTGTTTTCTTGATTTCTCTTTCCAATAGTTCATTGTTAGTATATAGATTATTGTATATGGATTTTATATCCTGCAAATTACTGAATTCATTTATTAGTTCTAAAATTTCTTGGTGGACTTTTTAAGGTTTTGGTATATAGTATTATGTTATCTGCAACTAGAGACAGTTTTATCTCTTGCTTACTAATTTGGATACCTTTACTTTTTTCTTGCCTATTGCTCGGATTAGGACTTCCAGTGCTATGTTGAATAAAAATGAAAGTGGGTAGCCTTGTCTTGTTCCTGATGCTACGAATGCTTCTTTTCACTTATCAGCACTGGGTATGATGTTCACTGTGGGCTTGCCTTATAGGGCCTTTATTATGTTGAGGTAATTATGCCTAGTTTGTTAAGAGAGTTTGTGTGTTTTTTTTAATTAGGAAAGGTGGCTTAACTTTGTCAAATGCTTTTTCTATACCTATTTAAATGATCATGATTTTATCCTTCATTTTGTCCATGTGGTGGTGTACTACTTTTATTGAGTTGCGTACGTTGAACCAGACTTAAATCCTAGGGATAAATGCCACTTGGTTGTGGGTGTATTATCCTTTTAATATCTCCCTGAATTTGATATTTTGTTGAGGATTTTTGCATCTGTGTTCATCAGGGATATTGACCTATAGTTTTCATTTCTTGTAATGTCTTCATGAGCTTTGGTATCAGGGTAATGCTGGCTTTGTAAAATGAGTTTGGGAGTGTTCCCTCCTCATCTATTGTTTTGGAAGAGTTCAAGAAAAATTGGTATTAATTCCTCTTTAAGTGTTTGGTAGAATTCATTCATGAAGCCATCTGTCCCAGACATTTTTTTGTTGGGTGTTTTTTGATAATTGATTCAATCTACTTATTAGTAATTGGACTGTTCAGATTTTCTCTGTATTGGCACCCTGTTTATAGCCTGGGTTGGTGCTACCAAGCCCATTTAAAAAGCACATCCTTATTTTCTGTAGTCCTGAGGGCCTCATGAATGCAAGCCCTGTTGGCTATCAGGTAACTTGGGGGTCTGCCCCTCAGATGGCAGTCATAAATGTTGGGGCTCGTTGACTCTTTCAGGCTCTGGGGAGGATCCCAGTCAGCACCTACATGCTGCTAATTAGAAAGTGACTCATCAGGCAATGACTTGAAAAGCAGATAGTCAAACCCCTTCCAGGGAAAGAATGGGGAATAGGCACATTTGCCTGCTCCCTCTGTACAGAGCCCTGGGTGGAGAGCCATGGAGAGTGCTCACAACCCCATGAACAACTGCTACTTTGTTTGCTATAGATCTGTGGAACCAAGAACACAAACCCCATTGGCTTTCAGATCTAAGTTTTGGGGAGCTCATCCCTTGGATGGGAGCCTTAAATGTTGGAGTGCTAGATGTGGGGTCCAAACTCTTCACTCCTCAGGGAGAACTGAAAGTTGGGGGTTCACTTCACATTGCTGTGCTGGGAGGTAGGGTTTATGGCAAGAGTGTATCTCAGCCTTTCCTACCCATTGCAGTATGCATATTTGCCCTGTGATTGGGAGTTACTGTCTAGTTTTTGAATTTCTCCCAAGGGAAATTGCTCCATGACTGCTGTAAATCTGATGCATCTGTGGGAGGAGGAAAATTCAGGATCCTGCTATATTGTCATCTTGGTGGAGCAGCCAACAATTTTGATAATGAGTGCTTAATTCTAGTAATGGACAATATTCCTTACCCGATCTATTTCCTAACTTGTATCTCCACAAATAATACTCCATGACTCTAAAGGAGGAGATCAATACAACCAAAATTAAATAAGAACTTAAAACGTTTTTAAATGTATAGTCTTTTAACCCCAATACAATAAGAATTTATTCTTAAAGGCAATCTAAATTGTTCTCTACCATACCATTAGACATACATAACAAAAATATCTGGCCCATTTACCTCATAGTTAGGAACACTGTCATGGTTCTTTCAAACTGTATAAGGTAGACTATGAACTTGGAAGCTTTAACTATTTCTTAAAACCATGTAATCTGCAGAATCTCTTAGAGATAAGGATACTGCTTTGTAGTCATTACTTTTAGTCCAACTAGGCATTAATTTCCTTAAATTCCCTGTATTGAACACAAAAAGACAATGAGAAGTAGGAGAATAATTTAAATATTCCTGTGGTGCTTGTAGGACGGTAGCGCTCTGCATCCTTATTTCACCACAGACAACAATTCTGTATGCCAAGAGGATAATTTTTTTTCAGGGGACTCCAGCAGATAAATTTTTATTGGTGTAAATAATTCAGCAGCTTGTTATAATGAAACCACTTCCCGTTAAGCATTTCCTAGCTCTGTCTTAAATGCATGCAGAGATGTTCCACTGGATACTACTAATATCTGAAGAAAACTGGTGGTTTCCCAGTTTATGAAGAGTTGCAGGTCTTTAAGGAACTGAGCCCATTGCTGAGGGACTTGGTTAAACATTTGCCAGAAAAAGAAAAGCTAAGCAGAGTGTAGAGAAAAGGAACAAAGAAAATAATAGAGCTTTGCTGGTCGTTATGTTGATCTGAGAGATTTCATAGTGACAGCACATCTGGAGGTTGGTTTTCAAGTTGGCCCTTCAGGGACTGTGAAGGAGATTAAAATTTATATAGGGCAAATATAATTCTCAATAAAATTTAGGGGATAGTAACAAGTTTCTATATTTGATGGTTCTCTTCTTAATGTATTAATATAGAATGGAAAATAAGATCATACTAAGTCTAAACTTTTTTTTGAGATACAGAGGACATTTAAAATCGGCAAAAAAATGTTTTTTATGGTATTCTATGGAGTTATTCCTGATTTGGCAGCTTAGTTCTGTAAATCTTAAGTTTTTCTTTGAGGAGGAAGCCCCCTTGTCTAGTGACAAGTTGTTCTTGGCCAGATGATCTGTCTTTACTGGCAATGTTCAGACGCTGATCTTAGAGGAAATTTTGGCAAACTTTCTCCCTTAAGCCTGCCTCCTCCCAGTCTCACCACCACTTTTGACTTATAACAGGCTTCATATTGATGCTTAGTGTACAGTACTTTGGGTCTTGTTTAATATATTTGTACTTGTCTACTGTAAAAGAGGGATGTTTCAGCAAATTCAAATGCAGCCTATAAATATTTTATTCAACTTGTGAGTTAATGTGATATCTGGCTTGCAGCTCCTGATGCCAGCTTCCTCGGTTTTCCATTAGAATTCATAAGAAGTAAAAAGAGATCAATGGGACTGACAGTTTACCTAAGGCTAAAATCTGGGAGAAATAAAGCACACATTGAATGTAGATAAAACCAGATTGAGGAAAGTTCAGACCACCTGAGAAAAGATAGACATCAGAAACCTCCTCTACTCCCTATCTTGACATGGTGTCTTTATCAACCAGAACACTGGGCAACTGTACCTGCGCCCCCCTTAGGAATCACTTTCTGAAGCAGTCTCACTAGCATGGCCCTCCCTACCCTACAATTATTTTTAGTTGCATTAGCGATAGACAAAATATATTTCAATTTTATGAATTCACAGTATTCTGAATAATTTCTTTTAGTGATTGGGTTTGCCATTACAGATCATTTTACTATGCATTTACATATGTATGAGTATATGTACATATACAGAAATGTAGAAGTACATTTTTGTATTTGTGTACACACACATACGCACACCTCCTCTTTATTTTCACAAATAAAGCCACACATTATGTGTTACTTGATGATGGTCTTTTTGTTGTTTTTATTAATAACACAGACAGGTATCCTGGAGGGGCTTCTGGCCAATAGAAAAGAGTTTCTGCACGGTAGTACATAATACTGAGGCCCCTCGGGTTCTTGAACCACTTCCTTATTTACATAAAGACTTGAAGGTGTTTCTGATTTTTAAAAACAATACAGCTGTAGTGCCTAAGTCAGGCATTTGTTCACATGCATGAATATTTCTCTTAGAAAATGCCTATAAACTAGGTATTGTCAGTCTTCCTTCACACCAGAAAGGAATGAAAGCATGCATTTATCTATTTAGTTGCCAAAACAGAATTTTCTGAATGTTTTTCTACTTCTGCCAAAGAAAGCTATAATGTCGTTTTAATTTCTTCTTTGAAAATTTCTAGTGAAGTTAAGCATCTTGCCATTTGTATTTCCTTTTATTGTGATTGCCTGTTGATATTCTGTTCATTCTTTTATTTTTTTCTGCTTTATTAGGATGATATTTATGTTCTGCTAATTATCTTTTATGCCAATCAGAAGCAGTAATTCCCAGAAAACAGCTTAACAGGAAATGGGGATGGGATGGGGATTGGCAGTGCCATAATATATCCTGGAAATTTCAGTTTCACAAATAAATCATCACAAGTGGGGGTTCAGAAAAGCCACAGTACAAGTTGTAGCTGGGAATTGAAATGCTTTATAAACCCAATTTATTTAATGTCAGAAAATCAAACAAAAGTGAGGGAGAAGATACACCAGGTAAAATGTATTTGTACGTGAGAATTCGATAAGGACCTTTTTTCTCTCTTGCCAGTAATCTGAGTGGGAAAGTCAGCTTTCACAAGCTGATGAGAGAAAGTAAAGCAAACGGAAACCCTTCTTATTTATATTGTAAAATAGAAAAGTTGTGTGGTCAGATAATAAAAACACAGCATGACAACAGTAATACTAAGATTTGAAGTTTTCATAACTAAAATTGGATTTAATGCAATTAATATATTGGGGATCTCTGTTGGCTGTATCATGATAGAATTAATGTCATCAATATAGGGGGGAAAGCAGAATTGTTTCAATCACTTTCTGTTTTTAAGTGACAATGGACAGAAATAAGATAAAGATGATAATGTATAAGAAGAATTGTACTAACGATTGTGGTGGTGGTAAGAGGAAAGAAAAGCTATGTCTTAAATAAATATGCTCAAAAACCCCACAATTTCTCTCTTGGTTCTGATAGCAAGAACAGAGATTTTCAAACATTAGTATGAATCAAAGTCACCTTGGAAGTAATAAGGAACAGAGACACTGGCTCAATGAAACAGGATGGAGACTGGATCTCTGTATTTTCACCAAGTTCCCCAGGTGATCCTAATATTCAGCTAGATTAAAAAAAAACCATGAACTAAGGGAAGAGACTTTTAAGTACTGGTTTGCTTAAAAATCACTGGGGAGACTGTTAAAAATGCAAATTCTATGATTCCATTGTCAGAATTCTCATTTAGTAATCTAGACGGGGCTTTCCAGAATGTGCACATTAAGGAAAAAAAATCTACAGATGATTTTTCTACAGAAACTCCTATGAATAAGGAGCTTCATAAACCAGTTTCAGAAAAACTGTAATAACAATTCATCAATAAAGATGAACACCCCCAGACTTCCGGGAAGATGGTGGTGTGAGCAGGGCGGCAGAAATCTCCTCCCAACACTATATTTATCTACAAAAACACAGCAAATACATCTACTCCTAAAAGAGAGATGAGAATACACAGGAAAGCGCACAGTGTGCACCTACACCTGAGAGGACTCGGCACCCCAAGAGGCGGGTAAGATAGGAGCTGCAACCCGGCGGGACCCGAGCACTCCCCCACCCCAGCGCACCAACAGGAGGAGAGGATTCAGAGCCCGGAGGGAGTGGAAGTACACCCCGCGAAATGGCCAGCCCCGGTGATCTGCGCGGGGAGCGCTGACCCACATTGCGCAGTGCAGTGGAGATTGGAGAGACAGAGGGGCAGGATCTGAGCAGGGAACGCGCCAGGGTGCTTGCAGCCGGCTGCAAGGAAGGGGAAAAAAAAAAAGCGCACGCTTTCTTCAGCGGTCTTAAAGAGACAGGAGCCCAGCAGAGGAGCCGGATAACCCCAGCACACTCAGCCCAGCAGGCTGGGAGTCCTGGGGAGTTTCAGACGCCTTAGCTGGCGACTGGGGAAGCATAGCCATACTTACACTTCTTACTGAGATCAACAGCCTCCTATTCGTTCCCACCCCTGCCAGAGCGATAAAGGGCCCTGCGGAGCGGCACAGTCACAGCTGTGGAATAGTGGGACAATAGCACAACCTACAGCATTCCCACAGAATCTACGTCCACTGGACATTTTTCTTGTTTTGTTTTGTTTTGTTCTTTGTTTTGTTTTTGTTTATTCTTTTCTTTCTTTTTTCTTTTTTTCTTTCTTTCTTTCTTTCTTCTTTTTTTTCTTTTTTTTTCTTCCCTTTTTAAAGTCTTAAAGAGCCCAGCAGACATACGTGGCAACTATCAGTGACCAATTCTATAGCCATGAAAAGACAGAGAAATATGCTTCAGACCAAAATCAACCAGACAACCCCAGAGAGGGAGTCGGAAGGGATGGAAATGCACAGTCTTCCTGAAAAAGAATTCAGAATAAAAGTCATAACCATGCTGATGGACCTACAGAGAAATGTGCAAGAGCTGAGGGAGGAACTGAGGGAACTGAGAAAGACAATACAGAAATCAGACAAGCGATCGACGGGCTTAACAGCAGAATGGATGAGATGCAAGAGACTGTTAATGGAATAGAAAACAGAGAACAGGAGTACAGAGCAGCTGAGGCAGAGAGAGATAAAAGGATTTCTAGGAATGAAAGAATATTAAGAGAACTGTGTGACCAACCCAAACGGAACAATATTCGCATTATAGGAGTACCAGAGGAAGAAGAGAGAGAAAAAGGGATAGAAAGTGTCTTTGAAGAAATAATTGCTGAAAACTTTCCCTCACTGAGGAAGGAAGTAGTCTCGCAGTCCACCGAAGCTCATAGATCTCCAAACACAAGAGACCCAAGGAAGACAACACCAAGACACATAATAACTAAGACGGCAAAGATCAAAGATAAAGACAGGGTACTAAAGGCAGCTAGAGAGAGAAAAAAGATCACCTACAAAGGAAAACTCATCAGACTATGATCAGACTTCTCAACAGAAACCTTACAGGCCAGAAAAGAATGGCATGATATATTTAACGTTATGAAGCAGAAGAGCCTCGAACTAAGAATATTGTATCCAGCACGACTATCATTTAAATATGATGGAGGGATTAAACAATTTCCAGACAAACAAAAGTTGAGAGAGTTTGCCTCTCATAAACCAACACTACAGGATATCTTAAATGGACTGCTCTAGATGGAAGCACACCTAAGGCTAAAAAGATGTCATCAGAGAAAATAAAATCATAGCAAAGAAAGGAGACCATCAAAATACTAACTAAAGGCAAAGAATAAAACACCTAGTATATAAAGAATGTAGGAGGAAGAATAAGAAGGGAGAGAAATAAAGAAACATGAGATGGTCTTTACAATAACTTAACAAGAAAGTTAAGTTAGAGATTGTAGATAGTAAAGAAGCAACCCTTGAACCTTTGCTAACCACGAATCTAAAGTCAGCAATGGCAATAAGCACGTATCTATTAATAATCGCCCTAAATGTAAATGGACTGAATGCACCAATCAAAAGACACAGCATAATAGAATGGATAAAAAAGCAAGACCCATCTATATGCTGCCTACAAGAAATTCACCTCAAATGCAAAGATATACACCTGAAAAAAGCAGGTGTTGCAGTACTTGTATCAGACAAAATAGACTTCAAAACAAAGAAAGTAGCAAAAGATAAAGAAGGATATTACTTAATGATAAAGGGGTCAGTCCAACAAGAAGATATAACCATTATAAATATATATGCACCCAACACAGGAGCGCCAGCATATGTGAGACAAATACTAACAGAATTAACGGAGGAAATAGACAGCAATGCATTCATCTTAGGAGACTTCAACACACCACTCACTCCAGAGGACAGATCAACCAGACAGAAAATAAGTAAAGAGACAGAGGTACTGAACAACACACTAGAACAGATAGACCTAACAGATATCTACAGAACTCTACACCCAAAAGCAACAGGATACACATTCTTCTCAAATGCACATGGAACATTTTCCAGAATAGACCACATACTAGGCCACAAAAAGAACCTCAGTAAATTCAAAAATATTGAAATCGTACCAACCAACTTCTCAGATCACCAAGGTATAAAACTAGAAATAAATTTTAGAAAGAACTCAAAAAGGCTCACAAATACATGGAGACTTAACAACACTTCCTAATTAATCAATGGGTTAACGACTAAATAAAAACAGAAATCAAAGAATACATGGAGACTAATGACAACAACAACAAAAAGCCACAACTTCTGTGGGACGCAGCAAAGGCAGTTCTAACAGGAAAGTATATTGTAATCCAGGCCTATTTAAAGAAGGAAGAACATTCCCAAATGAATAGTCTAAAGACACAATTACTGAAATTGGAAAAAGAAGAACAAATGAGGCCCAAAGTCACCAGAAGGAGGGACATAATAAAGATTAGAGAAGAAATAAATAAAATTGAGAAGAATAAAACAATAGAAAAAATCAATGAAACCAAGAGCTGGTTCTTTGAAAAAATAAACAAAATAGATAAACCCCTAGCCAGACTCATTAAGAGAAAAAGAGAATCTACACACATAAACACAATCAGAAATGAGAAAGGAAAAATCACGACGGACCCCACGGAAATACAAAGAATCATAAGAGAATATTATGAGACTCTATATGCTAACAAGCTGGAAAACATAGAAGAAATAGACGACTTCTTAGAAAAATACAACCTTCCAAGACTGACCAAGCAAGAAACAGAAAAACTAAACAGACCAATCACCAGCGACGAAATCGAATTGGTAATCAAAAAACTACCCAAGAACAAAAACCCCGGGCCTGATGGATTCACCTCTGAATTCTACCAGACATATAGAGAAGAAATAACAACCATTCTCCTTAAAGTTTTCCAAAAAATAGAAGAGGAGGGAATACTTCCAAACTCATTCTATGAAGCCAGCATCACTCTAATACCAAAACCGGGCAAAGACCTCACCAAAAAAGAAAATTACAGACCAATATCCCTGATGAACGTAGATGCAAAAATACTCAACAAAATATTAGCAAACCGAATTCAAAAATACATCAAGAGGATCATACACCATGATCAAGTGGGATTCATCCCAGGGATGCAAGGATGGTACAACATTCGAAAATCCATCAACATCATCCACCACATCAACAAAAAGAAGAACAAAAACCACATGATCATCTCCATAGATGCTGAAAAAGCATTTGACAAAATTCAGCATCCATTCCTGATTAAAACTCTCAACAAAATGGGTATAGACGGCAAGTACCTCAACATCATAAAGGCTATATATGACAAACCCACAGCTAACATCATACTTAATGGCGAGACGCTGAAAGCTTTTCATCTAAGATCCGAAACAAGACAAGGATGCCCACTCTCTCCACTGTTATTCAAGATAGTACTGGAGGTCCTACCCACAGCAATCAGACAAAACAAAGACATACAAGGCATCCAGATTGGTAGAGAAGAAGTCAAATTGTCACTATTTGCAGATGACACGATACTGTACATAATAAACCCTAAGATTCCATTCCAAAACTACTAGAACTAATATCTGAATTCAGCAAAGTTGCAGGATACAAAATTAACACACAGAAATCTGTTGCTTTCCTATACACTAATGATGAACTAACAGAAAGAGAAATCAGAAAAACAATTCCATTCACAATTGCATCAAAAAGAATAAAATACCTAGGAATAAACCTAACGAAGGAAGTGAAAGACCTGTACTCTGAAAACTACAAGACACTCCTAAGAGAAATTAAAGGGGACACTAACAAATGGAAATGCATCCCATGCTCTTGGCTAGGAAGAATAAATATTGTCAAAATGGGTATACTACCTAAAGCAATCTACAGATTCAATGCAATCCCTATCAAACTACCAACAGCTTTCTTCAATGAATTGTAACAAATAATTCTAAAATTCATATGGAACCACAAAATACCCCGAATAGCCCAAGCAATCCTGAGAAGGAGGAATAAAACAGGGGGAATTACGCTCCCTGACTTCAAGCTCTACTACAAAGCCACAGTAATCAAGACAATTTGGTATTGGCACAAAAACAGACGCACAGACCAGTGGAACAGAATAGAAAATCCAAACATTAACCCAAACATATACAGTCAATTAATATTTGATAAAGGAGCCTTGGATATACAATGGGGAGATGACAGCCTCTTCAGCAGCTGGTGTTGGAAAAACTGGACAGCTACATGTAAGAGAATGAAACTGGACTGCAGTCTAACCCCATGCACAAAGGTAACTCAAGGTGGATCAAACACCTGAATGTAAGTCATGAAACCATAAAACTCTTAGAAAAAAACATAGGCAAAAATCTCTTGGACATAAACATGAGGAACTTCTTCATGAACATATCTCCCTGGGCAAGGGAAACAAAAGCAAAAATGAACAAGTGGGACTATATCAAGCTGAAAATCTTCTGTACAGCAAAGGACACAATCAGTAGAACAAAAAGACATCCTACAGTATGGGAGAATATATTCATAAAAAAAGTATCTGTAAAGGGTTGACATCCAAAATATATAAAGAACTCATGCACCTTAACAAACAGAATGCAAATAATCCAATTAAGAAATGGGCATAGGACATGAATAGACACTTCTCCAAAGAGGAAATTCAGATGGCCAACAGGCACATGAAAAGATGCTCCACATCACTAATCATCAGAGAAATGCAGATTAAAACCACAATGAGATATCACCTCACACCAGTGAGGATGGCCAACATCCAAAACACAAACAACAACAAATATTGCCCAGGATGTGGAGGAAAGGGAACCCTCCTACACTGCTGGTTGAACTGCAAATTAGTTCAACCATTGTGGAAAGTAGTATGGAGGTTCCTCAAAAAACTCAAAATAGAAATACCATTTGACCCAGGAATTCCACTCCTAGGAATTTACCCTAAGAATGCAGCATCCCAATTTGAAAAGGACAGATGCACTCCTATGTTTATTGCAGCACTATTTACAATAGCCAAGAAGTGGAAGCATCCTAAGTGTCCATCAGTAGATGAACGGATAAAGAAGAGATGGTACATATACACAATGGAATATTATTCAGCCATAAGAAGAAAACAAATCCTAACATTTGCAAAAACATGCATGGAGCTAGAGGGTATTATTCTCAGTGAAATAAGCCAAGCCGAAAAAGACAAGTATCAAATGATTTCACTCATATGTGGAGTATAAGAACAAAGAAAAAATACTGAAGGAACAAAACAGCAGCAGACTCACAGAACCCAAGAACGGACTAATAGTTACCAGAGGGAAAGGGACTGGGGAAAATGGGCGGGAAGGGAGGGATAAGAGGGGAAAAAGGGGCATTACGATTAGCAGATGTAATGTTGGGGTGGCACGGGGAGGGCAGTACAACTCAGAGAAGACAAGTAGTGATTCTATAGCATCTCACTACGCTGATGGACAGTGACTGTAATGGGGTTGGTGGGGGGGACCTGATGAAGGGGGTATTTTAACAACCGTAATATTGCACATGTAATTGTAGATTAATGATAATAAAATAAATTATATTAAAAAAATAAAAAAAATAATAAAAAAATGATGAACACCCAGTTTTATGGGGATTAAGATGGTGGCATGAGAGGTGAGACAGAGGCCTCCACCTAAAACTGCATATAATACGAAAATGTAATTAATACAACTAATCCTGAAAGAACAACAGGAAAGAAGGCTGTACCAGAGTGCATACACCTGGAGAAAGAAACAGATTTCACGGAACATGGTAACATACCAAGCCGTGACCCAGTGGGACCCAAGCCCTTTCTGCACCCCAGCTCACCGTTGGGAGGAAGAGAAAAGCAGCAGGGAGGGAGTGGAGGCCTGGGACTGCTGAAAGCCTAGCTCTGAAGATCTGCTCTGGGAGCACAAACTATAATGCATGGTGCTGTGGTGATTAGGGGGGGTTGGAAAGCTAAGACAAGCAGAATACATGGAGAGACAGAGATTCCAGCCACTTGTGCAAATCAGGGATCCATATCCATCTGCTCTGCGACAAAAAAAGGTGGGCAGTCTGAGACACTTCCTGAAAGCAAGAGGGCTGCTAAAGGGGCAAGGATTGCACAGAGCTTACTGCAGGAGAAAGGACAGGTAGACAAATTTGTCCAGGTGCACTCTGCCAGGGAGTTGGGAACTTTCAGTATCATCAGGCACTCCAGCACCCTGGCTGGCTACACAGCACCAAGGACCCACACCATGATATGCAGCCTGCTGTGCCATCCTCCTGGCCAGCCCACACCTGACTCACAAAAAGGCAAACACTGCCCTGGCGGCAGGCCAGCCAGAGGGAAGCTGTGCCTACAGGAGCTACAAACGCAAAGCACAGAGGTTTATACCTGTGTGCTCAGCCCATTGGTTCTGGCAGTGGAGATAGACACAGCAGCCTGGAAGCAGGAAACAGCTCTTTACTCCCCAAGGCACCAACACCTTTCCCCTGTGACCCCTGACATTACTCCAGTGGCTCAGCAGCTCCAGAGAGTAGAGCTTCTGGGAACCAGAGGGTGCCACATACAAATATGAAACTTCAAAGACCTGGTTCAAAGCAAAATCATAAATACACCACTAAAAGAGTAAAATGAAACTGATCTTGGGAATTTTCCTGAAAGACATTTCAAAATAAAAATCATAAACATTCTCATGGAGGTACAGAAAAATATTCAAGAACTCAGGAATGAATTCTGGGTGGAGATCTAATCATTACAGAACACAGTATCAGAAATGAAACATACAATGGAGGGATTTAAAAGAAGATTAGATAGGGTATAGGAGATGATAAGTGAAATAGAAATTAGAGAAGAGGAATACATAGAAGCTGAGGCAGAGAGAGAAAAAAAGATCTCTAAGAATGAAAGAATATTGACAGAACTATGTGACCAATCCAAACGGAACAATATTCATATTACAGGAGTAGCAGAAGAGGAGAAGAGAAAAAAAGGGTTAGTAAGTGTCTTTGAGGAAGTATTTGCTGAAAACTTCCCCAATCTGGGGGAGGAGAGTCTCTCAGGCCATGGAGGTGCACAGATCTCCCAACACAAGGGACACAAGGAAGACAACACCAAGACAGATAATAATTAAAATGGCAAAGATCAAGGATAAAGACAGACTATTAAAAGCAACAGAGAGAGAAAAAAGATCACATAAAAAGGAAAGCCCATCAGGCTATCATCAGACTTCTCAGCAGAAACCCTACAGGCCAGAAGGGAGTGGCATGATGTATTTAATGTAATGAAGCAGAAGGGCCTCAAACAAAGAATACTATTACTGGCAACATTATCTTTTAAATTTAAGGAGGGGTTAAACAATTTCCAGATAAGCAAAAAGGAAGATGTTAAACTATCACTGTTTGCAGATGACATAATATTGTACATAAAAAAACCATAAAGAATCCACTCCAAAACTACTAAATCTAATATCTGAATTGAGCAAAGTTGCAAGATACAAAATTAATATACTGAAATCTGTTGCATTCCTATACACTAATGATGAACTAGCAGAAAGAGAAATCAGGAAAATAACTCCATTCACAAGTGCATCAAAAGAATAAAATATCAGGAATAAACCTAACCAAGGAAGTGAAAAACCTGTACTCTGAAAACTACAAGACACTCATGATAGAAATTAAAGAAGATACCAATAAATGGAAACACATCCCATGCTCATGGATAGGAAGAATTAATATTTTCAAAATGGCCATCCGGCCTAAAGCAATCTACAGATTGAATGCAATCCCTATCAAAATACCATCAGCATTCTTCAATGAACTAGAGCAAATAGTTCTAAAATTCATATGGAACCAGAAAAGACCCTGAAGAGCCAAAGCAATCCTGAGAAGGAAGAATAAAGCTGGGGGGATTATGCTCCCTGACTTCAAGCTCTACTACAAAGCTACAGTACTCAAGACAATTTGGTACTGGCACAAGAACAGAACAATAGACCAATGGAACAGACAAAAGAGCCCAGATATAAACCCAAGTATATATGGTCAATTGATATATGATAAAGGAACTATGGACATACAATGGGGAAATGACAGCCTCTTCAGCAACTGGTGTTGGCAGAACTGGACAGCTACATGCAAGAGAATGAAACTGAATTATTTTTTAACCCCATACACAAAAGTAAACTTGAAATAAATCAAAGACCTGAATGTAATTCATGAAACCATAAAACTCTTAGAAGACAACATAGGGAAAAATCTCCTGAATGTAAACATGAGCAACTTCTTCCTGAACGCATCTCTTTGAGCAAGGAAAACAAAAGGAAAAATGAACACATGGGACTACATCAAACTAAAAAGCTTCTGTATGGCAAAGGACATCATCAACAGAACAAAAAGGCATCCTACAGTATGAGAGAATATATTTGTAAACAACATATCCAACAAGGGGTTAATATCCAAAATATATAAAGAACTCACACATCCCAACACCCAAAAAGAAAATTACCCTATTAAAAAATGGACAGAGGTTATTAAGAGAAAATTCCCCAAAGAAGAAATTTACATTGCCAACAGACATATGAAAAGATGCTCCACATCACTAATGATCAGGGAAATGCAAATTAAAACCACAATGAGATATCACTTCACACAAGTTAGGATGGCCAGCATAGAAAAGACTGAGAACAACAAATGCTGGTGAGGATGCAGAGAAAGGGGAACCCTCTTCCTCCACTGCTGGTGGGAATGTAAGCTAGCTCAGCCATTGTGGAAAGCAATATGGAGGTTCCTCATAAAAGTGAAAATAGAGATACTGTTTGACCCAAGAATCCCACTCCTTGAAATTTACCCAAAGAATACAACTTCTCAGATTTGAAAAGACATATGCACCCCATGTTTATCACAGCACTATTTACAATAGCCAAGATATGGAAGCAACCTAAGTGTCCATCAGTAGATGAATGGATAAAGAAGAGGTGGTATATATACACAATGGAATACTATTCAGCCATAAGAAAGAAACAAATCCTATCATTTCCAATAACATGGATGGAGCTGGAAGATATTATGATCAGTGAAATAAGCCAGGCAGAGAAAGACAAGTACCAGAAGATTTTCCTCATTTGTGGAGTATAACAACAAAGTAAAACTGAAGGAACAAAACAGCAGCAGACTCACAGACTTTAAGAAGGGACTAGTGGGGGGTGGTATGGGAAGGAGGGTGGGGAGGGTGGGAGAAGGGGATTGAGGGGTATTTTGCTTAGTACATATGGTGTGGGGGTTGAAGGGGAAAATAGTGTAGCACAGAGAAGGCAAATAGTGAATCAGTGGCATCTTACTACACTGATGGACCGTGACTACAGTGGGTAATGGGAGGGGACTTGATAATATGGGTGAATGTAGTAACCACATTGTTTTTCATGTGAAACACTCATAAGAGTGTATATCAATAATACCTTAATAATAAAAAAAATATGAACACCCAGTGATGATAACATAACAAAAAGTAATGTTAGAGACTTGCTGTTAAAGTACTTTTGAAAACTCCATTAGGAATTGCAAGCCTTAATTCAAGGGATATTTTGTTTTTGTTTTTTTAACATATACAACAACAAAAAAAAACAGGAAAGATAAAACATCAAAACAGAGTTTTAGAACATCTAATGTTTTTTAACAGAAGCTCCAGGTCTGTACTCCCCAATATGGTTAGCAAATAGCCACATGTGACTATTTCCATTTAAGTTAGTTAATATTGAATAACACTAAAAATTCGATGACAGTAGCACTACTCATAATTTAAGTACTCAAAGCCACATGTGACTCATAGAAATTTTATTGCAGTATTTCCAATATTACACAAACTTCTGTTGACAACACTCCAGAAAGAATGGAATAGTTGAATGTGAACAAATAATAGAACAAAATATATCTGAAAGGAAGGAAGTTTGTGTCTCAAAGAACTCTCACTACTAGGTCTGATTACTTTAACAAGTTCTACTCTAAACATATGCAGGGTATTTTTTCTTAGCATGGTTTCTCTTGAAAAATGAATGCATATTAACATAAAAGCCTCATATTTATCATTAGTAAATATAAGAGATTAGTTTTGTGATTAATATGTCCTATTGCATCATTTTATCCTCTTATGTCTTCCATAAATTTGCCTTTTATCATAGCAGACTATGATCAACTTATAAGAAAACTTTCAGTATATATATATTTCACAGAGAAAAGTACACAAAGTATACAAATATGAATTTTCACAAAAAGAACCCGTCCATGCATCAGCATGTGAATCAAGAAACAGAAGAGTATCAACAACCTGAAAATTGTTCTCAGCTGCTTTTTTTTGCTATCATTAATCTACAATTACATGTGCAATATTATGGTTATTAAACTACCCCCTTCATCAGGTCCCCCCCACCAACCCCATTACAGTCACTGTCCATCAGCATAGTAAGATGCTACAGAATCACTACTTGTCTTCTCTGAGTTTTACAGCACTCCCCGTTCCCCTCCCCTACATTATGTCTGCTAATCGTAATGCCCCTTTTTCCCTCTTATCCCTCCATTCCCACCCATCCTCCCCAGTCCGTTTCCCTTTGGTAACTGTTAGTCCATTCTTCGGTTCTGTGAGTCTGCTGCTGTTTTTGTTCCTTCAGTTTTTTTCTTTGCTCTTATACTCCACATTATGAGTGAAATCATTTAATACTTGTCTTTTTCTGGCTGGCTTATTTCACTGAGCATAATACCCTCTAATTCCATCCATTTTGTTGGAAATGGTAGGATTTGTTTTCTTCTTATGGCTGAATGATATTCCATTGTGTATATGTACCACCTCTTCTTTATCCATTCATCTACTGATGGACACTTAGGTTGCTTCCATTTCTTGGCTATTGTAAATAGTGCTGCAATAAACATAGGGGTGCCTCTGTCTTTTTCAAACTGGGCTGCTACATTCTTAGGGTAAATTCCTAGAAGTGGGATTCCTGGGTCAAATGGTATTTCTATTTTGAGTTTTTTGAGGAACATCCATACTGCTTTCCACAATGGTTGAACTAATTTGCAGTCCCACCAGCAGCGTAGGAGGGTTCCCCTTCTCCACATCCTCGCCAACATTTGTTGTTGTTTGTGTTTTGAATGTTGGCCATCCTTACTGTGCGAGGTGATATCTCACTGTGGTTTTAATTTGCATTTCTCTGATGATTAGCGATGTGGAGCATCTTTTCATGTGCCTGTTGGCCATCTGAATTTCTTCTTTGGAGAACTGTCTATTCATATCCTCTGCCCATTTCTAATTGGCTTATTTGCTTTTTGTTTGTTGAGGTGCATGAGTTCTTTATATATTTTGGATGTCAACCCCTTATCGGATATGTCATTTATGAATATATTCTCCCATACTGTAGGATGTCTTTTTGTTCTACTGATGGTGTTCTTTGCTGTACAGAAGCTTTTCAGCTTGATATGGTCCCACGTGTTCATTTTTTGCTTTTGTTTCCCTTGCCTCGGGAGATATGTTCATGAAGAAGTTGCTCATGTTTAAATCCAAGAGATTTTTGCTCATGTTTTTTCTAAGAGTTTTACGGTTTCATGACTTACATTCAGCTCTTCGATCCATTTTGAGTTTGCTTTTGTCTATGGGGTTAGACAGTAGTCCAGTTTCATTCTCTTACATGTAGCTGTCCGGTGTTGCCAACACCAGCTGCTGAAGGGGCTGTCATTTCCCCATTGTATATCTATGGTTCCTTTATCATACATTAATTGACCATATATGTTTGGATTAATGTCTGCACTTTCTATTCTGTTCCACTGGTCTGTGGGTCTATTCTTGTGCCAATACCAAATTGTCTTGATTACTGTAGCTTTGTAGTAGAGCTTGAAGTCTGGGAGCTTCATTGTCCCTGTTTTATTCTTCCTTCTTAGTATTGCTTTGGCTATTCAGGGTCTTTTGTGGTTCCATATGAATTTTAGAATTATTTGTTCCAGTTCATTAAAGAAAGCTGTTGGTATTTTGATAGGGATTGCATTGAATGTGTAGATTGCTTTAGGCAGGATGGCCATTTTGACAATATTTATTTTTCCTAGCCAAGAGCGTGGGATGAATTTCCATTTGGTAGTGTCCACTTTAATTTCTCTTAGGAGTGTATTGTAGTTTTCAGGGTATAGGTCTTTCACTTCCTTCATTAGGTTTATTCCTAGGTATTTTATTCTTTTTGATGCAATTGTGAATGGAATTATTTTCCTGATTTCGCCTTTCTGTTAGCTCATCATTAGTGTATAGGAAAGCAACAGATTTCTGTGTGTTAATTTTGTATCCTGCAACTTTGCTGAATTCAGATATTAGTTCTAATAGTTTTGGAGTGGAGTCTTTAGGGTTTTTTATGTACCATATCATGTCATCTGCGAATAGTGACAATTTTACTTCTTCTTTACCAGTCTGGATGCCTTGTATTTCTTTCTTTTGTGTGATTTCCATGGCTAGGACCTCCAGTACTATGTTGAATAACAGTGGGGAGCGTGGGCATCCTTGTCTTGTTCATGATCTTAAAGGAAAAGCTTTCAGCTTCTCACTGTTAAGTATAATGTTGGCTGTGGGTTTGTCATGTATGGTCTTTATTATGTTGAGGTACTTGCCCTCTATGCCCATTTTGCTGAGAGTTTTTAATCATGAATGGATGTTGAATTTTGTCAAATGCTTTTTCCACATCTATGGAGATGATCATGTGGTTTTTGTCCTTTTTTCTGTTGATGTGGTGGATGATGTTGATGGATTTTTTAATGTTCTACCATCCTTGCATCCCTGCGATGAATCCCACTTGATCATGGTGTATGATCCTCTTGATGTATTTTTGAATTCGGTTTTCTAATTTTTTGTTGAGTATTTTTGCATCTATGTTCATCAGGGATATTGGTCTGTAATTTTCTTTCTTGGTGGGGTCTTTGACTCATTTTGGTATTAGAGTGATGCTGACTTCATAGAATGACTTTGGAAGTTTTCCCTCGTCTTCTATTTTTTGGAAAACTTTAAGGAGAATAGGTATTATTTCTTCTCTATATGTCTGGTAAAATTCAGCAGTTAATCCATCTGGCCCGGGGATTTTGTTCTTGGGTAGTTTTCTGATTACTGATTCCATTTCATTCCTGGTAACTGGTCTGTTTACGTGTTCTTTTTCCTGCTTGGTCAGTCTTGGAAGGTTGTATTTTTCTAAGAAGTTGTCCATTTCTTCTAGGTTTTCCAGCTTCTTGGCATATAGATTTTCATCGTATTCTTTAATAATTCTTTGTATTTCTGTGGGGTCCATCATGATTTTCCCTTCCCATTTCTAATTCTGTTTATGTGTGTAGATTCTCTTTTTCTCTTAATAACTCTGTCTTGAGGTTTATCCATTTTGTTTCTTTTCTCAAAGAACCAGTTCTTGGTTTCATTGATTTTTTCTATTGTTTTATTCTTCTCTAATTTTATTTATTTCTTCTCTAATATTTATTATGTCTCTCCTTCTGGTGACATTGGGCCTCATTTTTTCTTCTTTTTCCAGTTTCAGTAATTGTGTCTTCAGACTATTCATTTGGTATTGTCCTTCCTTCTTTAAATAGGCCTGGATTACAATATACGTTCCTGTTAGAACTGCCTTTGCTGTTCCACAGAAGTTGTGGCTTTGTGCTGTTGTTATTTGTCTCCATATATTGTTTGATCTCTTTTAATTTGGCCGTTGATCCATTGATTATTTAGGAGAATGTTTTTGAGCCTCCATGTATTTGTGAGCCTTTTTGTTTTCTTTGTACCATTTATTTCTAGTTTTATACCTTTGTGATCTTAGAATTTGGTTGGTTGAATTTAAATCTTTTTGAGATTATTGGGGTTCTTTTTGTGGCCTATTATGTGGTCTATTCTGGAAAGTGTTCCATGTGCAGTTGAGAAGAATGTGTATCGTGCTGCTTTTGGGTGTAGAGTTCTGTAGATGTCTGTTAGATCCATCTGTTCTAGTGTGTTGTTCAGTGCCTCTGTGTCTTTACTTATTTTCTGTCTTGTTGATCTGTCCTTTGGTGTGAGTGATGTGTTGAAGTCTCCTAAAATGAATGCATTGCTTTCTATTTCCTCCTTTAATTCTGTTAGTATTTGTTTCACATATGCTCGCGCTCCTGTGTTGGGTGTATATATATTTATAATGGTTATATCTTCTTGTTGGACTTACCCCTTTATCATTATGTAATGTCCTTCTTTATCTCTTGCTACTTTCTTCGTTTTGAAGACTATTTTGTCTGATACAAGTACTGCCACACCTGCTTTTTTCTCCTTGTTGTTTGCATGAAATATCTTTTTCCATCCCTTCACTTTTAGTCTGTGTATGTCTTTAGGTTTGAGGTGAGTCTATTGTAAGCAGCATACAGATGGGTCTTTCTTTTTTATCCATTCTTTTACTGTGTCTTTTGATTGGTGCATTCAGTCCATTTACATTTAGAGTGATTATCGATAGATATGTACTTATTGCCATTGCCAGCTTTAGATTCATGGTTACCAAAGGTTCACAGGTAGCTTCTTTACTATCTAACAGTCTAACCTAACTCTCTTGTTAAGCTATTATAAACACAGTCTGATGATTCTTTATTTCTCTCCCTTCTTATTCTTCCTCCTCCATTCTTTATATACTAGGTGTTTTATTCTGTACTCTTTTACGTTTCCTTTGACTGTTTTTGTGGGTAGTTGATTTTACTTTTTGTCTTTAGTTAGTATTTGCATGGTCTTCTTTCTTTGATATGATTTTATTTTATATGGTGACATCTTTTTAGCCTTAGGAGTGCTTCCTTCTAGAGCAGTCCCTCTAAGATATCCTGTAGAGGTGCTTTATGTGAGACAAATTCCCTGAGCTTTCGCTTGTCTGGGACTTGTTTAATCCCTCCATCATATTTAAATGATAATCGTGCTGGATACACTATTCTTAGTTCAAGGCCCTCTGTTTCATTTCGTTAAATATATCATGCCATTCTCTTCGGGCCTGTAAGGTTTGTGTTGAGAAGTCTGATGATAGTCTGATGGGTTTTCCTTTGTAGGTGATCTTTTTTCTCTCTCTGACCGCTGTTAATACTCTGTCCTTGTCTTTGATCTTTGCCATTTTAATTATTATGTGTCTTGGTGTTGTCTTCCTTGGGTCCCTTGTGTTGGGAGATCTGTGGGCTTCCATGGTCTGAGAAACTATTTCCTTCCCAGCATGGGGAAGTTTTCAGCAATTATTTCTTCAAAGACACTTTCAATCCCTTTTTCTCTCTCTTCTTCTGGTTCTCCTATAATGCGAATATTGTTCTATTTGGATTGGTCACACAGTTCTCTTAATATTCTTTCATTCCTAGAGATCCTTTTATCTCTCTCTGCCTCAGCGTCTCTGTACTCCTTTTCTCTGATTTCTATTCCATTAACAGTCTCTTGCACCTTGTCCAGTCTGCTGTTAAGCCCATCAATCGCTTGTCTCATTTCTGTATTGTCTCTCCTGGCTTCCTCCCTTAGCTCTTGCATAGTTCTCTGTAGATCCATCAGCATGGTTATGACTTTTATTCTAAATTCTTTTTCAGAAGGATTGTTTAAATTTATCCCATCAGGCCCTCTCTCTGGGGTTGTCTGTGTGATCCTTGTTTGGACCACATTACCTGTCTTTTCATGGCGATAGAAGTGGTCGCTGGTAGGTGCCACATGTGTCAGCTGGGAGAACAAAGTCCCTTCCTGCTTGTTGTTTTCCTTGTCCTTCTCCAGACCTTGAGCTTGTTACCCGCACACCAGGCGGCAGTCTCTGTGATAATCCCCTGAACTGCCTGTGTGCGGGGTCACCCTCAGCCTAGTCTATATCACTGTGGGGGTTTGCAGTCACTCCAGGTGCATTCTGCTCCCCTTGGTGCCTTTCAGACCTTGTTCTGGGTTCTGCGGCCCTTTCCGGTTAGCTGCCCGCCATCTCGGAGGTGATTCTGTGTGGTTGCTGTGGGTGGGGGCACTCTCCTGCTGTTCTGCAGCTGTGGCGGATCCACCGGACCCTTTGCAGTGCTGGCCGGTAGGGGGAACGAATGGCAGGCTGCTTATCTTTGTGGGCAGCTTCAGCAGGGCTGCTTTACCTGGCAGCCGGTTAGGCAGTCCGAAATTCCTCAAGATTCCCAGCCTGCTGGGCTGAGTGTGCTGTGATGATTTTGTTCCCCTGTTGGGCCCTTGTCTCTGTAAGACTTTAAAAAAGCACCCGCTTTTTTTTGTCCCAGCAGAGTCAGCTGAGGGGACCCGCTTGCAGTCTTCATCTCAGATCCTGCCCTTCTGTTTCTCTAATCTCCGAAACACCATGTGATGTGTCTGTGCTCCCAGTGCAGATCACCAGGGCTGGTTATTTAGCCGGCCTGTGCTTCCACTCCCTCCCCGCTCTGATTCTTTTCCTCCCACTGAGTTCCCGCAGATGTAGCTGTAGCCTGGCCTTTGTACTGTATCTTCTGGTCTCTCTTTTAGGAATAGTTGTATTTGTTGTAGTTTCACAAATATAAATGGTTTTGGGAGGAGATTTCCACTGCCCTGCTCATGCTGCCATTTCACTTGGTTTTTAGTCACTACTACCCAAAACAAGGGGTCACTAACAGTACTACTTTTAACACCATTAATTTTGGCTCTCATAATTTTATATAAATGCAGTAAAGTTTTCTTTTGCATAATATTAAGCTTTTGAAATTCCTCCGTGAAATTGCTTATCTTAAGAGTATCTATTCTCATTGCTTTACAATATGCTATTGTATGAATATATCACAGTTTATTCATTCTACCCTTAATGGACATAAATGTTTAGGTAGTTTTTAACTATTATGGATGATCCCAATATGAATATTCTGGGTCATATCTTATAACTAGGAGTAAAATATCTGGGTCATAGAGCATGTATAAGTTTAATTTTAGGTAGATATTATCAATTTTCCAGTGTTTATCCTCCCATAAGCAGATAATTGGAATTGTGCTACATTTTTTCCAGCATTGATATTGTCTTTGCTATTCTTGATCAGTCTTGTTTGAGGATAACAATTGTATCAATCTTCCCAGAGAAACAGCTTTTCATATTGTTCATTTTTCTATTGTTTTTTTTCTATTTCATTAATCTCTAGTGCTACCTTTGTCTCTTCCCTTTTACTTACCTCATTTTTAATTATTCTGTTTTCTAATAAAAGCATTTCAAATTATAAATTTATCTCTAATTCCTTCTTTGCTAAAGCCCACAACTTTTGATATGATGTGTGTCTTCAATTTCCCTTCAATTGATATATTTCTAATGATCTAAAAGGAATTCTTTTATCCAAGGATTGTTTAGAAGACTGTTACTCTATTTTTAAACACTTTGGGATCTTTGATATATTGCTGTTACTGATTTTTCGTTTAATCTCTTGTTTTCAGAGAACATTCTGTGTATGACATCTGTGGTGTGAATATATTGAGATGTATTTCATGGCCCAGCACTTGTTCTGTTTTGATGAAAGTCTCATGTGTACTGGAAAAGAAAATATATTTTGCATATGTTGGTTAATAAACTACATTTAGTGTTTTTAAAAATATCAATTAGGTCTCCTTGGTTGATACAGTTGTTCAAATTTTGTGCATCCTTATTTGGTTTTGCATATTTATTCCAGCAACTAGTAAGTAGTGCCAAAATCTCCTACTATGATTGTGAATTTTCTTCTTTTCTCTCTGTTTTTGCCTATGCATTTTGAAGGTATTTTTTAGCTGCATACATATTTAGATTTCAATATCTCTATGTGTATTGTCTTTTTATCATTATAAAATGTCCCTCCTAATATTCTTTGACTTGACTCAAAATCTGCTTTTCTGTTAATAAAGAATAGCCATGTCAACTTTTTTTCTTACCTATTTTAAGTGCTTCTCTTTTGAACAGTATATAGTTGGGTATTTTTTTTTAATTCCAATCTGATATTCTTTGAATTTAAATGAAAATGTTCAGCCTATTATGTTAATGTGATTATTTATGGCTGAGAATAAGACTACCATCCTGCTATTGTTTTCTATTTTTCCAGAAGTGCTTTATCTTATGCTCCTAAATTCCTGAATTGTTTCCATTTAACTTAATGTTATTTAATATTCTGTTTTATTCCATCTATTGGCTTTGTAGCAAATATCTGTTTGTATTATTTTTTGTGTGTGTTTGCACTAAGGATTGCCATATGAATTCTAGCACATTCTATTTAGAGTTAATATTGGACTGCACATAAAATAAAGAAACTTATAAAAATATATTTCTATTTTAACCCCATTATTTTTTGTTATTGTCAAATATTTGTACTTAGACATATGTTATCAATCTCACCATAAGATATCATTGCTCCAGTCAGTGGTCTAGTGAAGAAAGTAAGGGGGGTGAAGGGAATAAAAGCAAAAATAACCTTTCATATTTATCTATGTATTTTTCATGTTTAGTATTTTTAATTCCTTTCCATACATCTGAATTTCTGTCTGTTATCATCCCTTCAGCCTGATGGATTTTCTTTTGCATTTCTCATAGTGTACATCTTCTAGCAATGGATTGTGTCAGTTTTGCATATTTGAAAAGATGTGTATTTCACCCTCATTTTTGAAGAATGTTTTTGCTGGCTATTGAATTCTTGGTAGAAAGATTTCGTTTTCCTTTCAGCATTCTAAAATATTACTTATCTAAAGGCTTACATCATTTCTCAAGAGAAGTTAGTCATTATCTTTCCAGTTGTTTCCCTATATAGTATATAGTTTTTTCTCTGTTTTTAGTTGTCCTTTTATTGTTTGTTCCCATTGGCTGAATGGTATATATATATGACCCTTTATTCTTGGGTTTTACTTTTTGATTTATAGGTAATTTCTGCCAACTTTGGGAATTTATCATCAAATATGTCTTATCAAATATTTCTTTTGTCTGATTATCTTCTGATACTCTGAGCATTTGTTAAAACTATTCACTCATGTCTTTCATGCACCTTCTGAATGTTCTGATTTTATTTGCTTCAGTTTGATATTTAATATTAATCTATCTTCAATAGTGTATAATCCACTCTTAAACACCTTGTCATTTATATATTGTGTTATTACATAGTATCCACAGTGTTTTATCTTCAGTATTTTTATTAATAATTTTCATGCAGTGAAATGCACAGTTCCTAATATACAGTTCAAAGAATTTTGACCAATACACCCACTCATGTAAACCATGTCTTATCAGTATATATAAAAAATGTTATCATCTCCTCAGAAAGTTCCCTTGTGCCCTTTCCCGTGCATCTATGTTCATATGGGTTATGTATGTAATGGTCTATTTATTTTTTTAGATGAAGTTCCTTTGTGAAATTCTGCAGCTTTTCTGTTGTATTACCCATTTTCCTCTATTTTCTCAAGCAGCTTATATTGAAGTACTTGTCTGCTAATTCCTATACATGGACTACTATGGTCTGTATTTAATGTTTATTTATTTCTGTTTGTATGGTCCTGTCCCTTGGATGCCCAGTGATTTTTCACTGATTCAAGATAACATGTTTTATAAAAGAAGTTGCAGAGGCTTCAGATCTTTTTTTAAATTTTATTAGAGAGTATTCATCTTTCATTATGTTAAGCAGATAGATAGAGATTGATTACCTAATCAATCAGAAGTAAAACTGATTTGATAGTGGCTTGCAGTTTTGGTAAGACTCAATTTTCTGATTTAACCTTGTTCCATGGACATAGCCCATGGGCTTTTCAACTGAAATCCTGATGTGTTCACTGGGGCCCTTTGCTTTGGAAGGTCCTAAACCAAAATCCTTCTTTTTATAGCACTACAAGATTGCCAGAAGCTCAATTTCATTTTTTTTCTTCAGAGTATGACAGCTTAGTTTTCATCCCTCCTACTCTATGTGGCTTTAGAGATCCACAAATGTCTTTAGAAGGAAAAATATCTATGATTTGACATCCTCATGTCTCCAATTTTATCTTTATCCCATTAGAATGCCAGTATTTATCTGATCTCTGTCCTCCAAAAGTCATCAAGTGTTTGATCAAAGCCTGGTTTCTCAGCCTCTTTTGCTCAGAATGTCCAAATACCCACAGCAAATAATTATAGAATACCAGCTTGTCTCTCACCTGTACAGAATCTTGTTTTCTGCAGTCCTCATTACTTTCCTGCTTTTAAGCAAAGTATTTTGTACAATACCTTCGGGAACATTGTCTGCTACAAAGAAATCCATTGTGTGTTCTGCATTTGAAATTTTAATATGCAGATATAAAAATTATTATATCT
Source organism: Smutsia gigantea (assembly GCA_032199065.1). Taxonomy (NCBI): domain Eukaryota; kingdom Metazoa; phylum Chordata; class Mammalia; order Pholidota; family Manidae; genus Smutsia; species Smutsia gigantea. The sequence goes on along the minus strand of JAVSCE010007667.1, from coordinate 253,731 downwards.
ATTGTAAATTATGACAATATTGTGAGTTATTAGATAAAATATTACACAAATGAATGGCAAACTAGCAACAGAGTTCTGAATCAGCAGCATAAATTTGTGAAAACTTGCTTTCTTAAGTATGAATTATGAGTATAGAATTATATGTACATCCAATTTTTCTTTGAAGATTTATGAAACATATTCTAGTATGAAAAAATCCAGTAAAATATGTTAATGTGTATTATCTCTGAGGAAAATAAAATTGGGGAGACAGTCCAGATAAATGAATAAAACAGAAAAATGATATACTAAAACAGTATGCTGAAAAGATTAATGAGCAGCAAAACTATGAAAACATAATTTTATATAGTATTTTAATAATATACATGTAAAGAAAAAGTGGTTAAGAGACCATTTTTTAAATCAAAACCATATTACAGGAAAAATATTCATTATATTAGAACACAATTTTATAATATAAAGAACACTGAAGTCAAGGGAAGAGTGTAAGTTAGGTAAAATTGTGCTTAAATTATTGTTTGCTGCAAGGAGAAAGAAAGGCTTAAGATGTATTGAATATTTACAGTGATACAGGCAGTTATTGCCATTAAAATGATAAACAAGACAAATATGTTTTCTGTTTCTTCTCATTTCTTCTTTCTTTTTTTCTGAAGATCTTTGTTTATCTTAATAGGGAAAGAGTTTGTCTCTATGGGAAAAAACTAAAACATTCAATTATTTGTTGAAATATTATTTTTTCTTAATGTGGAATACACTGAAAAGTTATTAGAAATTGTGTAAGACAGTACAAACAGATAAAAGATTTTTTAAACAAATGGAAACATACAAATAATAGTTTTGCAATATACCAGCGATAAACCAACACTCTTAATTGCAGGAAATGTTAAGCATTATAGAAAGAAAAAAAAACCATAAAGCAATTAGAAATAAGCTTTACAATAAATAGAACCATATGATAAATATTATATAAATTTATTAAAATATTTTAGAAAACACATAGATAAATGGAGAGACCTACCATTATACTGAATAAATTGTATGAAGTCAATATTGTGGAAAGAAACCAGTTTGTAATTGATTAATCCATAGTCAATTCAATTTGAGGGTTTTTGTATAACCTGATGAATTGATTTAAAGTTCATCAGTAATTTATTAAAAATATCCAATACATTGAAAAGAAAGAGTAATTAGGGAAATCTATGAAATACAATAAAACTATGGTTAAAAATAAACTAAAAATCCCCTACACACAACAAAATACAAAAAAGCAGAGGGTTTTAGTATAAAAATAGTAAATGTGAAAATGAAACAAAGAGACCAAAAACAGAGCAGGCATAATTGGAAATTCGGTGTGTGGGAAGGATGGCATTTTGAAACCTTTGGAGAATGTCATTTGAATGGCATTTGAATCTTTTGGGGTATTTCATTCCCCAAAGTGAAATTTATATAACAGCAAAGGTAAACAACATTATTTTATCTGATTCAGAGTAGAACAATTTAAATTTTAAAAACCTCTTGTTATTTTAATTTATATGAGAAGTTTATGTAACAAGTGTCTCAACATACCTACCCCCACCCCCAAAATCATGACTATTATAATTTAGAAGAACAATATATTAAAAGGAAGTAGCATTAAAGCTAATTTAAATAAAATATTAAATAAATTATTGTGCAGATCACATATAGTAGATATGCTATAATGTATACAATGATTAAGTTTTAGAATATTTGTAATTTTATTGAAAGATGCTATGATGAACACATTTCTATTTAAAGAATTTTGGAGTTAGGGATATAATTCAGAGTACAAATAAGTAAGTTCCAGAAGCAATGAATTTCAAAACGTATTAATATACTGTAAGCTAACAAAAAATATAGGTGACTCTTTTTATAGTCTTGGGAAAAGAGTATTTTCAGACAGATCTGAAACTCATGAGCATATAGAAAAATATTGCCAGATTTTACTCCAAAAACATTTAAATATATCATCTGAGAAAAAAATATCATGAGCATATGAAAAGAAAAAGTAGGATAAAATAGTTGCCAAAATATAAAAGTAGGATAAAATAGTTGCCTCATGTAAACAGAAAAATTATTAATTGCTGTACTATATGAAGAGTTCTACAAATGAAGAAATAGATAATTAACTGAATGGCAACATGAACAAAGGTTATGAAGAAGTTATTCTCACAAAAAAATACAAATGACAAATAAGCATACAAAAGGCATTCTTCCACACAATAATAAAAAATACAAACCAAAATAATAAAATGCTATTTCACTAATAACATTAGGGAACATTCTTAACAAGGCACAGTATTAGGAATGGTGTGGAAGCAGGTATTCTAATACAAAGTTGATAAAGAAGATAGATTATTATATGTAAAGCAAAAGGTCTTAAATTCACATACGAAATTGCTTTTGGAACCTAGAGTGGGTGCACAAACCCAGGGATTTAACTTTTACTTCATACATTCTGTATCAGGGTACTTTTGAAAATAAGAATTTTTTTTTTTACAATTAAAAATTTAAGATCTGATAAAGAGAAGTCTTACAAAAAAATGTCTAGTACACAAAGAGGCTATTTGCAAAAGTTAAAACTTGGTAATACAGATATGAAAAGGGGCTAAATCTTACTAATGATCAGTTAAATGCAAATTAAAATGAAAGTACATTTCTCACAGACCTGTAAAATCAAGAATATACAATACTGTTATCTTGGTGGAATGAAAACAATTTTATTAAAATGAAAGAGAAAACTGTATCTTGATTTCAAGAAGGCAACTGGCAAAATATTTTATTTATGCAAAAGAGTACTAGGAAGATACAGGGATACAGGGCTGTGTAGTATAATAGCATTCTTGGCTATTTGTTTTTGGTTTATTCTTTACTAACATAAATTCACCATATTAACCATTTTTAAGTACACAATTAAATGAGTTTTAGCATATTTAAAATGTATAGCTCACCAATACTTAATTCCAGAACATTGCCATCACCCCCAAAAGAAAATTCATAACAGTCAATCCCAAGTTCCCCCTCACTTCATTTCCTTGCAGCTACTAATCTCTTTTTGTGTCTATGGTTTTGCCCATTTTGAACTTTCATAAAAATGAAATAGTCCTTTGTCTTCTTTCATTTAGCATAATGTTTCCAATGTCTTTTCATACTGTGGCATGTATAAGAGCTTCATTCCTTTTATGGCTGAATAATATTCTAAATGGATACCGCACGTTTTGTTTATCTGTTCTTCAGCTGGTGGGCATTTGAATTGTTTCCACTTTTGGCTATTATGAATAATGCTGCTATGAAAATTCAAAGAACTGCTTAACTGTTTTTCACGGGAACTTTACCATTTTACAGTCCCACCAGCAATATATAAAGGTTTCTATTTCACCACATCCTTGCCAACATTTGTTATTTTGTTTCTTTTTTTCATTCTTCCATCCAGTGTGAGATGGTGTCTCATTGTGGTTTTGTTTTGCATTATCTTAATGTATACAGATTTATAATGTATTTTCATGTGCTTATTGTTTATGTGTGTGTTTTAATTGTTACATATTTTTGATGTATTCATTCTTTTATCATTATAGAATGTCTTTCTCTTTTCATAACAATTTTGGTTGTAGTCTCTTTCATTTGTTGTTAGTGTTGCCATACCAGCACTCTTTTAATGTTTGCATATAATATCTTTTTCAATCCTTTTATTTTCAACCTATGTGTGTCATTGAAAATAAAGTGAATCTTTTGTAGATAGCGTCCAGTAGCTGCAGCCAGTAACAATTACTCAGAACTTGATTTCATGTATGTCTGTATTGTTTGAAAATTTTAGCATAGATTACTTTTAGAATAGGAAAATTAAAGATATTTCTGTTAAAATAAAGAGCCTCTAAAATACAGAAGATGAATGCAAGGTAGCATAGTACAAAAAGCAAATCTTTGGAACAAAGAGAAAAAAAAAGCATGGATGCAGGGTGAGAGCAGCAAAGAACATGACAGATGTTGAGACCAAGTGTTCACATTAAAGCCAGCATACTCTGCTGTTGACTAATGCCAGGGGGAGCCCTTTCTGAGGGTCTTCAAAAGTAAATTTTTGGAATGTAAACAGATCTGCCACCTGGCCAGTGACAATGAAAACGTAGTAGCTGCAGTGATTAAAATGATGGGCATGTGTGTTCTCTATCTATAATATTAGTGAAGTAAAAGAAATGTGTCATGCATCTGTGTGGTTTTTTCATTCTATTTAATAACTGCTAAATATCTTAAGGGTATAGGTAAACATTAAAACTTGGTATTCTACATGGTGATAACTGAGCAGATAAAGTTTGTAACATTCTTCCTATGTATTTATAATACAAAGCAAAATAACCCTGGGTTATTACAGGATACTTAATGAAGAAAAGAGATCTGAAAGTACATGTATATTGACTATCTGTCCAGGAAGCCAGATACTTTGTTCTTTCTGCTCTTAGGCTGCATTCTTGATCTTATCACTGTCATCTACCATGTTCCTACAGAGGAAGTCTCAAATTAGTCTTTAAGGAAATGTTATCTTTCATTTTATTTCCTGTATGTAATAATTAGTGACATTTTCAACTTTAGAAATTAAAAGCTAGTGGTCAAAAAGACAGAAATCTGATGTGTTGTCTTATCTGACACTAAAAATTCCCAGAGGTTTGTGTTGTAATAGATGTATAATCATTAGGGAATAAAATATATTACCGACCACTGAGAAAACTTTGCAATATTGAATTTTAAAATTATGGAATACTTAAAATACATAAAAAATCATAAGCAATAGTATGACAAATATCCATGTACTTTCTATCCTTAATTAAAATACTGTAATAATCATTTAACTTAACATTTTTAAACAAAGAAGTAGAACATTACAGTAAACATTGAAGTTCTCTCCTCAAGCATATCTCCCACCATCCCCAGAAGAAAACACTCTGACTATACTCATATATACTTATCCAGTCCAATTAAAAATATATATTTACATAAATGTTGTGTAACATATGCATTTTTGGAACTTGATTTTTTTTCACTTAGCAATTTCATTTTCAAAATCTGTTCATGTTGTATGCTTCTAGTTAAATATGACAGATTAAACACATTAATTACATTAAATACATTAATTTGTTTCCTTCTTAAACTCCAGAAAATTTTCAGTAAAGGAATATACCCAAAGGCCAAAGGTAATATAAATTGTAGTGATAGAAAAGAGAGCAAGCCAGCAAAACCTGAATTTTAAAGCAGATGGATGAATGGGAAATAAGTTAGCAAACTGGAGAAAGTTAAAACCTAAGGCTGTAGGACAGTGGAAGAGGGGGACATCCAAGAAAGGAGTTCATTTTATGAGGCAAAATTCTAGTACTGTGTACTTCTGTAAGTATGGATTTAGGCAGAAGGTTGGATGACAGGATGAAGGCCCCTGTAGAGAGCTGCTTAATTTCCTCATCACATGCTCCATCCATGGCCCACTAATGTCCCTTCACTACTGCAGTGGTTGGAGGACAGGTAAGGGATTAATTATAAACAGGCCTCAAAAAGGAAGTTTTTAGAGGACACCAGGGAGACTAATGCATGATTGCATGATGCCTAAATGCTGTGTAGAATCCTAGATTAGATTCTGTAACAGTAAAAGACAGTAGTAGAAAACCTGATGACATTTGAAATAAGGCCATGGATCATATAAGATTATTGTATTAATGTAGTTTAGTTAGTACTTTAGTACCAAAGTTAATTTTTAAGTTTTGAAAAATGTTCTACGGTTATATATGATGTTAACATCAGAGGAATCTCGATGAAGGGTATACAAAAAGTCTCTACATTATCTTTGCAACTTTTTGTAACTCTAAAAATCATTCCAAAATAACAAGAATGAAAATATTTTAAGTTGGAGTGGAAGAAAACCATTGCCAGGAGCTTTAGTGATAAATAGGGAAGTTAGGGAAGTACTTGCCCTGAAGATGACATTTGCATAAAGACTTGTTTGAGATGAAGGAGTAAGTCACATGAAGACCTGGGAGGAGGTAAATGTCAGAAAAGCAGCAAGGAGATCTGTGTGTCTGGAGTGAAGTCAGAAAGGGAGAGCAATATTAAATTGTATCCATGAATAAGAGTCAGGGGGGTTGCAGTGATGGGGAGCAGATCATATAAAGCCTTATAAGACATTTAAACATTTTTTATCTTTAGAGATAGTAAGCTGTAGAGGGCTTTGAGCAAGAGGAGCAATATGACTTTATGTTTTTAAAGGATTCTTCTGACTGCCCTGGTGAGAACAGAATATTGGGAGGCAAGAGTGGAGTTAGGTTAGGAATCTCTAGTCATCCAGATGACAGACAGTGTCGTTCCATCCAGAGGGGATAGTGATGTGACTCATGAGAACTGGTCAGATTTTGTATACATTTTAAAGGTAGAGCCAAAGTGGTTTTCGGATAGAAGGTGGATTGAAAAAAAAAGGCGAAGTATGAGGCCCATACTTTCGGCTTACGCAATAAAAAGGGAGGACTTGGCATCCACCAAGGCAGAAGTCCGAGTGGAACAAAACTTTGAGGAAATATTTGTAAGTTAATTTTGAACATGTTACATCTGAAATGATTATTATACTTGTAATTGTGCATACGGAGTAGCCTGCAATGTATATTTTAGGGGAGAGTTCCAGATTCTAGACCTATATCCCCAATTTAAAAAAAATATGTCATTTAAATGAGTAAAGCCAACAGGTTCTAATACTTAGTCCTTGGGGACACTGAAGGTTGGATGACTGGAAGTTGAAGAAGAACCAGGAGAGGAAACTGAAAAGGCAGAGCAAGTATAATAGGAGGGAATGCAAAGGGAATGGAATGCTTGAATTCCGGCAAAGAATATTCCAGGAGGGAAAGACTGCTCTGTGTAGCTTCTGTAGGTTGTGTGTAGCGATGATCACTGGATTGTGGAGATCACTGGTGACCTAAACAATTGTCATTTCTGTGGATTAGCGTGGGTCAAAATCCTGGTTAAGTTGGGTTTCAGGGAAAAATAGGACAAGAACCAGAGACAGTACAGAACTCACTACATTTACTATTTACATATTACATTAATTATAATGTCACATTTACATGATTATTTCTCTCAAAAACTGTAGAAAATGTCTCCAAGTATTTTAAGAGCTTTCTAAAAATAATGCTTCTGGAAGTGGGCTGAAGGTAAATGGTGCTTCATATTTAATGAAAACACTAATCTAGGTAGTGATTCCAAATTTACTAAATGAAGTAGGAGGATTTAACAAACTCTTACATTTAAGTTTAAGGTTTATGCTTACCTTGAATCCCTGATAAAAAGTTGAAGTAGATTATAACAAACATGAAGTCTATCTTGGTCCAATTTACAATGTATAATATCACTTTGATAGCTTAGCCACTGTAGTAGTGGGAGAAGAATAAAGTGGAAATAGATAAACCTGGGGGTCAATAATTGGATTTTGCAAATACGTTCAGACAATATGTGACAATTAGGAAATTTAATTTCAGTCACACACCTATTTTATATACCTCTTGATTCTTTATTTAAAAATAGTGACTCAAGAACAGCTAAATGGATATTTCAAAAGCATTGCAAATAGCTTTTAAACTTAATATAATTTCTAAACTTTCCATTAGTGGCTGAAGAGTTGAAAACATAGTTTTATATAATCTTCATAATATTAGTCAAATCAAAGATACCTCTTTTTCATACATAAAATATGGTACTGCCTCTCTGTACCATGGTGCACATACATTCCATATTAGTAAAGTTGAAAGTAAAACATTTTGAGAAACATTAACAGTAGTAACATAACTTTAGGGTATTAGTAGTATCGAATCTTTATCATACTGAAAATATATGTATGGGAAATATATTCACTATTTATAAAGAGCTTTGTGTGTAAAACTCATATCTCTAAAGTGTTACATTTGGTCAAGGCACATTATAATCCTGACTGACTCAATTTAACAAAGAAAGCTGGGTCAAAAATTGATAAATGACTAAGTTACTTGACTAGCTAAGTCTAATAAATACAAAGTTGTTTGTGCATATTTTAACTCTTCTATTTTTATGCTAATGATTCATTTATTTAAGTAGAGTTGATAAAATGAAACAGGGAAATTTTTTCATGCCTTGGCTGTGCTGGGAGGACTAGCTCCAAACACCAGAAAATCAGTTATGTGTCAATCCTTATATCAAATATACTAACAGAACCATTTTCAAAAAAGCTAAATTTCTGGACAGCTTCAATGACCTGTGTGTGAGTTAGGGTGGTGATTGCTATATGTTGGGAAAGAATAAGGTTAGAAGAAATGCTTTAGCAGCATATTGACACACATGAAAATAATACAGTATTTTAATAACTGCATAGAGATCCTTAACATTGTATATGCCTGTTACAGATGCATTTGTAATTCCAGGTGCTGCATAAAACAATTACCATGGACTTGTTAACACTAAGCTGCATTTTAAAATAATTTTGGAAAAGCCAATTTTAAGTTTGTGAGCTGTTGTAAACCGCCATTATGAACAGGAAAATGCACGACTTTGTAATGAAGATCACACACACACACACACACACACACACACACACACACACACACACACATTTCTCCCCGTGAAAATTCAAGAAATGATGGAATAACAAAAGCCTCTTTCATGAGACACGTTATTTTGCTATCAATGCTCCAGTAATTCCTGATGTTTCTCCTGACAATAACTCAGATTGTTGCAATGAAGATTCTATGTTTGATTATTTGGGTACCTGTCATGCATAACTGGAGGGTGGCTGTAAAAAAACAGGATTAATCAAAGTAGGATTATAATTTTCTACAACACCTGTTTCGACCAGCTGCCTCTGATTGTAGATTCTATTCCTCTAGTCCTCTCAAATTACACAATAAAGCAATTTAGAAATCAGTGGAGAGTCCAGTGCCACTGTGCCAGAATGGAAGTCAAACACTAGAGCAGAGGAACCTTTGAGCTACCTGATTCAATTTGTTTAGATTATTCCAGAAAGTGAAGAGCATGCAGATGATAAAATATACTGGCATTTCCAAAAAAAAAAAAAGCTTCTGCTTTGAAATTTTTATACCATTTGCACCTTTTTTGTTTCTTCAATTTGATTTAAGAAGCAATTTTGATCACTTTTGAAGTACTATGAGTAGATAAGTGAAGTGTATGACAGGTTCAGACCTCAAGAAGCTTACGGTCTTGCTGGGGAAATAGTGGTTTAAGATATGAAATATTCAAGTTCATGTGTACCTGGATATGTCAGAAGGGAACAGTGAGTGAAGAGGATAAGCAAGACTTCCCATGTAAAGAGCACAGTGTTTGTTTGAGGAGCCGCACTGAAATTGATGCAGTGCCACATGGAATGTATCTTTGACTCATGACCCATGGTATAATTGAGGGTCCACTGTTACAAATGAAATATATTAAAAATAAAAATAAAATATATCAAAGATTTCTGACATATGTATGTGTCCTATGGTGTATTTTATACATTTTTCATGTTTCTGTATATGTGTATATTTAAAAGAGTGATACAGGTATATAAAAGTGGCAGAAAAATAATATAACTTAAAAATTTTAAATGCATCAGTTTACTATGCTTTTAAGTGCTATGATGTTAAATGTCAATCTCCAGTTGATCTAGTTTACTGGTTTGATCTTTGTATATTAATTTAATTTGGAAGTAAACAAATATTCTCAAATGTAGAAACTTACTCTCTTCTGAAGTGAACCACAATCATATTCTTCCCTATACCTTGAAATATGGACTAATATAATTAAGGCTCTTTTAATATGATAAAAATCCTAATTATCTAGTTAATGAAAACAATGATTGGCAAAGAGAGAAAGATATTCAGCCACTGAGCTAAGATTTTACTCTACCTCACTAGATTAGTATTTGGATGGCTTCTATTATAAAAGTATCCCTTCTTTTTGTGCATTAGCCTCAAAGGATGCAAATAAAGGATTGTTCATAGCATAAATGCTTTTAGAATGCTTAGTTGCTCCCTGTAAGCACAAGTACTGTGGACTGTGAATTCAGTTAGTTGTGAATTGAAAACAGAGAGTTGCAGTTGAAAATGTAATTTAGAACAAAATTGAGAAAAGTCAATTTTCAGTTCTACATTATTTTAAAAAACTTAATGGCACTATTTTAGTTGTATCAATTTTCTAGTTCATTTTTAAGATGAACCATTTGGACTCTATCATATACTTCTAGTTTATAGAAAACTTTTGTAAATTGATTTTAAATATCACTATAAGTAATAGACTGTAACTGAAACTGTCTTAAACGAGGAATCAGTTACATAATATGTTTGAATCATTTAGGCAGCATATATTTAGCCTCTTAATTATGTAATTGCCTTAGGGAAAATCCTGGGTATAATGGAAAAAGAAATGTACTCGAAGTTGTAAGACCTCTGTTCTTGACTCCTTTTTTTAACGGTATTTGTTCAGCATACATTCCACAAATATGGTGAGTGCCTTTCATGTGCAGCAGAGTCAAGGCAATTTGTCTGTGTGTGTGTGTGTGTGTGTGTGTGTGTGTGTGTGTGTGTGTGTGTGAAACTCTGGTTTTCTCACATCTGGGGAAAAAAAAAGGATTGGATTTGAATCACTTTAAGGCACCCTGCATTGTGTAATGGTGAACTCAGAAAATGGTAATCTTTTAAATCTTGTTGACAAATTAAAGTGCAATAATGTATCTTGATGCATCTCTAAAGAATGCTTATACTCTCTGCTAAGGGATGCACGAAAATGGAGACTATGATACATGCATTTCTAGAGTAATATATAGAGGAAACAAAATGAGGAATATCATGTGTGTGTGCATCTGTGAACATGCGCACACACATGTAGGGTGTGCTGAAGTTTAAAGTACATCATCATTTAATTGATATATTTTCTTTTATGTGTGTTTGTCACATGCTGCATACACCCATAGTGTGTGGTACTGCTAAATAAAAATAACAAAGCACCTTACATTGGTGCCAATACATAGACCTCAAACACGAGGATCTCAACTGTGAAAGACACATCTATCCATTAGCTCATTCCTATATTCTCCAAAAAGGGTTAGTTCAAAATTTCTCTACTTTCAGGTTTCTTACCAAAGTATCTTCCCTCACTTCCTCTTAGTACTCTTAGGAAATCACATTTTTTTCCAGTTTCTGTGAAAATTAAGATCTGTAAGCAAACATTTTCTGAAATTCTTAGGATTATCATGCCATGCTCATATAATATTTCTATAAGTTAATACAGGTTAATCTAGTATTGAATCCCTTTTTTTTTGGAAAGGGATACCCCTGATAATGGCAAAGATCAATCTTCCTCATTCATTGAAAATTTTAGACCCTGGTCATGCTATCCCCAGTACTTTGTTTTTTGTTGTTGTTTGCTTGTATTTTAAGTTTTATTGTGGTAAAATACTCATAACATAAAATTGAGCATTTTAACTATTTTTAAGTGTACAGTTGAGTGGCATTAAATATCATGTGCAGTCATAACCAATATCCAGTCCATCTCCAGAGCTACTTCATTTTCCCAAAGTGAAATTCCATATCCATTAAACAATAACTTCTCATTCTTTCCTCCATTCAGCCACTGGCAGTCAACATTATATTTTATGTCTCTACGAATTTGACTATTCTGGCTACATCAGATTAGTGGAATCACACAATACTTGTATTTTTTAAATTTTGGTATCATTAATGTACAATCACTTGAACAACATTATGGTTACTAGACCCCCTATTATCAAGTCCCCCCCACATACCCCATTACAGTCACTGTCCATCAGTGTAGTAAGATGCTATACAATCATTACTTGTCTTCTCTGTAAATACTGGTGTCCCGTGCGTCCTGCCCACCCCGCTACATTATGTCTGCTAAACCTAATGCCCATTTTTCCCCCTTATGCCTCCTTTCCCACCCATCCTCCCCAGTCCCTTTCCCTTTGGTAACTGTTTGTCCATTCTTGGGTTCTGTGAGTCTGCTGCTGTTTGTGTTCCTTCAGTTTTTCTCTTTGCTTTTATACTCCACATATGAGTGAAATCATTTGATATTTGTCTTTCTCTGCGTTTCTTATTTCACTGAGCATAATACCCTCTAGCTCCATCCATGTTGTTGCAAATGGTAGGATTTGTTTTCTTCTTATGGCTGAATAATATTCCATTGTGTATATGTACCACATCTTCTTTATCCATTCATCTACTGATGGACACTTAGGTTGCTTCCGTATCTTGGCTATTGTAAATACTGCTGTGATAAACATAGGGGTGCATATGCCTTTTTCAAACTGGGCTGCTTCATTCTTAGGGTAAATTCCTAGGAGTGGAATTCCTGGGTCAAATGGTATTTCTATTTTTAGTTTTTTGAGGACCCTCCATACTGCTTTCCACAATGGTGGAACTAATTTACATTCCCACCGGCAGTGTAAGAGGGACCTTAGCACCTTCCTCCACATCCCCGCCAACATTTGTTATTTGTTTTTTGGATGGTGGCCATCCTACTGGGTGAGGTGATATTTCATTGTGGTTTTAATTTGTATTTCTCTAAATATTAGCAATGTGGAGCATCTTTTCATGTGCCTTTTGGACATCTGAGCTTCTTGTTTGGAGAAGTGTCTGTTCAGATCCTCTGCCCATTTTTTAATTGGATTACTTGCTTTTTGTTTGTTGAGGTGCATGGGCTTATGTATTTTGGATGACAACCCTTCATCGGATACGTCATTTATGAATATATTCTCCCATACTATAGGATATCTTTTAGTTCTACTGATGGTGTCCTTTGCTGTACGGAAGCGTTTCAGCTTGATATAGTCCCACTTGTTCATTTTTGCTTTTGTTTCCCTTGCCCGGGAAGATATGTTCTTGAAGTTGTTCATGCTTATGTCCAAGAGATTTTTGCCTATGGTTTTTTCTAAGAGTTTTATGGTTTCATGACTAACATTCAGGTCTTTGATCCATTTTGAGTTTACTTTTGTGTATGGGGTTAGACAGTGATCCAGTTTCATTCCCTTACATGTAGCTGTCCAGTTTTGCCAACACCAGTTGTGGAAGAGGCTGTCATTTCCCCATTGTATTTCCAAGGCTCCTTTATCATATTTTAATTGACTGTATATGTTTGGGTTCATATCTGGACTCTCTATTCTGTTCCACTGGTCTGTGGGTCTGTTCTTGTGCCAATACCAAATTGTCTTGATTACTGTGGCTTTCTGGTAGAGCTTGAAGTTGGGAAGTGAGATCCCCCATGCTTTATTCTTCCTTTTCAGGATTGCTTTGGCAGTTCAGGGTCTTTTGTGGTCCCATATGAATTTTAGAACTCTTTGTTCCAGTTTGATGAGGAATGATGTTGGTATTTTGATTGGGATTGCATTGAATTTGTATATTGCTTTATGCAGGATGGCCATTTGACAATATTAATTCTTCCTACCCAAGAGCATGGGATGAATTTCCATTTGTTAGTTTCCTCTTTAATTTTCACTTAAGCGTGTCTTGCAGTTTTCAGGGTATAGGTCTTTCACTTCCTTGGTTACGTTTATTCCAAGGTATTTTATTCTTTTGATGCAATTGTGAATGGAATTGTTTTCCTGATTTCTCTTTATGGTAGATCATTGTTAGTGTGTTGGAATGCAACTGGTTTCTGTGTATTAATTTTGTATCCACAACTTTTCTGAATTCAGATTAGTTCTAGTAGTTTTGGTGTGGAGTCTTTAGGGATTTTTATGTACAATATCATGTCTTCTGCAAATATTGACAGTTTGACTTCTTCCTTACCAATCTTGATGCCCTTTATTTCTTTGTTTTCTCTTATTGCCATGGCTAGGATCACCAGTACTATGTTAAATAAAAGTGGGGAGAGTGGGCATCCCTGTCTTGTTCCCGATCTTAGGTGAAAAGCTTTCAGATTCTTGCTGTTAAGTATGACGTTGGCTGTGGGTTTGTCATATATGGCCTTTATTATGTTGAGGTACCTGCCCTCTATACCCATTTTTTTGAGTGGTTTTATCATGAATAGATGTTGAATTTTGTCGAATGCTTTTTCAGCATCTATGGAGATGATCATGTGGTTTTTGTTCTTCTTTTTGTTGATGTGGTAGATGATGTTGATGGATTTTTGAATATTGTACCATCCTTGCATCCCTGGGATGAATTCCACTTGATCATGGTGTATGATCCTCTTGATGTATTTTTGAATTTGGTTTGCTAATATTGTGTTGAGTATTTTTGCATCTACGTGCATCAGGCATATTGGTCTGTAATTTTCTTTTTTTGTGCGGTCTTTGCCTCATTTTGGTATTAGAATGATGCTGGCTTCATAGAATGAGTTTGGAAGTATTCCCTCGTCTTCTATTTGTTGGAAAACTTTAAGGATTTTAGGTATTATGTCTTCTCTAAATGTCTGATAAAATTCAGCAGTGATTCCATCTGGCCCAGCAGTTTTCTTCTTGGGTAGTTTTTTGATTACCTATTCAATTTTGTTGCTGGTAATTGGTCTGTTTAGATTTTCTGTTTCTTCCTTGGTCAGTATTGGAAGGTTGTACTTTTCTGGAAAGTAGTCCATTTCTTGTAACTTATCCACTTGTGAGCATATAGATTTTCATAGTATTCTCTAATAATTCTTTTTATTTTTTGTGGTGTCCATAGTGATTTTTCCGTTCTGTTTTCTGATTCTGTTTATGTGTGTATTTTCTCCTTTTCTCTTAATAAGTCTGGCTAGGGGTTTATCCATTTTGTTTATTTTCTCAAAGAACCAGCTCTTGGTTTCATTGATTTTTTCTGTTGTTTTATTCTTCTCAATTTTATTTATTTCTTCTCTGATCTTTATTATGTCTCTCCTTCTACTGACTTTGGGCCTCCTTTGTTCTTCTGTTTCCAGTTTCAATAATTGTGACTTTTGACTATTCATTTGGGATTGTTCTTCCTTCTTTAAATAGGACTGGATTGCTATATCCTTTCCTCTTAGAACTGCCTTTGCTGCATCCCACAGAAATTGGGGAATTGTACTGTTGTTGTCATTTATTTCCATATATTGCTCTATCTCTGTTTTAATTTGGTCATTGATCCATTGATTATTTAGGAGCATGTTGTTAAGCCTCCATGTGTTTGTTAGCCTTTTTGTTTTCTTTGTACAATTTATTTCTAGTTTTAATACCTTTGTGATCTGAGAAGTTGGTTGGTAGAATTTCAATATTTTTGAATTTATTGAGGTTCTTTTTGTGGCCTAGTATGTGGTCTAGTCTGGAAAATGTTCCATGTGCACTTGAGAAGAAGGTGTACCCTTCTGCTTTTGTGTATAGAGTTTTGTAGATGTCTGTCAGGTACATCTGTTCTAATGTGTTGTTCATTGCCTCTGTGTCCTTACTTATTTTCTGTCTGGTTGATGTGTCGTTTGGAGTGAGTGGTGTGTTGAAGTCTCCTAAAATGAATGCATTGCATTGTATTTCCTTCTTTAATTGTGTTACTATTTGTTTCACATATGTAGGTGCTCCTGTGTTGGGTGCATAGATATTTATAATGGTTATATCCTCTTGTTGGACTCACCCCTTTATCATTATATAATGTTCTTCTTTATTTTTTGTTACTTTTTTGTTTTGAAGTTTATTTTGTCTGATACAAGTACTGCAACACCTTCTTTTGTCTCCCTTTGCATGAAATATCTTTTTCCATCCTGTCACTTTTAGTCTGTGTATGTCTTTGGGTTTGAGATGAGTCTCCTGTAGACAGCATATATATGGGTCTTTACCCATTCTGTTACACAGTGTCTTTTGATTGGTGCATTCTGTTCATTTACATTTAGGGTGATTATCGATAGATATGTACTTATTGCCTTTGCAGGCTTTGTTTTCATGGTTAGTAAAGGTTCAAGGGTAGCTTCTTTACTATCTAACCATCTAACTTTAACTCACTTATTATGCTATAAACACAGTCTGATGATTCATTATTTCTCTCCCTTCTTATTCTTCCTCCTCCACTCTTTATATTAGATGTTTTATTCTGTACTCTTTTGTGTTTCCCTTGATTGCTTTTGTGGATTGCTGATTTTATTTTTTGCCTTTAATTAGTATTTGTTTTGTCTGCTCTCTGCTGTGATTTTATTTTTCCTGGTGACATTTATTTAGCCTTAGGAGTACTTCTCTCTAGAGCAGTCCCTTTAAAATGTCTTATAGAGGTGGTTTGTGGGAGGCAAATTCTCTCAACTTTTGCTTATCTGGAAATTGTTTAATCCCTTCTTCAAATTTAAATGATAATTTTGCTGCATACAGTATTCTTGGTTCCAGGCCCTTTTGTTTTGTTGTATTAAATATATCATGCCATTCTCTTCTGGTCTGTAAAGTTTCTGTTGAGAAGTCTTATGATAGCCTGATGGGTTTGCCTTTGTAGGTGATCTTTATTCTCTCTCTGGCTGCCTTTAATACCCGTCCTTTTCTTTGATCTTTGCCATTTTAATTATTATGTGTCTTGGTTGTGTCTTCCTTGGGTCCCTTGTGTTGGGAGATTTGTGGGCTTCCAAGGTTTGAGAGACTGTTTCATTCCTCAACTTGGGGAAGTTTTCAGCAATTATTTCTTCAAGGACACTTTCTATCCCCTTTTCTCTCTCTTCTTCTTCTGGTACCCCCATAATGTGAATATTGTTTTGTTTGGATTGGTCACACAGTTCTCTTAATATTCTTTCATTCCTAGAGATCCTTTTATCTCTCACAGCCTCAGCTTCTCTGTATTCCTGTTCTCTGATTTCTAGTCCATTAACAGTTTCTTGCACCTCATCCAGTCTTCTCTTAAGTCCTTCTATTTATTGTTTCATTTCTGTTATCTCCCTCCGGACTTCCTCCCTTAGCTCATGCATATTTCTCTGCAGCTCCATCAGCATGGTTATGACTTTTATTTTGAATTCTTTTTCAGAATATTGGTTATATTTATCTCGCCGGGCCCTCTTTCTGGCGTTGTTTGAGTGATTTTGGACTGGACCAGGTTCTTCTGCCTTTTCATTGTGATAGAAGTGATTGCTGTCAAGTGGCACATGTGTCAGCTGGGAGAACAAAGTCTCTTCCTGCTTGCTGGTCACCTTGCCCTTCTCTGCTGCCTGTGCCAGTTACCTGCACACAGGGAGCAGTCCCTGGGTTAATCCCCTGAGCTGCCGTGGGTGGGGTGGCCCTCGGGATAGCCTAGGGCACTGCAGGGGTCGCTGATGCACCAGGTGTGTTCTCCTGTGAGAACGGCGCCCCTTCGTGCCTTCCGGACCTTGCACCAGCTTCCTCTGCCTGTGCCGGGCAGCTGCGCATAGGCAGCAGCCTCTGGGTCTGGCTCAGTTAGCTGCGCGCTAGGAAAACACTCTGTGTGGTTGCTGTGGTGGCGCTGCTCCCCAGCTGGTTGGCAGCAGTGGTGGGTCAGCCGGTTTGCTTGCAGTGCTGGCATGGGGGAATGAACAGCAAGCTGCTTATCGCCGTGAGGGCCTTCGGAGCTGCTTTACCACCCAGGGGTTTAGGGCACCTGAAGTTCCTTAAGATTCCAGCCTGCTGGGCTGAGTGTGCCAGGATAATTTTGTAATTTTGTCCTCCTGTTAAACCCTTGTCCCTTTAAGACTTTTAAAGCACCAGCTTTTCTTTTGTCCCAGGGAAGCTGGCTGTGGGGACCTACTTGCAGTCTCTGTCTTGGATTTTACTTTTCCATTTCTCTAATAACCAGTACACCATGCAATGTGTGTCTGTACTCCCAGTGCAGATTACTAGGGCTGGTTATTTAGCAGTCCTGTGCTTCCACTCCCTCCCCACTCTGATTCTTTTCCTCCCACCAGTGAGCTGGGGTGGTGGAGTACTTGGGTCCCACCAGGTCACGGCTTTGTATCTTACCCTTTTTGTGAGATGCTAAGTTCTTGCAGATGTAAATGTAGCCTGGCTGTTGTACTGTATCTTCTGGTCTCTCTTTTAGAAATAGTTGTATTTGCTGTATTTTCAAAATATATGTAGTTTTGGGAGGAGATTTCCGCCACCCTACTCATGCTGCCATCTTGAGTGCCCCCTCAAAGCTTGTATTTTTGTAGCTGGATTATTTCATTTGGTATATGTATTCAAGGTTCATCCATGTTGTAGCATGTGTCAGAATTTCTTTTTTAAGGCCTAATATTCCATTATATGTATGTACCACATTTATTTATTTATCTATCAATGGATACTTGGATTCATTGTATATTTTGGCTATTGTAAACAGTGCTACTATGAACACAGGTATGCAAGTATCTGCTCAAGTACCTGCTTTCAATTTTTGGGGGGATGTGGTTTATATCTAGAAGTAGATTTGTTGCACCATACAGTAGTTCTATTTTTAACTTTTTGAAGAACCTCCATATTTTGCACAGTGACAGCACCACTTTACATACCGAGCAGGAATGCACAAAACATTCCAATTTCTCCACATCCTTGCCAATACTTGTTATTTTCCATTATTTTATTTTTAATAAGAGCCATCCTAATGTGTATGAAGTAGTCTCCAATAGTTTGTGAGCAACTTTTGTTGATTTCAGTGTCCACTCATGATCTTTTAAAATAAGTGTCCTTTTGGTTTCTTCCAAAGATCTTGTTTATCTTTTTTTTTTAGCTGCTTATTTTTATACTCCTAGTTATTATCAGTGACTACAACATCTACATTATCTTAATCTGAACATTCCAATTTCTGGCCTCTATCTCCTGCCTCTTGAGCTCACTGCTAGTATTTCAACGTAAAATCCTGTGACCCTATGGGACTTATAATTTCTTGGTTCTGTCATCTTTTCCCTGTCTTTAAATCCTACACAGCCTTACTCTTCTCCTTCCCTGTCTTTAATTACATAGATAATCATTCATATCATTTAAAGTGTACATACTTTACTACCTTGATCTTCATCTGCTTTGTTGTTTTCACTTGGCAAAGCAAAAACCCTGTAAAGTTAAACTCTCTATCTACGTAGTGGCTGCATCTGGGAAATTAAACATGATTGGGTTTAAACACACAATTGGGTTTACCGGTCTGACTTTCAATTTGTGAACTCTAGTTTCAAGTGGACTATTAAAGCTACCTATCTAACCACTATTTCCTTTGTCCATTTGTTCTTTTAATCATCTTGATTGACAGTCTTACAACTTATTCTCTCTTTCCTCAAACTTCCAGAATTTGCCTGTCTTCATTCACAATTAATGACTTTTAATTTTTATATTACCAAAATCTAATAAGATTAGTTCCTACCACCATAGCCGCTTCCTATGTGCATCTCTACCCGTATAATCTATGTGGCCTGAAGAATAAATTCTCCTTGTTTCTAGCCCAGATAACATGTTCTCTAGTACACTAAATCTTATCCCCCTTACCTCCCTCCTGTACATTGTTCCACAAAATATCCCTTTTCTTTTTCAGTTATTTCCCACCACAGTAACCAGTTATTCCCTAAAAAACCTATTATTTCTTCCATCTTTACAAGTGACAACAAACATTTCTCCATTAACCGTGTACTACTGCAACTGCAATCCCGTTGCATCTCTTATTCCTCTATAACAACAAAACTGAAAAAATTTCCCGTAAAATATGCTTCCAGTTCACCTTCCACTTACTTCTTAACTCCAATCAGGGTTTTGCCCATTCACTATTCTTAGCAAAGTCTCCAGTGAATTTTTCATTGCTAAATTAAGAGTAGTTTTTCAGTCCTCATCTTGTTTAACCTAACAGTCAAATTTGACAAAGATGATCATTCTCTCATTCTTGAAATATATTTTCACTTGGATTCTGACTTGCCAAGAGTAAGAGTTCCCTCTTTGGATGCTCCTTATCAGTCTCCATTGGTGGTTCTTCCTAATCTTCATGACCATTGATGTGATCCATGCATCAGTTTCGGAATCTCTTCTTTTTATGTGCTCTCACTATGCTTATAATATTCATTTGATGGTTTTAAATAGCACCTACATTCTGATGCATGCTGTTTTTATTGCTATCCTTGCCATTGCCCTTAAACTCCACACTTCATGTTCAACTCTTCACTTGAAACCTGTGGGAGGGAAATAAGTAGTAAAACAATATGCCCCAAACTGAGATACTGATAGTTATAAACATCCCCCAAGGTTCCTCCTCTTGCAGGTACTTCCATTTCAGTAAATGAGAAGTCCATTCTTCTGGATATTTCGGCATAAATCTTGGAGTTATCCTTTGATATACTGCACATCCATCCATCAGCAAATCCTTTAAAGATATTAGAATATGACCATTTCTCACAATGTTCACTACTTTCATCTTTGGTAAATTAGCAGTATCTGTTGGTTGGATTATAGTAATAGTCTCTTAATTGTTTTCCATTCTTCTACCCTTTCCCTCTTAAGATAAAAGCATTCATAATGATTATTTAAAATACAAGCCAGATCACTCTTCTACTCAAAACGCTTTAGTGAGAGGCAGAATAACTATAAAACTGGACAAAATTGTCAAAAGAAGCCCTTTTAGGTCTTTGGGGATTGGCCAAAGTCAACAAGAAATTCATGAAACACTTCTGATCTCCAAGTAGGAAAAATGAGTGTCTGTGGCTTTCTTATCTGGTGCTGCTCTGATCCTCAACAGCTGGTAGGATGATAATTCTATCATGGTAAGCATGCTGAGAAAGCCAACAGCTTACTGCTAGAAGAATCTCCTTAATTTGGTATAGAAGCAACAAAACTATGAAAAAAGGCATGTTCTCTGGCATAGGTAGCAAAGTAGCAATCTCTGTAGAAAGAAAAGTAGGAAAGCCAGAGGTTTATTTTTTTTAGTTTATTTTGACATCATTAATCTACAATTAAATGAGTAATATTATGGTGATTACATTACCCCCTTCATCAGGTTCCCCCCCCAACCCCATTGCAGTCACTGTCCATCGGCGTAGTGAGATGCCATAGAGTCACTACTTGTCCTCTCTGGGTTGTACAGCCCTCGCTGTGCCCCCCGAACATTACATCTACTAATTGTAATGTCCCTTGTTCCCCTTTACCACTCCCTTCCCACCCATCCTCCCCAGTCCCTTTCCCTTTGGTAACTATTAGTCCGTTCTTGGGTTCTGTGAGTCTCCTGCTGTTTTGTTCCTTCAGTGTTTTTTTCCCTTAGTTCTTATACTCCACATATGAGTGAAATCATTTGGTACTTGTCTTTTTCAGCTTGACTTATTTCACTGAGCATAATACCCTCTGGCTCCATCCATGTTGTTGCAAATGCTAGGATTTGTTTTCTTCTTGTGGCTGAATAATATTCCATTGTGTATATGTACCACATCTTCTTTATCCATTCATCTACTGATGGACACTTAGGTTGCTTCCATTTCTTGGCTATTGTAAATAGTGTTGCGATAAACAGAGGGGTGCACCTGTCTTTTTCAAACTGGGCTGCTGCATTCTTAGGGTAAATTCCTAGGAGTGGAATTCCTGGGTCAAATGGTATTTCTATTTTGAGTTTTTTGAGGAACCTCCATTCTGCTTTCCACAATGGTTGAACTAATTTGCAGTCCAATCAGCAGTGTAGGAGGGTTCCCTTTTCTCCACATCCTCGCCAACATTTGTTGTTCTTTGTGTTTTGGATGTTGGCCATCCTCACTGGTGTGAGGTGATATCTCATTGTGCTTTTAATCTGCATTCCTCTGATGATTAGTGATGTGGAGCATCTTTTCATGTGCCTGTTGGTCATCTGAATTTCTTCTTTGGAGAAGTGTCTATTCATGTCCTCTGCGCATTTCTTAAATGGATTATTTGCTTTTTGTTTGATGAGGTGCGTGAGTCTTTTTATATATTTTGGATGTCAATTCCTTATCGCATACGTCATTTATGAATATATTCTCCCATACTGTAGGAAGCCTTTTTGTTCTACTGATGGTGTCCTTTGCTGTACAGAAGCTTTGCAGCTTCATATAGTCCCACTTGTTCATTTTTGCTTTTGTTTCCCTTGCTCGGGGAGATATGTTCATGAAGAAGTCACTCATGTTTATGTCCAAGAGCTTTTTGCCTATATTTTTTTCTGAGAGTTTTATAGTTTCATGACTTACATTCAGGTCTTTGATCCACCTTGAGTTTACCTTTGTGTATGGGGTTAGACAGTAGTCCAATTTTATTCTCTTACATGTAGCTATCCAGTTTTTCCAACACCAGCTGCTGAAGAGGCTGTCATCTCCCCATTGTATATCCAAGGCTCCCTTATCAAATATTAATTGACTGTATATGTTTGGGTTAATGTTTGGATTTTCTATTCTGTTCCACTGGTCTGTGGGTCTGTTTTTGTGCCAATACCAAATTGTCTTGATTACTGTGGCTTTGTAGTAGAGCTTGAAGTCAGGGAGCGTAATTCCCCCTGTTTTATTCCTCCTTCTCAGGATTGCTTTGGCTATTCAGGGTCTTTTGTGGTGCCATATGAATTTTAGAATTATTTGTTTGAGTTCATTGAAGAAAGGTGTTGGTAGTTTGATAGGGATTGCATTGAATCTTTAGATTGCTTTGGGTAGTATAGCCATTTTGACAATATTTATTCTTCCTAGCCAAGAGCATGGGATGCATTTCCATTTGTTAGTGTCCTCTTTAATTTCTCTTAGGAATGCCTTGTAGTTTTCAGGGTACAGGTCTTTCACTTCCTTCATTAGGTTTATTCCTAGGTATTTTATTCTTTTTGATGCAATTGTGAATGGAGTTGTTTTTCTGATTTCTCTTTCTGTTAGTTCATTGTTAGTGTATAGGAAAGCAACAGATTTCTGTGTGTTAATTTTGTATCCTGCAACTTTGCTGAATTCAGATATTAGTTTTCGTAGTTTTGGAGTGGAGTCTTTAGGGTTTTTTATGTACAATATCATGTCATCTGCAAATAGTGACAATTTGACTTCTTCTTTACCAATCTGGATGTCTTGTATGTCTTTGTTTTGTCTGATTGCCATGGCTAGGACCTCCAGTACTATGTTGAATAACAGTGGAGAGTGGGCATCCCTGTCTTTTTCCCAATCTTAGATGAAAAGCTTTCAGCTTCTCACCATTAAGTATGATGTTAGCTGTGGGTTTGTCATATATGGCCTTTATGATTTTGAGGTACTTGCCCTCTATACACATTTTCTTGAGAGTTTTAATCATGAATGGATGCTGAATTTTGTCATACGCTTTTTCAGCCTCTATGGAGAGGAACATGTGGTTTTTGTTCTTCTTTTTGTTGATGTGGTGGATGATGTTGATGGATTTTCGAATGTTGTACCATCCTTGCATCCCTGGGATGAATCCCACATGATCATGGTGTATGATCCTCTTGATATATTTTTGAACTGTCTTTGTTAATATTTTCTTGAGTATTTTTGCATCTACATTCATCAGGGATTTTGGTCTGTAATTTTCTTCTTTGTTGAGGTCTTTGCCCGGTTTTGGTATTAGAGTGATGCTGGCTTCATAGAATGAGTTTGGAAGTATTCCCTCCTCTTCTATGTTTTGGAAAACTTTAACGAGAATGGCTTTTATTTATTCTCTATATGTCTGGTAGAACTCAGAGGTGAATTCATCTGGTCCTGGGGTTTTGTTTTTTGGTAGTTTTTTGATTACTACTTCTATTTCGTTGCTGGTGATTCGTCTGTTTAGGTTTTCTGTTGCTTGTTTGGTCAGTCTTGAAAGGTTGTATTTTTCTAAAAAGTTGTCCATTTCTTCTAGGTTTTCCAGCTTGTTAGCATATAGAGTCTCATAATATTCTCTTATAATTCTTTGTATTTCTGTGGTATCCGTCGTGATTTTTCCTTTCTCATTTCTGATTCTGTTTATATGTGTAGATTCTCTTTTTCTCTTAATGAGTCTGACTAGGGGTTTATCTATTTTGTTTATTTTTTCAAAGAACCATCTCTTGGTTTCATTGATTTTTTCTATTGTTTTCTTCTTCTCAATTTTATTTATTTCTTCTCCGATCTTTATTTTGTCCCTCCTTCTGGTGACTTTGGGTCTCATTTGTTGTTCTTTTTTCAATTTCATTAATTGTGTCTTTAGACTATTCATTTGGGAATCTTCTTTCTTTAGATAAGCATGGATTGCATTATACGTTCCTCTTAGAACTGCCTTTGCTGTGTCCCACAGAAGCTGCGGCTCTGTGTTGTTGCTGTCATTTATCTCCATATACTCTTTGATTTCTGTTTTGATTTGGTCATTGACCCATTGATTAATTAGGAGAATGTTGTTAAGTCTCCATGTATTTGTAAGCCTTTTTGTTTTCTTTCTAAAGTTTAATGGTAGTTTAATACCTTTATGATCCGAGAAGTTGGTTGGTAGAATTTCAATATTTTCGATTTTACTGGGGTTCTTTTTGTGGCCTGGTATGTGGTCTATTCTGCAAAGTGTTCCATGTGCACTTGAGAAGAATGTGTATCCCATTGCTTTTGGGTGTAGAGTTCTGTAGATGTCTGTTAGGTCCATCTATTCTCGTGTGTTGTTCAGTGCCTCTGTGTCTTTACTTATTTTCTGTCGGGTTGATCTGTCCCTTGGAGTGAGTTGTATGTTGAAGTCACCTAAGATGAATGCATTGCTGTCTATTTCCTCCTTTAATTCTGTTAGTATTTGTTTCACAAATGCCGGTGCCTCTGTGTTGGTTGCATATATATTTAAAATGGTTATATCTTCTTGTTGGATTGACCCCTTTATCATTATGTAATGTCTTTCTTTATCTCTTGCTACTTTCTTCATTTTGAAGTCTATTTTGTCTGATACAAGTACTGCAACACCTGCTTTTTTCTCCTTGTTATTTGCATGAAATACTTTTTCCATCCCTTCACTTTTTGTCTGTGTATATCTTTGCGTTGGAGGTGAGTTTTTTGTAGGCAGCATACAGATGGGTCTTGCTTTTTTATCCATTCTGTTACTCTGTGTCTTTTGATTGGTGCATTCAGTCCATTTACGTTTAGGGTGATTATCGAAAGACATGTACTTATTGCCATTGCTGACTTTAGATTCGTGGTTACCAAAGGTTCAAGGGTTGCTTCTTTACTATCTAACAATCTAACTTAACTTTCTTGTTAAGTTATTATTAACAGTCTGATGTTTCTTTATTTCTCTCCCTTCTTATTCTTCCTCCTCCATTCTTTATATACTATGTGTTTTATTCTTTGCCTTTAGTTAGTTTTGGATGGTCTTCTTTCTTTGCTATGATTTTATTTTCTCTGGTGACAGCTTTTTAGCCTTAGGAGTGCTTCCCTCTAGAGTTGTTCCTTTAAAATTTCCTGTAGAGGTGGTTTATGCGACGCAAATTCTCTCAGCTTTTGCTTGTCTGGAAATTGTTTAATCCTTCCGTCATATTTAAATGATAATCGTGCTGGATACAGTATTCTTGGTTCGAGGCCCTTCTGTTTCATTGCGTTAAATATATCATGCCATTCTCTTCTAGCCTGTAAGATTTCTGTTGAGAAGTCTGATGTTAGTCTGATGGGTTTTCCTTTGAATGTGATCTTTTTTCTTTCTGTAGCTGCCTTTAATACTCTGTCCTTATCTTTCATCTTTGCCATTTTAGTTATTATGTGTCTTGGTGTTGTCTTCCTGGGGTCCCTTGTGTTAGGAGATCTGTGGGCTTCCATGGACTGCGAGACTATTTCCTTGCCCAGCATGGGGAAGTTTTCAACAATTATTTCTTCAAAGACACTTTCTATCCCTTTTTCTCTCTCTTCTTCTTCTGGTACTCCTATAATGCAAATATTGTTCCTTTTGGATTGGTCTCACATTTCTCTTAATATTCTTTCATTCCTAGAGATCCTTTTGTCTCTCTCTGCCTCAGCTGCTCTGTATTCCTGTTCTCTGATTTCTATTGCATTAACAGTGTCTTGCATCTCGTCCAGTCTGCTGCTGAGCCCGTCGATGGCTGGTCTCATTTCTGCATTATCTTTCCTGACTTCCCTCACTTCCTCCCTTAGCTCTTGCATATTTCTCTGTAGATCCATCAGCATGGTTATGACTTTTATTCTGAATTCTTTTTCCGGAAGATCCTGAATTTCCATCTCTTCAGATTCCTTCTCAGAGGGTCTCTGAATCTTGGTGAGCTTTGTCTGTATCATTTTCTTCTGTCTTGTCATGTTGGCAGGAGTGGTCGCTGGTATGTGCCACGTGTGTCAGCTGGGCTCTGGAGTGGATTCTCTATGTGTGTTGTAGGTGTTGCTGTTCCTCCACTAATTCGCACCCGCAGCCGTGCTGTTTTTGTAGGTAGGAATGAATGGTATGCTATTGTTTTCTGTATAAAGTTCCAGCGTGGTTGCTCCCTTCCTTCTGTCACTAGCGAAGGGGACAGAAGTTCCCCAGGACTTCCAGCCTGCAGGGCTGAGGCCGCCGGGGCACTGGTGTTCCCTCGCTGGGCCCCCCGCCTCTCCGAGACCGCTACAAATTGCGTGCGCTTTTCTCTTGTCCCTGGGTGCTGGCTGCACGGTCCCGGCACCTTCCCAGCTCAAAACCTGCACCTTCTGCCTCTCCAATGTCTGATGCACCCCGCGATATGTTTCAGCGCTCCCGGTGCTCCAGCACAGACCACCGGGGCTGGTTATTTTGCGGACCTGCTCTTCCACTCCCTCCTGGCTCCGCCTCCTCTCCTCCCGCCGGCGCGCTGGGCTGTGTGAGTGTTCAGGTGCCGCCAAGTCGCGGCTTTGTATCTTACCCGCCTCGTGGCATGCTGAGTCCTCCCAGGTGTGGCTGCACGCTGTGCACTTTCCTGTGTGCTCCAATTTCTCTTTTAGGAATAGTTGTATTTGCTGTGTTTTCATAGATTTATACAGTTCTGGGAGGAGATTTCTGCCGCCCTGCTCACACCGCCATCTTCCCGGAAGTCAGCCAGAGGTTTTGGATGCTTGCATTACCATTTGGGAAAAGCAATGGGTCATACTAGCAGATATTAATAGGAACATCCTGTAAATATGACAGCTATATAAACAAAGAAAGACTTTCTAAACATACATGACTGCGTTCTCTCTGCATGTATAGGGAATACTGGAGAGGGCTAAAGCTGTATACATATCCTGAGTGGACCAAGAAGCTGCACACACAGGCAGAAGAGGCACATACAATCCACACAGATCCATCAGAAAATAATAGGAACTCTATTGGCTTGAGATATTTAAGGACAATAACTTACCAATAATTGGTTAACTCTGAGGCTTTGCATACAGAGGGACAAATTCTAGGAATCTAGACTCAAACAAAGTAGAGACATCAATGGCCAATCATTACAGAGGAGAAGGACTCTGTAGAATTAGTCCTGACATATTTCTGCAGGAACAACAAAGCAACAATAACAATCCTAGAAGAGTAGAGTAGAAGAATACAGAGTTATTACAGTATATTATCAAAATGTACACTTCTCAACAAAAAGTTACATGGCCTGAAAATAAAGAGGAAGGTGTGATCCATTCTTAGAAAAAAAAATGCAGTCAGTACAAATAGTTTTTGAATTGGCCCAGATGGTGAATTTAGAAGACAAAAACTTCCAAAGAAGCTATAATAATATGTTCAATGATGTAAAGGAAACCATGTGTATATAAATGCATGATGACATTGACTCAACACAGAATTTCAATGAAGAAATTGAAAGCATTAAAAAAGAATCAAATACCAAATTTGGATGTGAAAAATACAATAAAAGAAATAAATCCAGACTCACCTAAATAGCATATTTGAGACAGCAGAGGGTGAAATAAATTAACTTGAAGACAATCAATAAAAATTAAATAGCCAAGAAAGAAAAAAAGAAAAATGAGCAGAGCCTGAGAAACCAGTGACATATGGTCAACATACATGCATTAGGAATCCAATAAGGAGAAGAAAGAGAGAAGGGGAAGAAATTATTCAAAGAAATAATTTTGATTAAAAAAACTGTCTATAAATGCAAGAAAGACAACAAGATAAAAGGTTAAAAATAAAGAATTCACATATAGACACATGACACACAACTGTTAAAAAAGAAATAGATTGAACCCTGAACTTGGATCTGAGAGGATCTCTCAGAAAGT
Organism: Smutsia gigantea; assembly: GCA_032199065.1. NCBI lineage: Eukaryota > Metazoa > Chordata > Mammalia > Pholidota > Manidae > Smutsia > Smutsia gigantea. Next base: position 225,741 of record JAVSCE010007667.1, on the reverse strand, counting down.
ATGAAGGCTAAAAGGCAGTAGAACAATACATTCAAATTGCTGAAAAACATGTCATTCTGTAATTCTATATCCAGCCAAGGTATCTTTCAAAAATGAAGATAAAATACAATCTCAGTTAAACAAAGACTATGAGAATTTGTTACACACAACCCTACCTTGCAAGCAATACTAAATAAAGACCTTACTCCCGAATGTTCTTATTCTAGGTATCTGCACAACTTCCTTTAAGTATTTTCTTAAGTGCCATATGCTCAGTGAGGCCTCCCTGATAGACCCATCTAAAATTGCACTATCCAACCTCTGATGTTTCCATATATCATTCATTTGCTGAGCACTGTCACCACCGTGCACACTATATGTTTGATGACTGTCTTCCCAATCAGAATGTGAACTCCATGAGGACAGGTGTTTTGTCTTTTTCCACTCCTATACACCCAAGAAGGTGTGATACAAAAGAAATTTTTGTATATTTGCATATTTTGTGTATTCACTGTGTGAATATTGCACTAGAAAGAGATGGCATACTCAAAAATGTTAAACTGAATATAAGTTAATTATAGGACTACCCAGAGTGTGTGAGTCACATTAAGAGTACCAGTAAGGTATGGTGAGGCATCCAAAGATTAGCAGCAGTGGGAACCAGTCATCACTGAAGGACGAAGGGAGGGAATGATGTAACTTAACATAGGATGAATTGGCAATGTGTAGGGTCTGCCCAAGTGGAGCTGTAGGTACTTCCAGAGACCTGATGGGGCAGAGCAGGAGAGTGCAGATAAATATGCTCACTGTTTTTCTTGTCCCTAGTCTGATCTCCAGCTGATGACTTCTGTTGGCAGAGCCTAATCATAAACTTAGTATGTGTTATACAGTCTTCCTGGTCATGGAAGAGGCAGCAAAAAGTAGTGAATGAATTGGGGGGAACAAATTAATTAAGAGTAACCAAAATATCAATATATCTTTCCAGAAGGCTAGTATTGGGTTTGTTGGTCAATTATTACATTAAAAAATTGTGAACATCTTGAATTTCTGATATATGACATTTTAAAATAAATTTATCAGATTTTTGAAATAAGTGTATCAAAATATACATCTGAATGAATATTGATGACTACAAAGTAGTTGCCTTTCAAAACTGTATCTTAAGCTAACAACTTTCTTCCTGAATTTTTGAAAATTACCTCTTTTGCATTAAAAAAAATTCGGTGATGCTTTCTTCAAATGTTTTAAAAGCATTGACTTTGAGGATAAATTCTGTATTTTGTTAATAAAGTTATTATAACAAAGCAAATAAAGTGGGCGATCACTTTAGAAATTTTTTTTTGGTGGCAAAATTCATGGAAAATGAGATAATAAAACTGATTCTTCAGGCCCCTTATAAAACAGATTATTCTATTTATAATTAAATTATATTATATAGTCATACTACATGAGACAGTATAGTATCAGAAAAAATAAATTTTTAATTTACTGTATACTGACATGGCAGAGAACTCTAAAGATTTAAAGTATATTTATATTAATGTGAATTTCCAGTATCCATATTCATTAAATTTTGACCATTATTCTTATTTGAAGTGTCTCTTGGTAATAACAGGTGAAAGAACCTTATTAACCTTTGGAACTCAATAAGATAACATAATTAAGCTGTTCTGATAATTATTTGTATATGTATTCTCTTGGTGGTTTAACCAAAAACCCTTTTAAAAGGTGAAACATTATTTCTCTATTATAAAGTACATTATTTTCTTGGTGCCATTCTTCTTGAGCTACGAAATTTGGGTCATATGATAAAAAATTTTAAAACGGGACAAGCCTGGGTTTGAGTATTATATTTTCCTCCTTTTAGCTGTAGAGTTATGGTATGAGACTTCCGCTTCTCTAAAACTCGTTTCTTTATCTGTAAATTGGGGATAAATGAGATTCTATTATTCTATTCTTATGCCTTAGAGTATGTTAACATATATATTAAATGTAACACTCTTAGAGTAGTGCCTGATTTTAACTTTGTCCTTATTTTTTGAAAGAAGAGCAAATTTTTCCAGACTCCACAGGATTTGAACTATATAGCCATCCCGTCGTGGAAATATTGATATTTATCTCCTAAATGTCTTTTCTTTCATAGTTTTAATTGGATTAAAATTAAATGGCAATTATTTTTTTCCCAGTAGCATAAATTTAACTTAGGAGAATTAGTGAATAAATTTAATCTGAGAGTTAACAAATTCACTTTTTTTTAAGTTTGAAGGAAAGAGTAAGATTTTAATTAGTTAATCCATTCCATTTCGAAATGATATTTCTTTTAAATGTACTAAACTAGAGAAAACTATATTAATGACAAAGGTGAGCTCTCAAAATAAATAATTATATAAACAATATAGCATTATTCAAATAGCCATAGAGTAAGAAACCACTTGATTTAGAGTCCAATTTTAGTTCTCCTACTGGACTTTGAACAAGTTATAAAACATATTAGCTTTGGCTTCTTTATCTGTAAAATAGTAAGATAATTTCTAAGGCTTCTTTTATGACTGACAGGCATAGTCATGAGAAACATGGGGTTTGGATCTAAGAGAGCAGTGATATTCTAGACCTGTTATTAACTAAACATACCTGTCAGTGACTTAACATACCTGTCTAACCACAGGTTCTTTACTTGTGAAATGTGATTAATGACATTTCCTATTACATAGATTTTGAGGATTAAAAGGGATAGTATGTATGAATGAAACATTTGAAATGGTTCATAGAACTTAAAATAATGTTTTAAAATACGCATGATGACAAGACACTAATTCCATCAGCCATGACTTTTGCCATCATTTTGCCTGTCCACAATATAAGATGAATAAGAAAAGAAATACTAATTCTTTCAGCTCAAATGTAAATGAACTTGGCATGGTACCTATAGGGTAGAGTAGGTTGGAAAATTATATTTTTTAGTAAGTGTCATTTATTTTTATTTTTCACATATATTTTATTTATTTATTTTTCTTAAGGTATCATTGATATACACTCTTATGAAGATTTCATATGAAAAATATTGTGGTTACTACATTCACCCACATTATCAAGTACCCCAACAACCCCACTGCAGTCACTGTCCATCAGATTAATAAGATGCCACAGAGTCATTACTTGTCTTCTCTGTGCTACACTGTCTTCCTCGTGACGACCCCCATATCATGTGTGCCAATCGTAATGCCTCTCAATACCCTTCTCCCTCTCCTTTGGTAACCTCATTCCCTTCTTGGATACTGTGAGTGCTGCTGTTTCGTTCCTTCAATTTTGCTTTATTGTTACAGTCCACAAATGAGGGAAATCATTTGGAACTTGTCTTTCTCCCCTGTGCTTATTTCACTAAGCATAATATCCTTCAGCTCCACCAATGTTGTTGCAAATGGTAGGATTTGTTCCTTTCTCATGGCTGAATAGTATTCCATTGTGTATATGTACCACCTCTTATTTATCCTCTAATCTACTGATGGACACTTAGGTTGCTTCCATATCTTGGCTATTGTAAAAAGTGCTGCAATAAACATAGAGGTGCATATGTCTTTTTGAATCTGAGAAGTTGTATTCTTTGGGTAAATTCCTAGGAGTGGAATTCCTGGGTCAAATGGTATTTCTATTTTTAGTTTTTTGAGGAACCTCCATTTTGCTTTCCACAGTGGTTGCACTAATTTACATTCCCACCAGCAGTGTGGGAGGGTTCCCCTTTCTCCACATCCTTGCCAGAATTTGTTGTTCTTTGACTTTTCAATGCTAGCTATCCTAACTGGTGTGAGGTGATATCTCACTGTGGTTTTAATTTGCATTTTCCTCATGATTAGTGATGAGAAGCACCTTTTCATGTGTCTTTTGGACATCTGAATCTTTTCTTTAGAGAAGTGTCCCTTCGTATCCTCCACCCATTTTTTAATTGGGTTATTTGCTTTTTGGATGTTGAGACCTGTGAGTTCTTTATATATTTTGGATATTAACCCCATGTTGGATATGTCGTTTACAAATATATTCTCCCATACTGTAGGATGCCTTTTTGTTCTGCTGATGGTGTTCCTTTGCTGTACAGAAGCTTTTTAGTTTGATGTAGTCCCACATGTTCATTTTTGCTTTTGTTTCCCTTGCTCGAGGAGATGCGTTAAGGAAGAAGTTGCTTAAGCTTATATTCAGGAGATTTTTACCTATGTTGTCGTCTAAGAGTTTTATGGTTTCATGACTTACCTTAAGGTCTTTGATCCATTTTGAGCTTACTTTTGTGTATGGGGTTAAACAATAATCCAATTTTATTCTCCTGTATGTAGCTGTTTAGTTTTGCCAACTCCAGTTAAATAAGCTGTCATTTCCCCATTGTTTGTCCATCACTCCTTTATCATATATTAATTGACCATATATGCTTGGGTTTACATCTGGGCTCTCAATTCTGTTCCATTGATCTATGGGTTTATTCTTGTTCCAGGACAAAAGTGTCTTGATAACTGTGGCTTTGTAGTAGAGCTTGAAGTTGGGGAGTGTAATTCCCTCAGCATTATTCTTCCTTCTCAGGATTGCTTTGGACATCCTATGTCTTTGGTGGTTCCATATTAATTTTAGAACAATTTGCTGTAGTTCACTGAAGAATGCTGTTGGTATTTCCACAGGAATTGCATTGAATATGTAGATTGCTTTGAGCAGGATGGCTATTTTGACAATATTAATTCTTCCTACCCATGAGCATGAGATATATTTCCATTTATTGGTGTCTTCTTTAGTTTCTTTCATGAGTGTCTTATACTTTTCAGGGTCTAGGCCTTTCACCTCCTTGGTTATGTTTATTCCTAGGTATTTTATTCTCTTTGATGTAATTGTTCTCCTGATTTCTTTTTCTGCTTGTTCATTGTTAGTATAGAGGAATGCAACAGATTTCTCTCTGTTGATTTTGTACCTGCAACTTTGCTGAATTCACTTATTAGTTCTAGTAGTTTTGTGGGGATTCTTTAGGTGTTTTTATGTACCATATCATGTCATCTACAAACAGTGACTATTCAACTTCTTCCTTACCAATATGGATCCTTCCTATTTATTTTTGTTGTCTGATTGCTGGGGCTCGGACTTCCAGGACTATGTTGAATAAAAGTGGGGAGAGTGGGCATCCTTGTCTTGTTCCTGATCTTCGAGGAAAATCTTTCAGCTTTTCACTGTTAAGTATAATGTTGGCTGTGTGTTTGTCATACATGGCCTTTATTATGTTGAGGTACGTGCCCTCTATACCCGTTTTGTTGAGAGTGTTTATCATGAACTGATGTTTAATTTTGTCAAATGCTTTTTCCGCATCTATGGAGATGATCATATGGTCTCTGTTCCTCTTTTTGTTGCTGTGGTGGATGATGTTGATGGATTTTTGAATAACATACCATCCGTACATCCCTGGAATAAATCCCACTTGATCATGATAGATGATCTTTTTAAAAATTTTTTTATTTTACTATTATTAATATACAATTACATGAGCAACATTATGGTTACTAGACTTCCCCTATTATCAAGTCCCCACCACATACTCCCATTGCAGTCACTGTCCATCAGCATAGAAGGATGTTATAGAATCACTACTTGTCTTCTCTATGTTATACTGCCTTCCCCGTATCCTCCTACCCCACTCCCACCCCAGCTACATTATGTGTGCTAATTGTACTAGTCCTTTTTTTCCCTTATCCCTCCCTTTCCATCCATCTTCCCCAGTCCCTTTCCCTTTGGTAACTGTTAGTGCATTCTTGTTTTCTGTGAATCTGCTGCTGTTTTCTTCCTTCAGTTTTTTTTTGTTGTTGTTCTTATACTTCACATATGACTGAAATCATTTGGTACTTGTCTTTCTCTGCCTGGCTTATTTCACTGAGCATAATACCCTCTCCATCCATGTTGTTGCAAATGGTAGAATTTGTTTTCTTCTTATGGCTGAATAATATTCCGTTGTGTAGATATACCACATCTTCTTTATCCATTCATCTACTGACGGACACTTAGATTGCTTCCATTTCTTGGCTATTGTAAATAGTGCTGCGATAAACATAGGGGTGCATATATCTTTTTCAAACTGGGCTGCTGCATTCTTAGGGTAAATTCCTAGGAGTGGAATTCCTGGGTCAAATGGTGTTTCTATTTTTAGTTTTTTGACGAACCTCCATACTGCTTTCCACAATGGTTATACTAATTTACATTCCCACCAGCAGTGTAGGAGGGTTCCCTTTTCTCCACATCCTCGCCAACATTTGTTGTTGTTTGTCTTTTGAAGGGCAGCCATCCTAACCGATGTGAGGTGATATGTCATTGCGGTTTTAATTTGCATTTCTCTGATGTCTAGTGATGTGGAGCATCTTTTCATGTGCCTGTTGGCCATCTGAATTTCTTCTTTGGAGTAGTGTCTGTTCCGCTCCTGTGCCCATTTTTTAACTGGCTTATTTGCTTTTTATTTGTTGAGTTGTGTGAGCTCTTTATATAATTTGGATGTCAACCCCTTTTTGATGTATTTTTGAGTTCGGTTTGCTAATGTTTTGTTGAGTATTTTTTCATCTATTTTCATTAGGGATATTGGTCTGTAATTTTCTTTTTTTGTGTTGTCTTTGCCTGGTTTTGGTATTAGAGTGATGCTGGCCTCATAGAATGAGTTTGGAAGTATTCCCTCCTAGTTTTTGAAAACTTTAAGCACGATGGGTATTAGGTCTTCACTAAATGTTTGGTAAAATTCAGCAGTGAAGCCATCTGGCCAGGACTTCTGTTCTTAGATAGTTACCATTTATTACTAATTAAATTTCATTACTGTCAATTGGTCTCTTCAGATTTCGTTTCTCCCTTGCTCAATCTTGGAAGGTTGTATTTTTATAGAAAGTTGTCCATTTCTTCTACATTATCCAGTTTGTTAGCATATATTTTTTCATAGTATTCTCTAATAATTCTTTGTATTTTGGTGATGTCTGTAGTGATTTTTCCTTTCTTACTTCTGATTCTGTTTATGTGTGTAAACTCTTTTTTGTTGGTAAGTCTGGCAAGGGGTTTACCTATTTTGTTAATTTTCTGAAAAAGTGAGCTCCTGCTTTCTTTGATTCTTTCTTTTGTTTTATTCTTTTTGATTTTATTTATTTCTGCTCTGATCTTTATGTCTCCTTTCAGACTTTGGGCCTCATTTGTTCTTCTTTTTCTAGTTTCATTAATTATGAGTTTACACTGTTAATATGGGATTGTTCTTCTTTCCTGAGGTAAGTCTATATTCCTGTATATTTCCCTCTTAGCACAGCCTTCACTGTGTCCCACAGATTTTGCAGTGTTGAGTTAATGTTTTCTTTCATCTCCATATATTGCTTGATCTCTTTTTTCATTTGGCCATTGATCCATTGATTACTTAGGAGTGTGTTTTTAAGCCTCCATGTGTTTGTGGGCTTCTCTCTTTTCTTTGCATAATTATTTCTATTTTCACACCTTTGTGGTCTGTGAAGCTTGTTGGTACAGTTTCAATCTTTGTGAATTTACTTAGGTTCTTTTTGTGGCCTAGTATACGATCTATTCTTGAAAATGTTCTATGGGCCCTTTAGAAGAATGTGTATCCTGCTGCTTTTGGGTGGAGTGTTCTATAGATGTCTGTTTGGTCATCTGTTCTAATGTGTTGTTCAGTGCCTCCTTCTCCTTACTTATTTTCTGTCAGTTAGATCTGTCCTTTGGAGTGAGTGGTGTGTTCAAGTCTCCTAAAATGAATGAATTGCATTCTGTTTCCCCCTTTAATTCTGTTAGCATTTGTTTTTCATATGTAGGTGCTCCTCTGTTGGGTGCATAGATATTTAGAATAGTTATATCCTCTTGTTGGACTGACCCCTGTATCATTATGTAACGTCCTTCTTTGTGTTTATTACTTTGTTTTGAAGTCTATTTTGTCTGATAACAAGTCCTGCAACTCCTGCTTTTTTCTTCCTATTAGTTACATGAAATATTTTTTTCCATCCTTTCACTTTTAGTCTGTATATATTTGGTTTGAAGTGAGTCTCTTGTAGGCAGTATACAGATGAGTCTTATTTATTTATCCATTCCGTGACTCTATGTCTTTTGATTGGCGCATTCAGACCATTTACATTTAGAGTGATTATCAATAGATATGAACTTATTGCCATTGTAGGCTTTCAATTTGTGTTTACCAAAGGTTCAAGGGTAGCTTCTTTACTATATTACAGTCTAACTTAGTACAGTATTTCAAGTACAATCTAAAGGTTCTTTTTTTTCTCCTTTTCTTCCTCCTCCATTCTTTATATATGAGGTATCATATTCTGTACTCCTTATTTATCTCTTGACTTACTTTGGGGGTAGTTGATTTCCTTTTGCATTTGCTTAGTAATTAATTGGTCAACTTCCTTTACTGTGGTTTTATTTTCTCTGGTGACAGCTATGTTGCCTTAGGTACACTTCCATCTATAGCAGTCCCTCCACAATACACTGTAGAAATGGTTTGTGGGACGTAAATTCTGTCAACTTTGCTTATCTCGAAATTAATCCCTGTTTCACATTTTTATGATAATCTTTCTGGGTAGAGTGTTCTTTTTTCGAGTTCCTTCTATTTCATTGCAGTAGATGTATCTTGCCACTCTCTTCCGGCCTGTAAGTTTTCCACTGAGAAGTCTGATAGCCTGATGGGTTTTACTTTGTATGTGATCTTTTTTCTCTCTTTGGCTGTTTTTAACATTCTGTCCTTATCCTTGATCTTTGCCATTTTAATTATCATATGTTCTGGTATTGTCTTTGTGGGTCCCTTGTTTTGGGAGAGAGATCTTTGCACATCCATGATCTGACTGTTCATTTCTCCAGATTGAGGAAGTTTCCAGCAATTAACTCCTCAAAGACACTTTCTTTTTTTCCTCTCTCTTCTTCTGGTACACCTATATTGTGAATATTGTTCCATTTGGATTGATGGTACAGTTCTGTCAATATATTCCTAGAGATACTTTTTTTCCTTTACCTCAGCTTCTCTGTATTCCTGTTCTTTAATTTATATTTCATTTACCATCTTCTCTACTTCATCTAATCTACTTTTACATCCTTCTATTGTATTTTTCACTTCAGATATGGTATTTTTCAAAGTTTCTGTCTCTTTCTTGAATTCCTATGTGGGGTCTTGAGTATTTTTCTGTAGCTCTGTGGGCATGTTAATGGTTTTTATTTTGAAATCTCTTTCAGGAACATTGGCGAGTTCAGTTTCACTTGACCCTCTTTCTGGTGTTTGTGGGATTTGGTTTGAAGCAGGTTCCTTTGGTGTTTCATATTTGTGGTTGGCACCCTGTAGTGCCAATATCTCTACTCTCTGGAGCTATTCAGGCCCTAGAATTATGACAAGGTTTCAGGCAAGTAGCGCTATTGCCTGCTGGGATGAAATATCTCTTTCCTGCTTCCCAGCTGCCATGTGTGCCTCCACTGCCAGGGCCAGTAGGCCAAGCATGCAAGGAGCCTAAATGCTGCACCCTTGTAGCTGCTGTAGATGGGCCCACCCTCTGGCTGGCCTAGTGCAATGGCGAGGGGAACAGGTTGGTGAGCTGGTACTGGCTGGAGGAAGGAGCAACAGGCTTATTATCGATGGGGGGCCTCAAAGCTGCATTGCCAGCCATGGAGATAAAGCACCTGAAGCTCCTGAATGTTCTCAACCTGCTGGGATGAGTGTGCTGGAAGAATTTTGTCCACCTGTCATTTCTCCTGGGCAGCAAGCTCTGTGCAGTCCCTGCCCCTTTAGCAGCCATATTGCTGTTGGGAATCTCTTAGAGTGCCTGCCTTTCTTTTATCCCAGAGCATCTGATTGTGGGTGCTTGTTCTCCACAAGCAGCTGGAATCTCAGTCTCTCCACGTATTCCACCCGTCTTAGCTTTTCAACCCCACTAATCTCTAGAGCACCATGTGATGTAGGTTCTTGCTTGCAGAGCAGCTCTCCATGGCTGGGTTTTCAGCAGTCCTAAGCCTCCATCCACTCCCCGCTCTGTTTCTCTTTCTCCTGCTGGTGAGCTGAGGTGGGGGAAGAGCTTGGGTCCTGCCAGATCATGGCTTTGGTACTTAACCCTTTTCCATGAAGTCTGCTCTTTTCCCAAGATGTAGGCAGTCTGTCATAGCATTCTTTCCTTTTGCTCTTTCATGATTAGTTGTATTTGCTATATTTTCATAATATATGCAGTTTTGGGAGGAGGTTTCTGTCTCACCTCTCACACTACCATCTTTAAGCTACTTAAAATAGTGTCATATAAAATGGTCTTGAAATCCTGATTTTTGGGGATAGTAATGTTGATCAGTAATGTTTCAGTTGATAACAGAGTAGGATTTTTTAAATTTCCAATGATAATAGCTTTTGAAATTACTTTTCACAAAATCATTTTATAAAAATATGAAGAAGGCAGTGATAATACAGTTACTCTTTATGAAGCTTCACATTGAAGGTAATATCTAGGTTCCTTCACACTGACTGTAAAATTAGTAACTTTGATTATTCTTATGAATGTATGCTCTAGCATTCACCTTTCTGTTTACAGAAAATAATGAAATCATCAGAAATAATGCAGAAACTTATTTCCATGAAATCCATAATTTCACTCTAAAAATTCTATTGTGTTTTATTCAAACATATTTAACATTATTGCAAGTGTGTAGCTACATCATAAACATGTGGCTTTAAGATATGTATGTCACTTTTATTCATCTTTAACATCCCTAAAAAATACAAGTGGTAATATGTTAATTTAGAGATTTATCATGGTTCTAAAGACATGGTGTACATATTTTGACATATTTATGTAAAATTTATACATATACATATACATACATATATGTATGGATTTCCTTGCACCATCTCCAGTATTATTTTATATAACAATCTGCTCAACTTACAAAAGAGAATTTTATGAGATTCACCATTCTTTATGAAAAAAATAAGTTTTAGAAGTTTCATTCCAAGGTACTACAAAGTTTCATTTGGTTATATATTAGATGAGCATCACCTTTATTATGATTCCTATTTATTTTGTGCATCATTCAATGTAACTTCTGGGAATCAGGCTTTCTCTATTTTCTATCTTCACTTTGCAAATTAATATAAGGTTAGTAAAGATGTTCACAAAATCCCTATTCTAATTATTTAGTTATCAGTATCACTGATTTCCTTGGAGGCTACCGAGCTATTTCCTGTCTTTATTTTTTCATTAAATATCCTTATAGTTTTTCTAAACTGTAAGTTGTATTTTTAACAATATGTAGCACTTCATTTATTCTTTCAAAAGATTTAGAAGTTATGTAGAGTTTAAAATAATTTATTATCTTATTTTAATATAGTCTGAATATTTTAGTTAGAAACATAAGATATGATTCTAAGAATAACCCATAGCCTATGAAGATGTTTAACATTTTAACATAAAGAAACACTGTTCACTTGATTTTGTTATACTGAAAGCTTTATGTTGATGGAAGTTATTCTAATTTGTAAGCCCTAGTATTGCTACCTCTCCAAAATAATATAAGTGACTGTTTCCTAAATATACATCAACTCCATTCTTCTTGATTTTTATTGATTGGTTAAATTGAATAATTTAAAGTTTTCATAGCAAATACTTGTAATATATAAACATTATATATTCTTTCTTTTACTAAAAAACAAAAAAAACTGTAAAAAGCTGATTCTTATGATAAATATCATTTCATTTCAGAAAGTATTATGTTTAAAAGCAATTATGTTTCCTGTAATACCAAAATAAATCATCTAGTTGTAAATATCTTTCCTGAAAATTTTAAAAATAACTTCCATCATAATACTCAAGATATGATATCAGTATTCAAAACATATAAATTAGAAGTTTGAAAATAGGGTTTTTAGATGCTATACCTAAGACTGTATGCCAAAGTCATACCAAAATTTTACCACTGTTGTCAAATTTGTCAATGAAAATACAGATAAGAAAATTTGAAGTTATCAGGGTAACACAGGTGTAATTATATATTTAAATAAATAATCTTGGGAATTAAGTATAATTTTTATAGATCTATTTCAATACACACACTTTCTCTAATTCTAACAAACATTCACAAGTATAAATTAGTCATTATATATAGTAAATGCAAATATTTTTATTGATTTTTAAAAGTCAGTTGTATTATAATTCACATACAACAATATTCACCACTTTAAGGTATACATTTCAATGAGCTTGATAAATAGATGATCTTTGAATAATGTGTGGACTAAGGGCGCCAACCCCTGCACAGTTGAAAATCCATGTATAACTTTTTACTTCCCCAAAACTTTACTAATAGTCTGTTCTTAACCAGAAGCCCTACTGATAAACAGTCAACACATATTTTTTATGTTATGTGTATTACATACTGTATGCTTACAATAAAGTAAGCTAGAAAAAACAAAATTTTTAAGTGTCAAAAATCCCCAGAAAATTTTCCAATATATTTATTTTTAAAAATCCACGTATAAGGGACTCATACACAGTTCAAACCCATGTTGTTCAATGGTGAACTATATATACAGTTGTGAAACTCTCTTCACAGTAAAAATATAGAACAGTTTAATTAAAACAAAATGCATACTTATGCCACTTTAGAGTCAGTACTGTCCCCATGTCATAATCCCCAACAGGCTTTGATCTCTTTTCCTCCTTTGTAGATTTGTTATCTATAAAATGTCAAAGAAATGGAATCATGCAGTGTTACCTCTTGAATCTGGTTTCTTTCATTTACCATAAGATTCTTGAGATTTGTCCACACTGTTATACGTATCAGTTGATTCCTTTTCGTGGCTAAGCCATATGCCACTTTATTGAAACCCATGATTCCTTTATTCAACAAATTAGGTTTATGATCCATTTCAAGTTAATTTTTGTATATAATGTGAGACAGAGATTCATTTTTATATGGTTATCTGTTACAGCACAATTGTTTGAAAAGGACTGTCAGTTTTCCCCAGAAATATACACACTTGACCACACCATTTTATCATTAATTTATGGCCTTACTTTTGAACTGTATTCTGTTTCATTCATCTGAACTTTCATATTCATGTCAATAACTCAGTCCTTGATTACCGTATTAAAATCAGAGCAGGCAAGTCTGCCAACTTGGTCTTGTTCAAAATTGTTGGGGCTATTCTAGTCCTTTACATTTCTGTATAAATTTTGCAGTGTCAGTTTTTACAAAATGTTTTCTGTTATTTTTATCAAGATGGTGTTAAATCTGTTAATCAGATTGTGGAGAACTGTTAACAATATTAAATTTTTAGATTCTCTCTCTTTAGGTTGCCTTTAGTTTTTCTCAGCAATGATTTGTAGTATACAAGTCCTTCACATATATTGCTAAATACTTACTGAAGTATGTTGAAATTTCATGTTATAAACAGTAAATTTAAAGTGTTGAAATGCTCCTTGCTATTATTAAAAAATACACGTGGTATTTGTATATTGACAGTGCATAATGAATTAAAAATATATATTTTACTAGCTTTTAAATTTCATTTTAGATTCCTTGGGATTTCCTATGTTGAAAATCACCTTGTATAGAAGTGAAGAAATATTTCTTTTTTTCTCATTCAATCTGTATGCTTGTTCTTTTTCTTGCCCTTTTAAAATAGCTAGGATTCATTATGCATTGTGAATAGAAGTGGGAAAAGCAAACATCCTTGTCTTGTTCCCAGTCTTAGAGGAAAACATTCAGTCTATCAGTATTTTAAATATCATGTAACCTGTAGTATTTTCAAAGATGGACTTAGGAGGTTGAGGTTGTGCCCTTTAACTCCTAGTTGTAGAAAGCCTTTCACTATTTTAATTAAAAGTACATGTTAATTTTTTTCCAAATGTTTTTTTGGTACCCTTTGAGCTAATCTTGTAAAAAAAATTTTTAGCCAGTTGATATGATAAATCACATTGAATTTTTAATCTTGACCCAATCTTACATTTACTGGAATAAACCCCATTTTTCACAGTTTATATCCTTGATATATACTGACTAATGAATGTTTCAAATACCTTAAGACTTTGCATCTATATTCATCACTGCAATTTCTTTTTAAATTTTTGTCTGGTTTTAGGATTATGTTACGTTAGACCCATAAAATACTTTGAACTCCGTTGTCTCTCCTACCTTTTGAAGGGTCTACAATTGGTTATTTCTCTCTTAAATGTTTCCTAGAATTCAGTGAAGATATCTGACTTGCTAACTTTCTGTTTTGAGGATGTTTTTAACTTTGAACTTAATTCATACATATGAAACTATTCAGAGTATCTCTTCACGAGTGAGTTTTGACAGCATTTCAAAAATTAGTCCATTTAATCTGTTCTTGAATTAATTGGCATAAAGTAGTTCATAATATTCTGCTATTACCTTTCTCATATCTATAGAATCTGTAGTGATAACACCTCTTTCATTTCTGATAATTGGTTATTTGTGTTAACTCTCTTCATACTAGCCAAGATAGAGATTTTGGTTTCATTGATTTTCTCTATTTTTTTCCTCCATTGATTTCTGTTCTTATCTTTATTGTTTCTTTTCTTCTCCTTCCTTGGGTTTAATTTGTCTTTCCTTTGCTAGCTTCTTAACTTTGAAACTTGAATTATTGACCTGAAACCTCTTTTACTTTTCCATTAACATCATTTAATGCTTTATTTTTCTATATAAAAATTATTTATCTGCCACTGACCCACTTTTATAACTTGTTTTAATTTTCATTCAGTTTATAATGTTTCAAATTTCCCTTGTGAATTTTTTCTTTATCTTAAGTGTTATCAGTAGTTTGTTCTTTAATTTTCAAATATTTGGCCATTTTCCAGAGATAAATTTGTTATTTGAGTTTTTTGGTGCCCTTTGTTCTAATGTGAAAAATTATTTTCACTGCTTTTATTCTATTTGGGGTTGAACAAATTTGTTTTAAAGCTCCTACTATAGTTTTTCTTAATTGAAGTTCAATATGCACTTACAAATGTATATTCTTTTGTTACATGACTCATTCTACAATGGTAGTTAGTTAATAGTACTATTTATGTCATACTGAATTCTTTCCTGCTTGTTCTATCAATCAATTACTGAGAGAGGTGCATTAAAAGCTACAATTATAATTGTGGATTTGCATATTTTTCTTTAAAGAAATTAATTTAATTAATGCAATTAATATAATTAAAGGGTCATATAAATTTGAAACTCTGTCATTATGTATATACACATTTCTAATTGTTTTTTCTGATGATCTCATCCCATTATAATTATGTTGTCAATACCTGGTAATTTTCTTTTCTCTGAAATCTACTTAGATATAAATTTATTCACTTCAACTTTCTTTGATGAGGGTTGGCTTACTTCTGCCTCAATATGGTGTCTTTTAGTCTCTCATCAGTACCTGGTGAAAGACCATTAACAAAAGCTCATAAATTTTGTTGAGGCTCTCCTCAGGTTTCACAAGTATCATACCAGTCCACATTTCTTCCTTTAGAATGTCCTAAAATTTCAGTTGTTTCTTGTCTTGCCTGCTTTTATGGCTTCCATTTCCTCCTCACATGCTCTGGCAAAGGTTGAAATAGCTCTTGGGTCCCATTACTCCTCAGAGGGGCTTACTACCCTTTAGAATTGCACTCACCTATGTGCCTCACACATATATGTGCCTCACCAGCTCATTCCTCTAATGTGCTGAAACAGTACATCAAATTTGTAGATTATCTGGGATTTTCTTCTTAGGGAGAGAAAAATGTGGTTTTGTTTACAGCGGATTTTTTCTTCCATAGTGGAAACAAATACATAAACAAAAATATTCTTTCAAAATAAAATCATACCATTATGTAGTAAATTTGAGTCAATTATGTTATCTTAGTCATTTTCTATTTTTCATATACAAAAAGGTTGAAGATGTAACAGTGAAAATCAAGGCATTGCATGTTCATAGGAATTCTCCCATCAGTACCTTTGATTTACTTGCCAATAATACTAACAGTTAACATATTTGAAGTGCCTACTATTTGAGACACACTGTACACATTGCATTAACTATAAGTATGATATCTAATTTTATACCACTGTAGAAGTTCCTATTATTATCCTCACTTGATATATGAGATACTAAGATTTAGAATGATGAAGACACCCTTGTTTATATATTCATAAATGGGAGAGCTGGGCTCTGAACCTGGGCAGTCCATCTCCATATCCAGTATAAAGACACTGCTGGTCTACAGAGGTGTAACAATGAAGACACACATTTATATAATTAGTTGAGAACCACATCTTTCTACCAACGCAAGACCAGAGCATTTTAACTTCATGTCCCTTCCCTTCTAAAATGTGGCATAATAATAAAATATGTATACTGTTTTTTGGATAGTGAAAGAAAGGCACTTGTAGGAGAGTTTATTTGATTATAAAAAATATGGGTAGTGGAAGAAAAGGAGTTGTAGGAGAGTTTATTTTAATTAATCCATTGGGACTTTGGCTTATTGTCTTCTCTTTTTGATGCATTAATAGAACCATTTAAGTCATTTAACTACCAAACATGGCCAAATTTTTTTTTTTTCCTGTTTAAAGCAGTGATTTTCAAACTTTTATCTACTACCAATGATAAGCCATATATTTTTACTCAGAATCAATTTCTCCTCTAAGCCAATAAATACGTACATAATAAGGACTTCGGGAAATCACAGTTCTTTTTTCATATGTACTGCATTACTCTGCTTCATTATAGTTCAATTTTTTAATAATTTATTTTGGTATCATTAATCTACAATTACATGTGCAATATTATGGTTATTAAACTACTCGCTTCATCAGGTCCCCCCAACAACCTCATTACAGTCACTGTCCATCAGCGTAGTGAGATGCTATAGAATCACTACTTGTCTGAGTTGTACAGCCCTCCCCATGCCCCCCCAACATTACATCTGCAATGATAATGCCCCTTTTTCCCTCTTATTCCTCCCTTCCCACCCATCTGCCCCAGTCCCTTTACCTTTGGTAACTGTTAGTCCTTTCTTGGGTTCTGTGAGTCTGATGCTGTTTTGTCCTTTCAGTTTTTTATCTTTGCTCTTATGCTCCTCATATGAGTGAAATCATTTGATACTTGCTTTTCTCTGCCTGGCTTATTTCTCTGAGAAAAATACCCTCTAGCTCGATTCATGTTGTTGCAAATGGTACAATTTGTTTTCTTCTTATGGCTGAATAATATTCCATTGTGTATATGTACCACCTCTTCTTTATCCATTCATCTACTGATGGACACTTAGGTTGCTTCCATTTCTTGGCTATTGTAAACAGTGCTGCGATAAACATAGGGGTGCATCTGTCTTTTTCAAACTGGGCTGCTACAGTCTTAGGGTAAATTCCTAGGAGTGGAATTCCTGGGTCAAATGGTATTTCTATTTTGAGTTTTTTGAGGAAACTCCATACTGCTTTCCAAAATGGTTGAACTAATTTACATTTTCACCAGCAGTGTAGGAGGGTTCCCTTTTCTCCACATCCTCGCCAACATTTGTTGTTGTTTGTGTTTTGGATGTTGGCCATCCTCACTGGTGTGAGGTTATATCTCACTGTGGTTTTAATTTGCATTTCTCTGATGATTAGTGATGTGGAGCACCTTTTCATGTGCCTGTTGGCCATCTGAATTTCTTCGTTAGAGAAGTGACCATTCAAGTCCTCTGCCCATTTCTTAATGGGACTATTTGCTTTTTGTTTGTTAAGGTGCATGGGTTCTTTATATATTTTGGATGTCAACCCCTTATTGAAGACATCATTTATGAATACATTCTCCTCTACTCTAGGATGTCTTTTTGTTCTACTGATGGTGTCCTTTGCTGTACAGAAGCTTTCCAGCTTGATATAGTTCCACTTGTTCATTTTTGCTTTTGTTTCCCTTCCCCGGGGAGATATGTTCATGAAGAAGTCATTCATGTTTATGTCCAAGAGATTTTTGCCTCTGTTTTTTTCTAAGAGTTTTATGGTTTCATGATTTACATTCAGGTGTTTGATCCATTTTGAGTTTACTTTTGTTTATGGCATTAGACAGTAGTCCAGTTTCATTCTCTTACATGTAGCTGTCCAGTTTTTCCAACACCAGCTGCTGAAGAGGCTGTCATTTCCCCATTGTATATCCAAGGCTCCTTTATCAAATATTAATTGACTGTACATGTTTGGGTTAATGTTTGGATTTTCCATTCTGTTCCACTGGTCTGTGGGTCTGCTATTGTGCCAATACCAAATTGTCTTGATTACTGTGGCTTTGTAGTAGAGCTTGAAGTCAGGGAGCATAATTCCCCGTTTTATTCCTCCTTCTCAGGATTGCTTTGGCTATTCCGGGTCTTTTGTGGTTCCATATGAATTTAAGAATTATTTGTTCCAGTTCATTAAAGAAAGCTGTTGGTATTTTGATAGGGATTGCGTTGAATCTGTAGATTGCTTTATGTAGTATAGCCATTTTGACAATATTTATTCTTCCTAGCCAAGAGCACGGGATGAATTTCCTTTTGTTAGTGTCCTCTTTAATTTCTCTTAGGAGTGTCTTGTAGTTTTCAGAGTATAGGTCTTTCACTTCCTTCGTTAGGTTTATTCCTAGGTATTTTATTCTTTTGATGAAGTTGTGAATGGCATTGTTTTTCTGATTTCTCTTTATGTTAGTTCATCGTTAGTGTATAGGAAAGCAACAGATTTCTGTGTGTTAATTTTGTGTCCTGAAACTTTGCTGAATTCAGAGATTAGTTCTAGTAGTTTTGAAGTGGAGTCTTCAGGGATTTTTATGTACAATATCATTTCATCTGCAAATAGTGACAATTTGACTTCTTCTTTACCAATCTGGATGCCTTGTATTTGTTTTGTCTGATTGCTGTGGCTAGGAACTCCAGTACTACGTTGAATAACAGTGGAGAGAGAGGGCATCCCTGTCTTCTTCCTGATTTTAGATGAAAAGTTTTCAGATTCTCGCTGTTAAGTATGTTAGCTGTGGGTTTGTCATATATGGCCTTTATGATGTTGAGGTACTTGCCCTCTATACGCATTTTGTTGAGAGTTTTAATCATAAATGGGTGCTGAATTTTGTCAAATCCTTTTTCAGTGTCTTTGGAGATGATCATGTGGTTTTTGTTCTTGTTTTTTTTGATGTGGTGGATGATATTGATGGATTTTCGAATGTTGTACCATCCTTGCATCCCTGGGATGAATCCCACTTGATCATGGTGTATGATACTCTTGATATATTTTTTAATTGTCTTTGCTAATACTTTCTTGAGTATTTTTGCATCTACATTCATCAGGGATATTGGTCTGTAATTTTCTTCTTTGGTGAGGCCTTTGCCAGGTTTTGGTATTAGAGTGATGCTGGCTTCATAGAATGAGTTTGGAAGTATTCCCTCCTCTTCTATTTTTTGGAAAACTTTAAGGAGAATGGCTGTTATTTCTTCTCTATATGTCTGGTAGAATTCAGAGGTGAATCCATCTGGTCTGGGGGTTTTGTTCTTGGATAGTTTTTTGATTACCGCTTCAATTTCGTTGCTGTTGATTGGTTTCTGTAGTTTTTCTGTTTCTTGTTTGGTCAGTCTTGGAAGGTTGTATTTTTCTAAGTTGTCCATTTCTTCTAGGTTTTCCAGCTTGTTAGCATATAGGTTCTCATAGTATTCTCTTATAATTCTTTGTATTTCTGTGGAGTGCGTTCTGATTTTCCCTTTCTCATTTCTGATTCTGTTTATGTATGTAGATTCTCTTTTTCTCCTAATGTGTCTGGCTAAGGGTTTATCTATTTTGTTTATTTTTTCAAAGAACCATCTCTTGGTTTCATTGTTTTTTTGTATTGTTTTATTCTCAATTTTATTCATTTCTTCTCTGATCTTTATTATGTCCCCCCTTCTGGTGACTTTGGGCCTCATTTGTTCTTCTTTTTCTAATTTCAGTAATTGTGTCTTTAGACTGTTCATTTGGGAATGTTATTCCTTCTTTAAATAGGACTGGATTGCAATATACTTCCCTCTTAGAACTGCCTTTGCTGCATCCCACAGAAATTTTGGCTTTGTGTTGTTGTTGTCATTAGTCTCCATATATTCTTTGATTTCTGTTTTGATTTGGTCGTAAACCCATTGATTAATTAGGACAATGTTGTTAAGTCTCCGTGTATTGTGAGCCTTTTATTTTCTTATTAAAATTTATCTCTAGTTTTATACCTTTGTGAGCTGAGAAGTTGGTTGGTAGGATTTCAATATTTTTGAATTTACTGAGGTTCTTTTTGTCGCCTGTATGTTGTCTATTCTGGAAAATGTTCCATGTGCACTTGAGAGGAATGTGTATCCTGTTGCTTTTGGGTGTAGAGTTCTGTAGATGTCTGTTAGGTCCATGTGTTCTAGTGTGCTGTTCAGTGCCTCTGTGTCTTTACTTATTTTCTCTCTGGTTGATCTATCCTTTGGAGTGAATGGTGTGTTGAAGTCTCCTAAATTGAATGCATTGCTTTTTATTTCTTCCTTTAATTCTGTTAGTATTTGTTTCACATATGCCGGCAGTCCTGTGTTGGGTGCATATATATTTATAATGGTTATATGCCCTTGTACTACTGACCTGTTTATCATTATGTAATGTCCTTCTTTATCTCTTGCTACTTTCTTCGTTTTGTAGTCTATTTGGTCTGATACAAGTACTGCAACACCTGCTTTTTTCTCCTTGTTGTTTGCATGAAATATCTTTTTCCAATCCTTCCCTTTTAGTCTGTGTATATCTTTGGGTTTGGGGTCAGTCTCTTGAATGCAGCATACAGATGGGTCTTGCTTTTTTATCCATTATTTTACTCTGTGTCTTTTGATTGGTGCATTCAGTCCATTTACATTTAGAATGATTATAGACAGATATGTACTTATTGCCATTGCTGGCTTTAGATTCATGGTTACCAAAGGTTCAAGGGTTTCTTCTTTACTATCTGACAGTCTAACTTAACCTTCTTTTTAAATTATTGTAAACACAGCCTGATGTTTCTTTATTTCTCCCTTCTTATTCTTCCTCCTCCATTCTTTATATATTAGGTGTTTTATTCTTTGCCTTTCATTAGTATTTGGATGTTCTGCTTTCTTTGCTATGATTTTATTTTCTCTGGTGACATCATTTTAGTCTTAGGAGTGCTTCCCTCTAGAGCAGTCCGTTTAAGATATCCTGTAGAGGTGTTTTATGGGAGTCAAACTCTCTCAGCTTTCTCTTCTCTGGAAATGTTTAATCCCTCCATCATATTTAAATGATAGTCATGCTGGATACAATATTCTTGGTTCAATGCCCTTCTGTTTCATTACGTTAAATATATCTTGCCATTCTCTTCTGGCCTGTAAGGTTTCTGTTGAGAAGGCTGATGATAGTCTGATGGGTTTTCCTTTGTAGGTGATCTTTTTTCTCTCTCTAGCTGTCTTTAATACTCTGTCGTTATCTTTGACCTTTGCCTTTTTAACTATTATGTGTCTTGGTGTTGTCTTCCTTGGGTCCCTTGTTTTGGGAGATTTGTGGGCTTCCATGGTCTGAGAAACTATTTCCTTCCACAGCTTGGGGAAGTTTTCAGCAATTATTTCTTCAAGACACTTTCAATCCCTGTTTCTCTCTCTTCTTCTTCTGTTACTCCTATTATGTGAATATTGTTCCATTTGGATTGGTAACACAGTTCTCTTAATATTCTTTAATTCCTAGAGATCCTTCTGTCTCTCTCTGCCTCAGCTTCTCTGTATTCCTGTTCTCTGATTTCTATTTCATTAAAAGTCTCTTGCATCTCGTCCAGTCTGCTGCTAAGCCCATCGATAGCTTGTCTCATTTCTGCATTGTCTTTCCTTATTTCCCTCACTTCCTCCCTCAGTTCTTGCATATTTCTCTGTAAATCCATCAGTATGGTTTTGACTTTTTTTTTGAGTTCTTTTTCAGGAAGATTGTGCATTTCCATCCCTTTAGACTCCCTCTCTGGTGTCTGGGTCTGGATAAGGTTTGTTTGTACCATTTTCCTCTGTCTTTTCATTGTGATGGAAGTTGTCGCTGGTAGTTGCCACGTATGTCAGCTGGGCTCTTTAGTTAAAAAAAAAGGAAGAAAGAAGAGAAACCAAAGAAAAAAAAAGAAAAGAGAAAAACCAAATCAAACAAAACCAACAAATAAACCCAAGAAACAACAAAAAAACCCAGAAATATGCCCACCGGCAGTAGATTCTGTGAGGATGCTTGTAGGTGGCGCTGTTCCTCCACTATTCCACAGGCGCGGCTGCACCGCTCCGCAGTGCCTTTTGAAGCTCTGGCCTGGTGGGAACGAATGGTAGGCTGCTGCTCTCTGTGGGAAGTGTCAGTGCGGCTACTTTTTCCCAGTCTCCATCTAAGGGGTCCGAAATTCCCCAGGACTCCCAGCGTGCTGGGCTGAGTGTGGTGGGATGATCCTTCTCCTCTGTTGGGCCCCTATCTCTTTAAGACCACTATAAAAAGTGTGCACTTTTGTTTTGTCCCAGGAAGCCTGCTGCGAGGACCTGGTGTGTTCCCTGGCTCAGATCCGGTACCCTCTGTCTCTCCAATCTCTAATACACTGCATGATGTTTGTCAGTGCTCCTGGTGCAGATCACCAGGGCAGTTTATTTCGCAGGCCTGTACTTCCATTCCCTCCCGGATCTGAATCCTCTCCTCCCGCTGGTGCGCGGGTGTTAGGCAGTGCTCGGGTCCCCCCAGGTCGCAGCTCCGTATCTTACCCGCCTCGTGGTGTGCTGACTCCTCTCAGGTGTAAATGTATGCTGGGTGCTGTCCTGTATCTTCTGGTCTCTCTTTTAGGATTAGTTGTATTTGTTGTATTTTCATAAATATATATGGCTTTTGGGAGGAGATTTCCGCTGCCCTGTGCACACCGCCATCTTCCCAGAACTTCTATAGTTCATTTTTAATAGCTGATTGTAACCCACTAAATTTTAATTTGTATTTCTTTGAGATTTAATTGACCTTTAACATCATATAAGTGGAAGGTATGCAATGTGTTAATTTGAACCATTTATGTATTACAATTATGATTACTACTGTAATCTGTAGTATTAGCTAGTGCCTCTATCATGTCACACAATTTTTACTTTTTCTTTGTGGTGGGAACCATTAGGTTCTAATCTCTTAGCATCTTTGAAGTTAATAATAAAGACTATAATCACTATGCTCTGCCTTAGATTTTCAGGACTTACTTATCTACTAGCTGGGCGTTTATACCCTTAAAAAATATCTCCCCAATTCCTTCACCACCACTCCCCCAAGTCCGTGGTAACCACCCTTCTATTCTCTGTTTTTGTGAGTTCAGCTTTTTTAGATTCCACATATAAATAATATCATACAGTATTTGTCTTTCTTTGACTTACCTTAGCATAATGCCCTCAAAATCCATCTATGTGGTCACGAATGGTAGGAATTCCTTCTTTCTCATGGTTGAATAATATTGTATATTACTGTATACATAATTGTATATTATATATATATATTGTATATATGTATATATTATGTGTATATGATTGTGTGTATATATACATATATATACATATACATACATACATACATATATATATATATATATATATATAATATGCCACAATTTCTTTATCCATTCATCCATTGATGGACACCATGGTTGTTTCCATATCTTGGCTATTGTGAATAATTCTCCAATAAACATGGGAGTGCAGTTATCTTTGTGAAATCCTATTTTCATCTCCGTTGGATATATACCCAGAAGTAAGATTGCTGGATTATATGGCAGTTCAACTTTAATTTTTAAATGAAACTCCATATTGTTTTCCTTAGTGACTGAACCAATTTACACTCCCTCAAACAGTATACAAAAATTCCCTTTTCTCCATATCCTTGCAAACACTTGTTATCTTGTCTTCTGATTGATTGATAGACATCCTCATGGTTGTGAGCTGCTATCTCATTGTGTTTTTGATTTGCATTTCCCTGATGATTAGTGATGTTGAGCATCTTTTTTACGTGTCTGCTGGCCATCTGTATATCTACTTTTGAAAAATGTCTATTCTTCTGCACATCTTTCAATTTTTTGTTACTGAATTGTATTAGTTCTTATATATTTTGGATATTAACCCCTTATCTTATATACGATTTGCAAATATTTTCTACTATTCCATAGGTTGCCTTTCCTTTTGTTGGTTATTTCTTTTGCTGTGTTGAAACTTTTTAGTTTAAGGTAGCAGCACTTGTTTATTTTTGCTTTTGATGCTTTTACTTTTGGTATCCAGAACATCATTGCTAAGACCAATGTCAAGGAGCTTCTTCCTCATGTTTTTTCTAGGAGTTTCATGGTATCAGGTCTTATGCTTAAGATTTTAATCAATTTTGAGTTAATTTTTGTGACTAGTATGAGATAGGGATTCCATTTCATTTTCTTCACGTGTCTGTCTTGTCCTCCAGCACTTTTTGTTGAAGAGGCTGTCCTTCCCCATTGAGGGTTCTTAGCTACCTTGTCAATTATTAGTTGACCATATATGTGGGATTTATTTGTCCTGTATTCTGTTCCCCTTTATGTTTATATTAGTAAGCTACCTTACAAAGTACTTGACACATAATCCTCATATATTAATGAAGTTTTTTTCATCCATGATTTCTTCCTTCTTGTGTATACCATGTTATTAACATGTTATCTAATCTGTCAGTTTGGCTAATTTAGGTAATTTGACTACGGAGAGAGGTGCTATTTTGCTTAGTTGTTTGTCCATCAGTATATTGTTCTTTCCAACATCTTTCCTCTTTCAGCTTTTGTTCATATTGCTAAACACATAGGAAAAAACTATTTTCTCTATGTTAAGTGACCATTCTTTGGCCAAAGTAGAGTGTAAAAAATTTGGTGGCCAAATGTGCTTTACTTTGTATCAGTGAGAACTGTGCCCTATTATAAAAATTACTTACCCATCAAATGTCTGATTTATATTTTAGTGAGCTAATCTTAAAGATAAATATCACACAATATTGTTTGCTATAACTTTATAAAATTTTGGTGAACCATACTTATGTGTGACCTTCAATAATATGGTAATATATTTAAATGTGCTTAATTAATGTTTAAAATAGGAGTGCACTTAAATTACTCTTACCAATTATCTATATAAGAAATTATTGAAATGATCAATTACCATAATCAACAATCATTACTGAAATAAGATAATAAGCATCTTCAAAATACTTGCTGCCTGAATTTTTTAAATGTTTTTCTTTGGGGATTTAAATTTGTTCCTTAAGCATTTCCCATTAGAAGATTTATGGACCAGATTGCCTATATGATAACACAAATGAAATATCCTGCTAATGTCACTAGTATCTTTTAGGTAAAAAGGATAAATATAACAAAAAGGAGTATATGGATTTTCTATCTCAAGTATAAGTTTTATCCTCCTTGTGTTGTACAGCAGAAATTGAATGTCAGGGCTCCTAGTCCCATATTCCCCCTTCAGGCACTTCTAATAATTAAAGGCAGATTGTTTGTAATTCTTTTTTTTTTCTTGATGCTCTTCTGAAACACAAATTTTATGACCTATATCATTAGTCACTTAAGCATTTGTCCCTTAGTCACTGACTTTAGATATTTTTTCTGACTGTCTAATGGAGTCACTCTCACTTTCAATGCATCATGTCCTTTTATGGCTATCATTACTATTTTCATAATAAGCAATCCTTCCTGTATTTGAAAGCAGTATATTTTCATGTATATTGCCATCCTACCTTCTGTATTCTGTACTAAGCAGGGTATCATTTATTTTCCTATTTTTCTGGACTTCACCAATTTACCCAAGTTTTTTCCCCTACCCCCATATAGTTTAATGAGTAAAGTGACTCAAAAACTGAATATTGTATAATTTATAGACAGTGTAGCAAACAGGTATCATTCTAGATATTTGAAACAACACAACTATAACATAAGGCATTTGGTGCTTCCAAAATTGTCATAAAGGAGCAGAAGTCATGGGATATCACTGGAGAAAACTACCTCATAGCTGCAAACCAGAGTTCAGAAAATTTTCACAGCCCCATCATGCCACCAACACCACTTCTCAAGAGACTTGCTGCTGAGTCTGCAAAAACGATTTTGAGAGTGGCTGCTGCAGTTGCCTCCCAACCCTCACATATGTCCACCCTGATGGCTGTCATGAAGAACCATAAAAATATGGCCATTATTTAACTTCCTCCTAAATCTGACTTGAGTGCCTCAAATGGGTTAAACTTAATAAGTAAGGGTTAATCTGATAATTTGTGAAAGTAAGAAAAAATTAGACAGTTGAAAAGAACTACACTTGCAAAGCAGAGCAATGGCCAATTGAGACAAAATGAACTTAAGATCAATAGGTAATGTTAGTGGACATTCTGCTGTGACATAACATGTTTAGCCATGTTATGTTCAGCTGCTACTATTAGACATCATAGAACATTAATAGACTGAAATATTTATATAATGAACCAATAAGTTTCCTATATTATGTTGACATTTTTTGTCCTTGTAACTCCTGGGGGAAAATATGTTCCCATCCTGGGGCAAATAACCTTTGAAGCCAAAATCAGTCAAAGGCAGAATAAAATGGGAGAAAACCATTTATTGCTTACAAGCAGTCGTCCACTTCTGCTTGCCCATGTCTCTCCCGATCTCACTGTAAGAAGGGACCCCACTAAACCTCTCTGGTCCAGATACACGCTTCCTTCCTCCATCCTTGATATTCACCTATTGGTATGGAGATGGACTACTTCCTCCACACTTTGGAAGCACCTATTGATACGGAGATGCACTAAGGCCAGGTGAGAGATTCTGGAAATATTGCAAATTTATCCATTACCCTTTACCAATAGTATTACGTAGTAAATTGCCATAGAAAAACAGAATATGCAGTTTAGATGTTGACACAAATTAGTGGAAAATTAATAGTGTTTGTGCAAATTAATTAGTGGAAAAAAATGTTGAGGGAAGACCAAATATTTTAGGGCAAATTAAGTTAAAACAATGCTTAAGCTACAAACCAAAATTAATTCCATAAAGATAAAGTGAAATAATAAAGTAGTAGAATTAAACATAAGTAAATATTAATGTAATTTTATAGAAATAGGTCTTTATAAGTGAGAAAGGGACCATGGGTGTAGTCAGAGTAGGATGAGGGCCTCCAGAAAAAGCAAGGCATGATATTTGCAGTCAGAGCAATGTAACTACATGCAAGGAACCCCCTACTAACACTCTGTGTTAAACATTCAGCTCTAGAGTCATTCTTCAGTGAGATCAGTTAATATACCCGAGATAAAGAAGACTAGCACATATTTATTTTATGCTAATCATTCATAATCATGTGTAAGATTCACTTTAACATGCTAAAAGGCCCAGGCCTATGTGCTGTCTTTCCTCCTTCAGATCTGATGAACTGATTTTGCAAACTGGGCAAACTAATTTAGCATGCAAGCCCAGGCATAACACAGTAAAAGGCAAGAAAGATTCCACCTTAAAGATAAGATTGCACTTAACTTACTCTTTAGCAAACAATACCTCAGCCCACCTTGGGGGATGAGCAGGTGGCCTTGTTTCATATGCCCCCAGACCAAGATGCTGGTATCTCAGGGAGAAATCAACAGAGCAAGAAGTTACTTGAATCAAGTTACTTGTAAGTATCCTAGGACCACTTAGTAAGTCCACATCCCTGAGCTTTTTTTCATGTTCTCAAAAAATCCTCATCTGCCTATAAAACCCCTAGACAACACACCACCCTGGACTCCCTTGTCCCCTCCTGGCGTGAGCTAGGAGCTCTGTCCTTTCACTTTATCTCTTAATAAAAGCCTGTACCTTGCTCTCCTACCTTGAGTGTTTGTGTGAAGCCCATTCTCCAGCTTTGTCAAGAAGAACTCTGGCATCATAAGGATCCATTAAAACTGTAGGTAAACACTGATATTGACTGCATTAAAAATTTCACTTTAATATGAAAGTATCAATTTTTGATTATTAAGAGACAATCAACAAATTATAAGTGAGTCTTTGAAACAGAGATGGAAAAGACTGACTACTTTTCATGTATAAGTCACTTTTCATATTGGTAAAAAGAAAACATCACTCTTAAAAAACATAAATTACAAAAGAAATAGACACATAAACCTTTTGTATAAAAAAGTCCAGATCTCACTAGTAATAACACACGTTTAAAATATAGAGATAAGTTTTCTTTACTTATTTTACTGAAAAACGCCTGGTGAATGTTAGAATTGGTAGAAGAAAATTTGTATTTATATGGAAATTTATAGATGAATCTTTTTATGGAGGCATAGTTGTCAATATGACGATATTAATTCAGGTGTACATGATAATTGGATCCTTGAATATATTGCAAAATGACCACAATAAGACTGGTTAACATTCGACACAGAGGGATTAAAGATGCAGTGTGAGAGGTAGGACACAGGCTTCCTCCTAAAACCACATATAATACGAAAATATAATTAATACAACTAATCCTGAAAGAGCAACAGGGAAGAGGAGTGCGCCAGACTGCATACATCTGGAGAAAGGAGCAGACCTCACAGAACAGGGTAACATACCAAAGCTGTGGCCCTGCAGGACCCAAGCCTTTCCACCACCCCAGCTCACCGGCAGGAGAAAGAGAAATGGAGCAGGGAAGGAGTGGAGACCTAGGACTGCTGAATACCTAACTCCGGAGATCTTCACTGGGAGCACAAACCTACATTTTGTGGTGCTTGCATGATACTGTCGTGATTACGGGGTTGGACAACTAAGGCAGAATTCCTGGAGAGATTGAGATTCCAGCTGCTTGTGGAAAGCAGGGATCCATCCATATCTGGCTGCTCTGGGATAAAAGAAAGGTGGGAAGTCTGAGAGACTTCTTTACAAGGAAGCCCTTAACAAGAAGGCTGCTAAAGGGGCAAGGATTGCACAGACCTTACTGCTCAGGAGAGAGGACACATAGACAAACTTGTCTGGGTGCACTCTGCCCAGCAGGTTGGGAGCTATGCCATATAGACTCTCACATTTAAGGAGGAAAAAGAAATCTTCCTCCTCAGATGACCTTCAGGTGCTCCAGCTCCCTGGCTGGCTACACAGCTCCAAGGACCCCTTCAAGATACGCACCCTGCTGCACCTTTCTCCTGGCCAGCCCCACCTGGCTCGCAAACCAGCAAACCCTACTGGGGTGTTGGGCAAGCCAGAGGAAGATCTGTCTAGACAAACTACAAACACAAAGCATAGAGGCTTATACCAGTGTGCTCAGCCCACTGCTTCAGGCAGTGGAGACAGGCATAGCAGCCGGGAAGCAGGAAACAGCTCTTTGCTCCCCCCAGGCATCAATACCAATCCCTGCAACCCCCAACATTGCTTCAGGGGCTGAGCAGCTCCAGGGAGTAGAGCTTCTGGGCACTAGAGGGCGCCATATACAAATACGAAATGCCAAAGGAATCTGGTTCAGAGTAAAATTATTAATACCACTCCTGAGAAAGATTTAAATGACATAAACCTCATGACTCTTCCTGAAAGGCAGTTCAAAATACAAATCATTAATATACTCATGGAGGTATAGAAAGATATTCAAGAACTCAGGAATGAATTGTGGTTGGAGATCCAATAATTGAAGAGCACAATGGACAGTTTTAAAAGCAGATTGGATATGGTGGAGGAGATGATAAATGAAATAGAAAATAGAGAAGAGGAATACAAAGAAGCTGAGGCAAAGAGAGAATGAAGGATCTCTAAGAATGAAAGAATACTGAGAGAATTGTGTGACGAATCCAGACGGAGCAATATTCGCATTATAGGGGTACCAAAAGAATAAAAGAGAGAAAAAGGGATAGAAAGTGTCTTTGAGGAGGTAATAGCAGAATATTTTCCCAATCTGGGGAAGGAGATGGTCTCTCAGGCCATGGAGTTGCACAGATCTCCCAACACAAGGGACCCAAGGAAGACAACACCAAGACATATAGTACTTAAAATGGCAAAGATCAAGGATAAGGACAGACTATTAAAATCAGCCAGAGAGAGAAATAAGATCACATACAAAGGAAAGCCCATAAGGCTATCGTCAGACTTCTCAACTGAAACCTTACAGGCCAGAAGGTAGTGGCATGATGTATTTAATGCAATGAAGCAGAAGGGCCTTGAACAAAGATTACTTTATCTGGCAAGATTATCATTTAAATTTGAAGGAGGGATTAAACAATTTTCATATAAGCAAAAGCTGAGAGAATTTACCTCCCACAAACCATCTCTACAGTGTATTTTGGAGAGACTGCTTATATGGAAGTGTTCCTACAGTTTAAAAGCTGCCACCAGAGATAATAAAACCACAGTAAAGAAAGTAGAACAGCTAATTACTAAGAAAATGCAAAAATTAAATTAACTATCTCCAAAGTCAATCAAGGGATAGACAAAGAGTACACAATATGATACTTAATGTACAAAGAAGGAATGAGGAAGAAAAAGGAGAAAGAAAAAAAAAACCTTTAGATTGTGTTTGTAATAGCATATTAAGTGAGTTAAGTTAGACTCTAAGATAGTAAGGAAGTTAACCTTGAACCTTTGGTAACCACCAATCTAAAGCCTGCAATGCCAATAAGTACATACCTATCGAAAATCATCTTAAATGTAAATGGATGGAATGCACCAATCCAAAGACATAGAGTCACTGAATGGATAAAAAAACAAGACCCATCTATATGCTGCTTACAATAGACTCACTTTAAACCCAAAGACATACACAGACTAAAAGTGCAGGGATGGAAAAAGATATTTCATGCAACTAATAGGGAGAAAAAAGAAGTGGTTGAAGTACTTGTATCAGACAAAATAGACTTCAAAACAAAGAAAGTCACAAGAGACAAAGAAGGACATTACATAATGATAAAAGGGTCAATCCAACAAGAAGATATAACCATTACAGATATCTATGTGCCTAACACAGGAGCACCTACATATGTGAAACAAATACTAACAGAATTAAAAGGAGAAATAGAATGCAATGCATTCATTCTAGGAGACTTCAACACTCCACTAACTCTGAAGGACAGATCAACCACACAGAAAATAAGTAAGGAGACAGTGGCACTGAACAACACAATAGAATAGATGGACCTAATGGGCATCTACAGAACTCTACACCCAAAACAGCATAATACACATTCTTCTCAAGTGCACATGGAACTTTTTCAAGAATAGATTATGTACTAGGACACAAAAAGAGCTTCACTAAATTCAATAGGTTTGAAATTGTACCAACCAGTTTCTCAGACCACAAAGGTATAAAACTTTAAATAAGTTATGCAAAGAAAATGAAAAATCCCCCAAACACATGGAGGCTTCACAGCATGCTCCTAAATAACCAACGGATGAATGACCAAATAAAAACTGAAATCAAGCAATATATGGAGACAAATGACAACAAAAATTCAACACCACAAAATCTGTGGGACGCATCAAAGTCTGTGTTAAAAGGAAAGTATATTGCAATACAGGCCTACCTCAGGAAAGAACAATCCCATATGAGCAGTCTAAACTCACAATTAATTAAACTAGAAAAAGAAGAACAAATGAGGTCCAAGGTAAATAGAAGGAGGAACATCATAAAGATTACAGCAGAAATAAATAAAATCGAGAAGAAAAAACAATAGAAAGAATTGAAGAAAGCAGCATCTGGTTCTTTGAGATAATAAACAAAATAGATTAACCTCTAGCTAAACTTACCAAGAAAAAAAGAGAGTCTACTCACATAAACAGTATCAGAAATGAGAAAGGAAAAATCACTACAGACACCACAGAAATACAAAGAATTATTAGAGAATACTATGAAAAATTATCTGCTAACAAACTGGATAAACTAGAAAAAATGGACAACTTTCCAGGAAAATAAAACCTTGCAATGCTGACCCAGAAAGAAACAGAAAATCTGAACAGACCAATTACCAGCAATGAAATTGAACAGGTAATCAAAAACCTACCTATAATAAAATGCCTGGACCAGATGGCTGCATCGCTGAATTTTATCAAACATTTAGTGATGACCTAATACCATTCCTCCTTAAAGTTTTCCAAAGAGTAGAAGAAGAGGGAATACTTTCAAACTCATTCTATGAGGCCAGTGTCACTCTAATACAAAAACCAGGCAAAGACCACACAAAAAAAGAAAATTACAGACTGATATCCCTGAAGAACATAGATGCAAAAATACTCAACAAAATAATAGTAAACCTAATTCAAAAATACATCAAAAAACTCATCCATCATGATCAAGTAGGATTTATTCCAGGGATGCAAGGATGGTACAACATTCGAAAATCCATCAACATCATCCACCACATTAACAAAAAAGGATAAAAACCACATGATCATCTCCATAGATGCCTGAAAAGCATTTGACAAAATTCAACATCCATTCAGGATAAAAACTCTCAACAAAATGGGTATAGAGGGCAAGAACCTCAACATAATAAAGGCCAAATATGACAAACCCACAGCCAACATTATACTTAACAGCATGAAGCTGAAAGCTTTTCCTTTAACATTGGGAACAAGACAAGGATGCCCAGTCTCCCCACTTCTATTCAACATAGTACTGAGCTCCTAGGCACGGCAGTCAGACAACACAAAGAAGTAAAAGACATCCAGATTGGCAAGGAAGAAGTTAAACTGTCCCTGTTTGTAATATTGTACATAAAAAACCCTAAGTAATCCATTACAAAACTACTAGATCTAATATCTGAATTCAGCGACGTTG
The DNA here is from genome assembly GCA_032199065.1 of Smutsia gigantea. Taxonomy (NCBI): domain Eukaryota; kingdom Metazoa; phylum Chordata; class Mammalia; order Pholidota; family Manidae; genus Smutsia; species Smutsia gigantea. Next base: position 193,033 of record JAVSCE010007667.1, on the reverse strand, counting down.
CGGGATACAAAATTAATATACTGAAATCTGTGGCATTTCTATACACTAACAATTAACTAGCAGAGAGAGAAATCAGGAAAACAATTCCATTCACAGTTGCATCAAAAAGAATGAAATACCTAGGAATAAACCTAACCAAGTGAGTGAAAGACCTATACTCTGAAAATTACAAGACCCTCATGAGAGAAATTGAAGAAGATACCAATAAATGGGAACACATCCCATGCTCATGAATAGGAAGAATTAATATTGTCAAAATGGCCATCCTGCCTAGAGCAATCTACAGATTCAATGCAAGTCCTATCAAAATACCAACAGCATTCTTCAACGAACTAGAGAAAATCATTCTAAAATTCACACAGAACCAAAAAAGACCCCGAATAGCCAAAGCAATCCTGAGAAGGGAAAATAAATCTTGGGGGATTATGCTCCCCAACTTCAACCTCTGCTACAAAGCCACTGTACTCAAGACAGTTTGGTACTGGCACAAGAACAGACCCATAGACTAATGACACAAACTAGGGAGCCCTGATATAAACCCAAACATATATCATCAATTAATATATGATAAAGGACCATGGACATACAATGGGGAAATGACAGCCTCTTCAACAGTTGGTGTTGGCAAAAGTAAACTCGAAATGGATCAAGGACCTGAATGTAAGTCATGAAAACATAAAACTCTTAGAAGGCAACATAGGCAAAAATCTCCTGAATATAAGCATGAGCAACTTCTTCCTGAACGCATCCCCTCGAGCAAGGGAAACAAAATCAAAAATGAACTCATGGGACTACATCAAACTAAAAATTTCTGTACAGCAAAAGACACCATCAACAGAACAAAAAGGCATCCTACAGCATGGGAGAATATATTTGTAAATGACATATCTGACAAGGGGTTAACATCCAAAATATATAAAGAACTTACACACCTCAACACCCAAAAAGCAAATAACCCAATTAAAAAATGGGCAGAGGATATGAAGAAACAGTTCTGCAAAGAAGAAATTCAGATGGCCATGAGACACATGAAAAGATGCTCCACATCACTAATCATCAGGGAAATGCAAATTAAAACCACAATGAGATATCACTTCATACCAGTAACGATCGCCAGCATCCAAAAGACCAGGAGCAACAAATGCTGGCGAGGATGTGGAGAAAGGGGAACCCTCCACACTGCCGATGGGAATGTAAGCTAGTTCAACCATTGTGGAAAGCAATATGGAGGTTCCTCAAAAAACTAAAAATGGAAATACCATTTGACCCAGGAATCCACTTCTTGGAATTTACCCAAAGAATACAACTTCTCAGATTCAAAAAAGCATATGCACCTCTATGTTTTGTTTATCGCAACACTTTTTACAATAGCCAAGATATGGAAGCAACCTAACTGTCCATCAGTAGACGAATGGATAAAGAAGAGGTGGTACATATACACAATAGAATACTATTCAGGCATAAGAAAGAAACAAATCCTGCTATTTGCAACAACATGGATGGAGCTGGAGGATATTATGCTCAGTGAAATAAGCCAGGCAGAGAAAGACAAGTGCCAAATGATTTCCCTCATTTATGGAGTATAACAACAAGGCAAAGTTGAAGGAACAAAATAGTAGCAGACTCAGGGATTCCAAGAAGGAACCAGTGGTTACCAAAGAGGAGGGCTGTGGGAGGGCGGATGGGGAGGGAGGGAGTAGAGGATTGTGGGGTATTATGATCCCACATGGTGTGTGGGATCACAGGGAACCAGTGTAGCACAGAAGGTAAACAGTGAATTTGTGGCATCTTACTTCACTGAAGGACAGTGACTGAATTGGGGTATGTGTGGGAATTTCAAAATATGGGTGAATATAGTAACCATATTGTTTTTTCATGTGAAACCTTCATAAGAGTGTATATCAATAATACCTTAATAAAAAAAGAAAAAGAAAAAAAAGACTTGCTAATATTTGTTACCAAACATAGTAGCACATTTTCTTTTGATGAGTTTTTTTCACGTATTCTCTTAGCAACTCAAAAATATGCAGTACATTGTATACTATAGTTAATATACCTCATTGTGTATTACATGCCCATGACTTACTTGTTTTATAACTGGATGTTTGTACCTTTTTGCCCTTTCACCCATTTCATGCACTCTTACTCCCCACCTCTGGCAAACACCAATCTGTTGTTTTTTTTGTATCTAAGAGCTTTTGTTGTTCTTGCTGTTTGACTCTACAGAATAATGAGACTATATGGTATGTATTTTTCTTCTGTTATCTCACTTAGCATAATGGCCTAAGGTTTATCCATATTGTCACAAATAGCAACACTTAATTATGTTTATGGTTTAATAATATTCTTTATATGTAAACATTTTCTTTGTCCATTCATCCACAGATGGAAAACTAGATTGCTTCCATATCTTGGCTATTGTAAATAATGCTGCAATGAACACAGGACTTCATATTTTTTTCAGGTGATGTTTTCATTTTCTTCAGTTAAATACTCATACATGGTATTGCTGTATAAGTGGTAGTTCTATTTTCAATTTTTAGAGGAACCTCCATTTCCATAGTGCCTGCACCATTTTAACTTCCCACAAACTGCACAAGAGTTGCCTTTTTTCCACATCCATGCCAATACTTGTAATTTCTTGTCTTTGTTGGTCATAGCTATTCTAACAGGTGTGAGCTGACATCTTGTTGTGGTTTTGATTTGCATTTTCTGGTGATTAGTGATGTTGAGCACTTTTCTGTTAGCCATCTGTATGCCTTTTTTGAAAAATGTCTGTCCAGGTCCTCTGTCCTTTTTTAAAATCCGATTTTGTTGTTGCTGAGTTGTATGAGTTAATTATATATTTAGGAAACTATTTTCAGATACATGATGTGCAAATATTTTTTCCCCATTCAGTAGGTTGCATTTTCATTTTATTGATGGTTTCCTTTGCTGTGCAGAAACTTTTTAGTTTGATGTAGTCCTACTTGATTATTTCTACTTTTGTTGTCTTTCTTCTTCGTGTCAAATCCAAAAAATCATCACCAAGAGCAAGTCATGGAGCTTACCACCTATCTTTTCTTCTGAAGGTTTTATGGTCTCTGTTCTTACATTCAAGTTTTTAATCCACTTTTAGTTAGTTTTTGTGTATGGTGTAAGTGCTTGGTCCAGGTTCATTCTTTTCCATGTGGCTGTCCAGTTTTCTTCATCACCTTTTATTGAAGAGACTGTTCTTACCACATTTCATATTCTTGCTTCCTATGTCATAAATTAATTGACCATATATGTGTGTGGGTTTATTTCTGAGATCTCTGTTCCTTATTACTGTTGCCTTGAGCTGTATTTGTTTTTATGCCCGTACCATATAGTTTGATTACTATAGCTTTGTACTATAATTTGAAAACAGGGAGAATGAGGCCTCCAGCTTTGTCCTTTGCCAAGATATGTTTGGGTATTCAGGGACGTTCATGATTACGTACATATTGTAGCATTGCTTGTTTTACTTAAGCAAAAAACGCCATTGGAATTTGGATAGGGATTGCATTGAATCTGTAGATAGCTTTAGGTAGCAGGGACATTTTAACAATATTAATTCTTCCTTTCCATGAGCCTCGATTATCTTTCCATTTGTTTGTTTCTTAAATTTCTTTCATTAATATCTTACAGTTTTCAGTGCGAATGTCTTTCACTTGCTTGGTTAAAGTTATCCGTAGGTATTTTATTCTTTTTTAAAAAAAATTTTTATTGAGCTATAATTGATATATAACATTAAAAAATTTATTTTGGTGTCATTAATCTACAATTACATGTGCAATATTATGGTTATTAAACTACCCATTTCTTCAACTCCCCCCACCAACCCCATTACATTCACTGTACATCAGCGTAGTGAGATGCTATAGAATCACTACTTGTCTTCTCTGAGTTGTACAGCCTCCCCGTGCCACCCCAACATTACATCTGCTAATCGTAATGCCCCTTTTTCCCTCTTATCCCTCACTTCCCACCCGTTTTCCCCAGTCCCTTTCCCTTTGGTAACTATTATCCGTTCTTGGGTTCTGTGAGTCTGCTGCTGTTTTTTTCTTTCAGTTTTTTTCTTTGCTCTTATGGTCCTCATATGAGTGAAATCATTTGATACTTGCCTTTCTCTGCCTGGCTTATTTCACTGAGCATAATACCCTCTAGCTCCATCCATGTTGTTGCAAATGGTAGGATTTGTTTTCTTCTTATGGCTTAATAATATTCCATTGTGTATATGTACCACATCTTCTTTATCCGTTCATCTACTGATGGACACACAGATTGTTTCCATTTCTTGGCTATTGTAAAAAGTGCTGCGATAAACATAGGGGTGCATATATCTTTTTCAAACTGGGCTGCTGCAGTCTTAGGGTAAATTTCCAGGAGTGGGATTCCTGGGTCATATGGTATTTCTATTTTTAGTTTTTTGAGGAACCTTCATACTGCTTTCCACAATGGTTGAACTAATTTGCATTCCCACCAGTAGTGTAGGAGGGTTCCCTTTTCCCAACATCCTCGCCAACATTTGTTGTTGTTTGTGTTTTGGATGTCGGCCATCCTCACTGGTGTGAAGTGATACCTCATTGTGGTTTTAATCTGCATTTCTCTGATGATTAGCGATGTGGAGCATCTTTTCATGTGCCTGTTGGCCATCTGAATTTCTTCTTTAGAGAAGTGTCTATTCATGTCCTCTGCCCATGTCTTAATTGGATTATTTGCTTTTTGTTTGTTGAGGTGCATGAGTTCTTTATATATTTTGGATGTCAACCCCTTATTGGATATATCATTTACGAATATATTCTCCCATAATGTAGGATGTCTTTTTGTTCTACTGATGGTGTCCTTTGCTGTACAGAAGCTTCTCAGCTTGATATAGCCCCACTTGTTCATTTTTTCTTTTGTTTCCCTTGCCTGGGGAGATATGTTCATGAAGAAGTCGCTCATGTTTATGTCCAAGAGATTTTTGCCTCTGTTTTTTTCTAAGAGTTTTATGGTTTCATGACTTACATTCAGGTCTTTGATCCATTTTGAGTTTACTTTTGTGTATGGGATTAGACAGTAGTCCAGTTTCATTCTCCTACATATAGCTGTCCAGTTTTGCCAACACCAGCTGCTGAAGAGGCTGTCATCTCCCCATTGTATATTCAAGGCTCCTTTATCGTATATTAATTGACCGTATATGTTTGGGTGAATGTTTGGATTTTCCATTCTGTTCCACTCGTCTGTGGGTCTGTTTTTGTGCCAATACCGAATTGTCTTGATTACTGAAGCTTTGTAGTAGAGCTTGAAGTCTGGGAGTGTAATTCTCCCTGTTTTGTGCTTCCTTCTCAGGATTGTTTTGGCTATTCAGGATCTTTTATGGTTCAATATGAATTTTAGAACTATTTGTTCCAGTTCATTGAAGAATGCTGTTGGCGTTTTGATAGGGATTGCATTGAATCTGTAGATTGCTTTAGGTAGTATAGCCATTTTGACAATATTTTTTCTTCCTAACCAAGGGCATGGGATGAATTTCCATTTGTTAGTGTCCTCTTTAATTTCTCTTAGGAGTGTCTTGTAGTTTTCAGGGTATAGGTCTTTCACTTCCTTCATTAGGTTTATTCCTAGGTATTTTATTCTTTTTGATGAAATTGTGAATGGAATTGTTTTCCTGATCTCTCTTTCTGTTAGCTCATCAGTAGTGCATAGGAAAGCAACAGATTTCTGTGTGTTAATTTTGTATCCTGCAACTTTGCTGAATTCGGATATTACTTCTAGTAGTTTTGGAGTGGAGTCTTTAGTGTTTTTATGTACAATATCATGTCATCTGCGAATAGTGACAATTTGACTTCTTCTTTACCAGTCTGGAGGCCTTGTATTTCTCTGTTTTGTCTGATTGCCGTGGCTAGGACCTCCAGTACTATGTTAAATAACAGAGGAGAGAGTGGTCATCCCTGTCTTGTTCCCGATCTTAGATGAAAAGCTCTCAGCTTCTCACTGTTAAGTATGATGTTAGCTCTGAGTTTGTCATATATGGCCTTTATGATGTTGAGGTACTTGCCCTCTATACCCATTTTGTTGAGAGTTTTGCATCATGAATGGATGATGAATTTTGTCAAATGCTTTTTCAGCATCTATGGAGATGATCATGTGGTTTTCGTTCTTTTTTTGTTGATATGTTGGATGATGTTGATGGATTTTCGAATGTTGTACTATCCTTGCATTCTTGGGATGAATCCCACTTGATCATGGTATATGATCCTCCTGATGTATTTTTGAATTCGGTTTGCTAATATTTTGTTGAGTATTTTTGCATCTACGTTCATCAGGGATATTGGTCTGTTATTTTCTTTTTTGGTGAGGTCTTTGCCAGGTTTTGGTATTAGAGTGATGCTGACTTTATAGAATGACTTTGGAAGTATTCCCTTGTCTTCTACTTTTTGGAAAACTTTAGGGAGAATGGGTATTATTTCTTCTCTGTATGTCTGATAGAATTCAGAGGTGAATCCATCTGGTCCAAGGTTTTGTTCTTGGGTAGTTTTTTGATTACTGATTCAATTTAATTGCTGGTGATTGGTCTCTGTAGTTTTTCTGTTTTTTGTTTGGTCAATCTTGGAAGGTTGTATTTTTCTAAGAAGTTGTCCATTTCTTCTAGGTTTTCCACCTTGTTAGCATGTAGATTCTCATAGTATTCTCTTATAATTCTTTATATTTCTATGCGATCCGTAGTGATTTTCCTTTCTCATTTCTGATTCTGTTTATGTGTGTAGATTCTCTTTTTCTCTTAATAAGTCTGGCTAGGGGTTTATCTATTTTGTTTATTTTTTCAAAGAACCAGCTCTTGGTTTCCTTGATTTTTTTCTATTGTTTTATTCTTCTCAATTTTATTTCTTCTCTAATCTTTATTATGTCCCTCCTTCTGGTGACTTTGGGCCTCATTGTTCTTCTTTTTCCAATTTCAGTAATTGTGTCTTTAGACTATTCATTTGGGAATGTTCTTCCTTCTTTAAATAGCCCTGGATTACAATATACTTTCCTCTTAGAACTGCCTCTGCTGCGTCCCACAGACGTTGCAGCTTTGTGTTTTTGTTGTCTTTTGTCTCCATATATTGTTTGATCTCTGTTTTAATTTGGTCATTGACCCACTGAATATTTGGGAGCATGTTATTAAGCCTCCATATATTTGTGAGCCTTTTTGTTTTCTTTGTACAATTTATTTGTTGTTTTATACCTTTGTGATCTGAGAAGTTGGTTGGTAGAACTTCAATATATTTGAATTTACTGAGCTTCTTTTTGTGGCCTAGTATGTGGTCTATTCTGGAAAATGTTCCATGTGCACTTGAGAAAAATGCGTATCCTGTTGCTTTTGTGTGTAGAGTTCTGTAGATGTCTGTTATGTCCATGTGTTCTAGTGTGTTGTTCAGGGCTTTGTGTCTTTACTTATTTTCTGTCTGGTTGATCTGTTTTGGAGTGAGTCATGTGTTGAGGTCTCCTAAAAATGAATGCATTGCTTTTAATTCCTCCTTTAATTCTGTTAGTATTTGTTTGACATATGCTGGCACTCCTGTGTTGGGTGCATATATATTTATAATGGTTATATGCCCTTGTAGGACTGAACTGTTTATCATTATGTAATGTCCTTCTTTATCTCTTGCTACTTTCTTCGTTTTGAAGTCTATTTGGTCTGATACAAGTATTGCAATACCTGCTTTTTTCTCGTTGTTGTTTGCATGAAATATCTTTTTCCATTCCTTCACCTATGGTCTCTGTATGTGTTTGGGTTTGAGGTGAGTCTCTTGTAAGCAGCATATACATAGATCTTGGTTTTTTATCCATTCTGTTACTCTGTGTCTTTTGATTGGTGCATTCAGTCCATTTACATTTAGGGTGATTATCGAAAGATATGTACTTATTGCCATTGCTGGCTTTAGATTCGTGGTTACCAAACGTTCAAGGGTTGCTTCTTTACTATCTAACAATCTAATTTAACTTTCTTGTTAAGTTATTTTAAACACAGTCTGATGATTCTTTATTTCTCTCCCTTCATATTCTTCCTCCTCCATTCTTTATATACTAGGTGTTTTATTCTTTGCCTTTCGTTAGTATTTGGATGGTCTGCTTTCTTTGCTATGATTTTATTTTCTCTGGTGACATATTTTTAGCTTTAGGAGTGCTTCCATCTAGAGCAGTCCCTTCAAGATATCCTGTAGAGGTGGTTTATGAGAGGCAAACTCTCTCAACTTTTGTTTGTCTGGAAATTGTTTAATCCCTCCATCATATTTAAATGATAATCGTGCTGGATACAATATTCTTGGTTCGAGGCCCTTCTGTTTCATAACATTAAATATATCATGCCCTTCTCTTCTGGCCTGTAAGGTTTCTGTTGAGAAGTCTGATGATAGTCTGATGGGTTTTCCTTTGTAGGTGATCTTTTTTCTCTCTCTAGCTGCCTTTAATACTCTGTCTTTATCTTTGATCTTTGTCATTTTAATTATTATGTGTCTTGGTGTTGTCTTCCTTGGGTCTCTTGTGTTGGGAATTCTGTGGGCTTCCATGGTCTGAGAGACTATTTCTTTCCCCAGCTTGGGGAAGTTTTCAGCAATTATTTCTTCAAAGACACTTTCTATCCCTTTTTTTCTCTCTTCTTCTTCTGGTACTCCTATAATGTGAATATTGTTCCATTTGGACTGGTCACACAGTTCTCTTAATATTCTTTCATTCCTAGAGATCCTTCTATCTCTTTCTGCCTCAGCTTCTCTGTATTCCTATTTTCTGATTTCTATTCCATTAACAGTCTCTTGCATCTCGTTCAGTCTGCTGCTAAGCCCGTCGATCGCTTGTCTCATTTCTGCTTGTTTTTTCTCACTTCCCTCACTTCCTCCCTTAGCTCTTGCATATTTCTCTGTTAATCTATCAGTATGGTTATGACTTTTATTCCACATTCTTTTTCAGGAAGATTGCGCATGTCCATCCCATGAGGTCCCCTCTCAGTTGTTGTCTGGGTGATTACTTAGTCTGGACCATATTCCTCTGTCTTTTCATGATGATAGAAGTGGACGCTGGTAGGCGCCACATATGTCACCTGGAAGAACAAGGTCCCTTCCTGCTTGCTTTTCTCCTTGGCCTTCTCCCGGGCCTGAGCTGTTTTCCTGCACACCAGGAGGCAGTCTGTGGGATAATCCCCTGAAATGCTTGTGTGCGAGGTCGCCCTCAGCCTAGCCTATAGCACTGTGGGGTTTGCTGGATGTGTTCTGGTCCCCTTGTTGCCTTCTGGACCTGGTTCTGGGGTTCTTCCCGCTTAGCTGTGTGCCCACCGGTAGTAGATTCTGTGAGGAATGAATGGGAGGCTGCTGATCTCTGTGGGAACCCTCGGCGTGGCTGCTTTGCCCAGCCGCTGGCCACGGTGTCCGAAATTCCCCAAGACTCCCAGTCTGCTGGGCTGAGTGCGCTGGGACGATTTTGTTCCCCTGTTGGGCCCTTGTCTCTTTAAGACTTTAAAAGAAGCGCACGCTTTTCTTTTGTCCCGGAGAGCCTGCTGAGAGGAACCGGTTGCGGTCTCTTCTCAGATCCTGCACTTCTATTTCTCTAATCTCTGATACACCACATGATATGTGTCAGTGCTCCCAGTGCAGATTACTATGGCTGGTTATTCAGCGGGCCTGTGCTTCCACTCCCTCCCCACTCGGAGTCTTTTCCTCCCGCTGGTGCGCTGGGGTGGGGGAGTGCTCAGGTCCCGCTGGGTCGCAGCTTTGTATCTTACCTGCTTCATGAAGCGCTGAGTTCTTGCAGGTGTAGCTGTAGCCTGGCTGTTGTCCTGTATCTTCTTGTCAGTCTTTCAGGAATAGTTGTATTTGTTGTATTTTCATAAATATATATGGTTTGGGGAGGAGATTTCCACTGCCCTGCTCACGCTGCCATCTTCCCTTGCTGTTCTCTTTTATTTTTTTTTTTGATGCAAGTATAAATAGGATAGATTTTTAGGTACTGATTTTGTATACTGCAATTTTATGAATTCCTTTACTCTAACTTTTTTTTGTGGAGTTTTTAGGATTTTCCAAATATAAATTCATATATCTGCAAATAGTGACAGTTTACATTTTCCTTTCAAATTTGGATGTTTGTTTTTTTTTCCCCCCAGTTTCTGATCTAGTTTTTCTGGATAGGAATTCCATTACTATGTTGAATAAAAGTGGTGAGTGGACCACTTTGTCTTTCTCCTGATCTTAGAGGAAAATCTTTCAGCTTTTTACTATTGAGGATGATGTTGTCTGTAGGGTATTCATATATGGCCTTTAGTTTGTTGAGGTATGTTCCCTCAACACCAACTCTGTTCAGGGTTTTTAAAAATGGATGTTAAACTTTGTCAAATGATTTTTCTTCACCTATTGAGATGGTCATATGATTTTTATCCTTCATTTGGTTAATGTGGTATAATATTGATTGATTTGGGGATATTGAACAATTATTGCGTCTGTGGAATAAATCCCATTTTACTAAGGTGAATGACCTTTCAACATATCACTGAATATGGTTTGCTAATAGTTTGTTGAGGACTTTTGCACCTGTGTTCATCAGGAATATCTATAATTTTCTTTTGTCATAGCATCCTTATCCTGTTTTAGTGTCAGGGTATTGCTGGTATCCTAAAATTATTTGAGAAACACCCCTTTCTCTTCTATTTTTGGGAAAGTTTGAGGATTTGTATTCTTTATATGTTTTGTAGAATTCACTAGTGAAGCAACTGGTATTAGACTTTTGTTGGGAGTTTTTGATTACTGATTCAATCTCCCTAATAGTAATTGGTCTGTTCAGATTTTCTATTTCTTCGTGAATCAGTATCAGTAGGTTATATGTTTCTAAGAATTTTTCCATTTCTCCTAGATTGTCCAATTTGTTGGCATGTATTTTTTCATAGTCGTCTATTATGGTCCCTTGTGTTTCTATTGTAATTTCTTCTGTTTCATTTCTGGTTATATTTATCTGAGTTTTCTTTTTCTTTTTGATGAGTTTAGTTAAAGGTTTGTCAGTTTTGTTTATTTTTTCAAAACTGACTCTTAGTTCCATTGATATTTTCTATTGTTTCTTTAGTTTTTGTTTCCACTCTTTGTTATTTCCTCTATTCTACTGACTTTTGCTTCATTTGTTATTCTTTTTCTAGTTCCTTGAGATTTTTTTTGTTTCTGAGGTAGGCATTTATCACTATGAACTTCCTTCTTAGTTCTGCTTTTATTGTGTTCTGTAAGTTTTGGAATGTTGTGTTTCCACTTTCTTTTGTCTCAAGGTACTTTTTAATTTCACTGTTGATTTCTTCTTTGACCCACCAGTTCTTCAGGAGCTTGATGAAAATTTACTTTTAAGTTTATCCTAAATATGTATTTGCCAACATATACAAAAAATGTACCTATAAACATGTTAATTTTGGGGGGCTGCAAATTACAGTGAGACCTATAGAGCACAATAATGTCCCCAAAATTGGACTGGTAAAATAAATATGGGTGTTTTCCTATTTATGAGATGGTTTTTATGTTAGTAACATATATGTGTAGTTTCTTCACTTTGTAAAACAAGTAGCATTTTCTCTTTGTATGCATGTTCTCTTTGTATTTCAGTCTCTCTGCAAATATATAAACTCACACTGAGAAACAAATACATATATATTCAAAACAGACTGAAAGGCTGCTGTATACCAAAGTATTAGTGGTGGTGATTTGAGCTGTTTCCTATTTTTTTCCAATTTCTCTATTGTCTTCATTTTTGTTAATTATGTGCGTACTTTTGTCAGTTATAATCCCCCCATTTTAATATTCTGGAATTATAGAATAGAACAGAAAATAATCAATGACTAAATCTACAAGCTAATTCTTTTAAGGAACTAGTAGATAAGACAACAAATCCAATTAAACACAGGAGCAGGAAAAAATCAAGAGTAGGGAAAGAAAATGTAATAACAAATATGACAAAGATTACAAAAAGATAAAAGAATAACATTTTTATAATAATGAAGTGGAAAATGTCTATATTTTATTTTCCCTTAAATTATTCAATAAAACATATAAAAACTGAGCAGTAACTATACATATTGATAGACTCATTTAAATACAAAAATGGTTCATACATTTACGAGAAATTATTTGAAAAATTTTAAGAACAGATTACATTTCTTTTCAATTGTATAGAAAAAGACAAGTAGTATGAAAATAGTTGTATGTACACTATAACCTGACTGTTGAGCCTGACAAAGCAAGCACAGAAAAAATGACATGATAAATGTCATGTTCAAAATAACATTTTAAGAAAATGCATTTCTTTGAGAAGTGTGAAATAGATTTTATGTGGGAGAGGTTAAATTAAGAAACCAACTAAGAGTCTCTGAATTATAACTGAATTGAATGAAAAAGAGGAATAAGAGAGGCATGTGGGGAGGAAAAAGAACTGGGTAATAGGAAGTTTGACTAGATTCTGCTGAATAAACTTGGGTAAATCATATATCCTCTCCATGGTCAGTTACTTCAAATATAAAATCTGAGTTGCACTAAATTGTTGGTTTTACAGTTGAGTTCTTAGAGTTTCAAGAGATTTATTGTTCTAGATTAGTATAACTGGCTTTAGTGTGTGTGGGATTGATGGGAGAGACAGAGAAATTGAAGTTTTCATTCCCACTTCAGCTCAAACAAGTCAATTTTTACTCACTTTATACAGGATTTTTTTAAGGTATTGTGTTTGCTTTTTGTTCTGTTTTTATTGTTTGGTGGTATATCCTTGCCTGCAACAGTAGTCAAAAGCATAGTGACCGAGATAGCAGCTAGAATTTTCACAGAGGAAAAATGTTTATTCCCTCCAGAAAGCCATCATATCCCCATTTCACCCCAAATCTGTCTAACAACTTACTCATAGCTTGCTAAGCTTGCTGACACAGGGGCACTTGTATTTTTATAATTCTCTTCCTTTATGATTTATTGAGATTTCACCTTCTCTCCTTCCTCTGTCCCTTGTCTCTGTGCTCTTCTTTTAGTACAAAGATAGGTGGACTTATTGAAGTCCTTTTTTCTTTGTACCATAATGAAGTCTGGAGTTCATGTATGACCCCTCTTTGAATCTATTTTATTAGTTTCTCTCTTATCCTCCGTTCATCTTCTATCTCCTGTAAGCATCTACTGTTATATTTTTATTTTATATTTTTGTTATTTTTCCATTTGTTTATAATAATTTTACTACCTTGATAACCATGAATTTTAAGGGAAAATTATATTCTACAGCTAATAAAACCTACATCTTCCCAACTCTGTGTTCTCTTTATCTAATCTTTAATCTGTTTATTTGATTGACAAATATGTAGTGTTTACCTTATATTGACTAAGACTGACTACCATGAGATACTAATGTACTAAGGTTCCTTTCCTTTGTTTCTCAAAGCTTATAGCTTCTTGCTACCTCTTTGCTTAGTTTTCTATGTAATTTCTTCCAAAATTTAGAAAGAATTATAAGACACCTCTAATTTTTATCTTACATGTAGTTAAACACATCAGGAACTCTACAAGTTTCATCTTTGCTGTGTAATTTTCTTGAAAACCTTCTTCTTGCACCTTCTTTCCAATCTTATGATCTGGACTAGTGATTTCATACTATGTCCTTCTCTTTCTTGGTTTACACCCTGCTTTTAGGGACAAGAACTTCCAAAGCTCTTGGAGGTAAATGTTTGATAATTTGCTTATCAGAAAGCATCTTTATTGTACTCATTCAATTGATTATTTGCCTGTTTTCAGATTTCTAAGTTAATTCCTCCCCAACCACTCCCTCCACCCACCCACCCAAATAGGAAGGCATTATCTATTGTCTTGTAGCTTCTAATGCTGCTATTCTGACTTTTGATCCTGCATGTGAGTTGCTCTATTCTCTCTGGTTATTTTTATGATCTTCTCCATGTCCATACTATCCTAAAATCTCATGAAGTGCGATAGTACTGTAGGACTACACATAATAGTATAGTGTAGTATTGTAGGACTTCAGGGACACTTGACAAACTCTTTTAGTCTGAAACCTTATGTCCTTAAATTCTAGGAAATTTATTTATACTAATTCCATAATAGTTTTCCCTCCTTTATTTTCATATGGCCTGTTATTCAGCTTTTGATATTCCTGGGCTGATGCTATAATTTTTTTATTTTTCTCTATTTTCTATTGATTTTATTTTCACTCTAATTTTAAATATTTTTTTCCTCAACTATATCTTTTATTCTTCAGTGTTCATATTAGGGCTTGTGAATGGAAGATTTTTAGTATAGAAAATTCTCTGGCCTTCTCATTGGGAGTTCTAAGATTTCAGTATCTGTAGGTCTTTCTCTTGGCCCAGTCTGCTTCTTCAGAAAGGATGTTTATATTCTTATTTGAAGGATATAAACCTTGATTCCAGAATTCTTGGAACATGATGGGATAAGTGGCTATGGGTGTTAATTTTGCGGAAAATAGACTGAATGAACTTTAAATTCCAGCATTCTTTGTCTCCAAATATTAAAGCCAGGCAAATGATGGAATGAAACTACCCATAACAGAAATATGAAAATTAGGGAGTTAAAGTGATTTTGAGGGAAAAAATAATGACCTTTACTGTTGAATTTGAAGTGACGGTGAGAAATTAAGTGAGCATATAAATTATCTGAAGATGAGTGTATGCATATGGGTGTTACTCAAGTAAGAGTAAATTTTAATTTAAAAAGATTCTATTTTTATCATTAACTAATTATGGATATCTTAAGCTGTGTATGACTATTTTAACAGTTAATAGTATTGTTTTTAGGTACACTCTGATGTCTTTAAAAAAAAACACAAATTATGCCTAGCCTATTTCTCCTCTTAAAAAATGTAAAATTCTGGTGGTCATTAACAGTAGATATTACCTCAGAGTATTATCTTTATCTAATTATACCAAAACAATGAAAATACTATAAACAAGGTTTAATATAGAAAATGCACTGGCAAATTAGTGCAAAGATTGATCTATTAATATAAAGACTATGGAGACTTATTTTCACATGAAATGTTTAGCAGAATAAAAACATCAGGGCGGCTTGCACAGAGGGCATTCTTCCTCAGCAGTGAGGATTATCTTCTGCATTTGGCCACTGCTACTGTTCAGATGTTTGCTGTGATGCCATCTGCTAAGGTTGATTCTGCAGTGACCTTAGGCAATCTGAAACCTGTTCACTTGAGCCCAAATGTAGAGCTCTGGGTGGGAACCAGGAGGACAGATGGTGGGGTTGGAGATGAGGAACTTGTTTGTTACAGCTGATGAAAATCATTCTTCTTGCCAAAGCCATTAAATGTGATATCCTTGGCACAGTATTTCTCAACAAATAGGGTGTCCCACTTGGTGGGTTAGCTGCAGGTGAACTGAAGCATTCAACAGTCTCTGACTATTTAGGTTTGTTTAGTTCTTTACTTTTATATCCCTGATTGCCTAAGATTAAACCAGTGTTCAGCAACAGGGCACTCTGCTCAAATACAGCATTTCACATATGCAGTTTAAAAATATACATGTGAGATGGGTAGTAAAAACTGGACTATAATTCTGCAGCTAATTAAGCCTACAAATATCTTCAGTTCAATGGAACCAGAGAGAAGAAAAACTCCCATAAGGAAACTGAATAAAACATTTGAATACATCAGCTCACTTTTCATATCCACTTACATGTACACCATGAAGATTTCTCAGTTCCAATGATTTAAGAAAAGGTATTAAAAATTCTTTTGTGGGAAATAGATATGTACATGATTAGACGAGATAATTATTGCAAAGTGGGTTTTACAACTTGGGATGTAGAAAATTTTGCCCACTAACATAGACTTTGCTTCTCCATATTTGACAGTCCTAAAAGGCTACCTGTTTGTAGAATTTATATCTCTGGTATGTAAACTAAAGGGTAGTTTTAAAGCATTTTCTTAAGCAAAGGATATTTAAAAAGTCAAAATTCAATATGAACAAAGTGAACAATATAGATTATATCAACTTTTAGTTAAAACCAAGTCTGAAAGTACCTTTTGAATCAAATCTTGTTTCCTTAGAAGTTTCATTGAAATATCAGACATACATCTTATTTTAAATATAGCTAGGGAAGTAATATGACCTCAGTCTATGGGTAATATATTTTAGGACTCTATATTTAAAAATGCTTATGGTACTGAAGAAGTACATACTTCATTTTATTGTTTATGTAAATACCTTTATATTGTTATGTAACTTCCCCCCTTTAGTTAATATATCTTGGAGATCTTCCTGTTACACATTGAGTTCTTCAGTCTTTTGAACTGCTGCATATGTAGCATCCATAGGATGGATGTCATGTAATGTATTTAGCCAGGTGTATGTAAATAGATGTTGTCTTCAGTAGTTTTTCCTCCTCCTTTGGTTATTATTGGCCATTTTGCAGGAATATTCTTATATATGCTTATTGTGCCCTTATTTGAATATTTTACACAGAAGATACATAGAAGTGTGATTTTCTATGAAAGAATAGATGAACATTTAATATTAATATTTCCATATCTCCTGCCACTGTGGCTCTACCAATTTAAACTCTTAGCAGCTGTGTATGAGATTATTTTCCTGCCAAGTTGAAAACAACTAATCTTAAAAGTTGTTTTGATATTTGCCAATTAGATGTATGAGAGCTATATTAATATTTTAATTTGTATTTCTCAATCAATATGAGTGTCACTTTTCCCTCTTTAAATGATTAATGTGTGAGAATACTCATTTATTCACAGATATGTATATATTCAGTAGGTATCTATTGATTACCTATTTTGTATTAAGCACTGATTATATAATGGTGAGCAAGGTTGAGACAATGCCTGGCTTCAGAACTTACAATGTAATGAAAGTGTTAAAAATAAACCAATTTTATTGGTAATCAGTATTTTATTTATAACTGATTAATCTGTCTGAAGTTAGTTCCATTTATTCTGTTAAAACTGCATTTTTGCCATTTTTTTGCCCTTGATTTTATTTAATATAGTTTGTGATTTTATGGTTATACTCAACAGCTGTTTATATTTTATTAATATATTAATTAATTTTAGGTATTTTTTGTTTTAATATGTTATTTTTCTAATTTGTTTCTATATATTGTTCTTTCTCTAGATTCCTTAATTGAATATTTTACTAATTTATATTTTTCCTTGATTGTTTTAAGCTTATTGTTAAAATGATTCTATGAATTTACATTGAGAATTTTGTTATTTAGTTCTCTAGATTTTTATTAAATTTTCTGTTCAGGGTCTCTCAAGAGGTTGTACTCATTGTGTGTGCCATGGCTGCAGTCTAAAGGGGCTGGAGGTTCAACTCCAAGAAAAGAGAAGAGATAATTACATACTGACTCTTATGACCTGGTCTTCAAGACATAACTCTGCTTTTATTCTAGTCCTTTGAAAAAAGGCACAAAATCCCTGTCAGGAGGCTGGGATTCTGAGTGCCCATTCTGGAGGCTGGCTTCCAAAGTGTCTATAGAAGTTTTGTTTTTCTAAATCTTGTGAGAATAAGTTGGAGGTATTAAGCCCCTTTACCTCTAAATATTTCAGAATGTAATTCCAAAGAACAAGAACATTCTTTTACATAACAGTATCTCTATCAAAATCAGGAAGTTAGGTATTGATACAGTAGTATCATCTTATCCATACTCTAGCCAGTATTCAGATTGCATTAATTGTGTCAATGATCACCTTTATAGGTTTTAAAAAGTTCACAAGATGCAGTAAAGAATGCAGAAATCCAGGATGCAAAATTCATTTTAGTCATACCTCTTCAGTCTCTTTCAATCTAGAATATCCCTCAATTTTTCTTTGTCTTTCTTGACCTAGACATTTTGAAGAGTGCAGGCGAGTTACTTTGTATACTGTCCCTCCATTGGGTTTATCTGACATTTCTTCATTACTTAATTCAGGTTATGCATTTTGGCAAGAAACCACAGATAGGATGTTTCCATTTGGAGACACATGATGTCACTTTCTACCAATAAAATAATGACGTTAATTTCAATCAGTTTCTTATGGTGGATATTGTCAGATTTTTCCTGAAATCTTACTGTTTATTTCTCTAATAAATAATTTGTGGGTAGGTTTTGAAAATATATGTAAATGTGTATGTAAATATACTGTTCTTCATTCATTAAACTGTCACACACTAGTTTGAACGTCTTTTGATGGTTATCTAACTTCATCTACTACTATATTTGTTAGGTAGTATTCTATAGTAAGGAAGAGTGTTCTTTTCTTCCATGTTTACTTGATATTTCATTCATTTATTTATATCAAGGTGGATTTATAGACTCCTGTTTATTAATAATGGATTATCATTCATTAGTGTAATTTTTACGTGATGATCAAATTTTCCCAAATTTAGCTAGTGAGTGCCCCTCTAAGGTAACTTTTATGTTCTTTATATTTCCAGGTCATTTGGGGAGCACTTCCTCTCACATGCAAAAAGTTATTCCAGCAGACCTTGTACTTATCCTCTTCCAGCCCTGAAGTCTGCTGGATTTCCCCAAGGAATCCTGGTTCTTTTTGTGAAATGTATTTAGTAAGCAAGTACTGGATAAGTTTAGTGGAGTTTATGTGCCAGTGTCTCTAGACTCTTTCAGCAAACAGAGCTAGGAAATACACACATACATATTATATATTGAAAACTGTGATTTTATACTGATATATCACCTCAGACATCAAACACCATAGAGTACATTCTACTATTCTTGTTTTTTCATATTTGTAACACTTCTTTAAAATTGTGAGAACTATGGCTCCAATAAGTCTTAATATATTTACTTATTTCCTCAGCTCTTAAGACACAAAAAATAGTTTCAGAATTTCTACAGAGACCACTATGAAAAGGAAGCCTACTCAGTGGAATTAAGTGTTTGCTTTCAGGTGTTTTTTTGTTGTTGTTAGGTTAAAATTATATAAAGTAAAATGCACAATCTTAAGGTTACAGTAAACTTTACAGATATATATATATATCAGTATAAACCACACTCTTTTCAATGTAAAAACACCTTAATCATTCTAGAACATTCCTTCCTGTCCGTCTAACCTAGGAACAACCACTGGTATGTTTTAATTTCATATAAATGGAATCATACAGTATCTACACTTTCACATCAAGGATTTTTCCCCCCAGTATGTATTTGAAATACATCTATGTTCTGTGTTTCTTCCTTTTTATTGTTGAGTAGTATTCTGTCGTACTAGTGGTGTTTTGGTTTTTCTATTTTGAGTAAATCTGCTATGAACATGATTTTACAACTTTTTTTGGTAAACATTTTTATTTCTCTTGGAAATGTAACTAGGAATAGAATTGTGTGCTCATAGAGTAGTTGCATGTTTAATTTTATAAGAAATTGCAAAAATTTTTTCCCAAAGTTGTTGTACTCTTTTACCCTCCTACTCATATGAATCAATTCATATCTTTACTAAAAATTGTTGCTGTCAGTCCTTTTAACTTAGCCATTGTTGAGACCATGCAGCTTTTTGTCTTTGTGGTCCTAATTTGAGGGCTAATAGTATTCAGTATCTTTCTATATGCTTATTGGCCATTCATACATTTTCATTTATAACTCTTTATTGAAGTTTTTTGCTTACTTTTATGGGTTATTTGCTTTTCATTGTTGACTTGTGGGTATTCTTGATATGTTCTGAACATAAGTCCTTTATCAGAAGTATACATTGTGAATAGTTTTTCTTTGTGGCATGGGATAGTGATTGACATTTTATTATAGTGATAATAATAGTTATTATTTGTCATTCGGTGGTGCCTTATGTATCAGGTGCTTGAATAAGTTCATTGTACACACTATGTCATGTAATCTTCACAATGATATCAGAAAAATTCTGAAAATTTAGTTGAGATTATTCTTTATTAATACAAATGTTTAATATATTATTTTACTTATTCTATTTTTCTATCATATGTTTTCATTTAAAAAACCTAAGTATATATTTTTAAAGGATAGAATCTATTTTTGAGAATTGTTTTTCTTTAGAAAAAAATAAACACATGGAACTTTCATGATCAGTTTTATCTTTCTTTATATTCTGAAATAATTTATTGTGCCAATCTTCACTATTTCCGTTAAGTACTGTTGGCATAACTCCATTGAGTTATATTTTTCACAGTATGATTATTTATTTTTAATTTTTTTCCTGTAACTATATTTTTTATAAACATGCAATTTCCTTTTGAATCACATTGAAAATGTGAATTTAGGAAAGCCTTTTTCACTTCTTTTGATGTTATTTTAAAAAATGGACATTTGTTATGAATTCACATATTAGGCCCAGTCTTTAAACTCCTGAATCAACCTGCCCCCTCTTTTACAAAAGGGTCTATGATCACAAAGAATTTGGAATTGATGTGGATTTGTCAAATAATTTTAATCTTGCACAGATAGAAGTAAAGGAATTTTCTAATGACTTTCCATCATTTTTTATAGTCTATATTGAGTAAGGAAGGGTATATAGGCATGGAAAATACTTTCAAAGTATTTTGTCTTCCAATATTACCATAGAAGCCTTAACTATATAATGTGATACTCCCTCTTTAACTGCTATTCACAGGTGACATCCATGGGGTGGCCAAATGTTTATAAGAATGTTGTTTATAGTGTGTAAAAGATGTAAGAACTACATATAGAGTAAGGTTCAGAATCCATTCAAACTAGTGTGCTTAGAACAAATGGTAGATTCAAATGAAACAGATTCCAACAGATGAGAATATTTGCTTCCCGTTCCCTGTTCTACCTTACTATCCAGCTTTCTACACCCTGCTCTGTAGGTCATGAGTTCTGTCATTACTTAGAGAGCAGCAGAAAAATAAACTTTATCAGAGTTACAAAAAGATGCTCTGTGCAGACATCCCTGTGAAATGATAAGGCCCTCCTCCTAAGGCAAATGGGTTTGTAGTACAGCCTGGATTTCAAAAACCTAGATTTCAGCACCCATTCTGATTTAAGTCAGCATTTTTATCTAAACCACCCTATGAAACACCATTAGTCGGGTCCTTGAATTTTACCCCTATTCCCAAAACTCAATTTCAGGCAGGTTCCTTGTTCTCTTCAGCTAATTGTTCCATCTCTCACTCTGTCTTCATTTATGTCTAATTTCATGAAATGTCAATGTTTGGATAATGTTCTCTGGCTTCTTCCTTCAGTATATAATTTGTCCTATTAAATATACTTGATCATTTAAGTGGGTTTTAAACATAGAAAGTACTTTAATAATATACATAGGGTATTTTATAAAATGTTATTTTTCTTTCAATAATTATATTTTAGAAACATGTTTCTGGCTCAAAAAGTTTGCCTTCAATTGTTATATATTCTAGTGATATGCCACTGTTAGCAACCACTTGGATAAGGAAAGCCGGGCTCACCTATTTTGCCTCATAGTAAAATAGGAAATTTGTGCTATCTTGAATACTTTAAATGTAAATGAAAATCATTACAGCAATTCTGCTTAATTATTACTGAGATCCAGAGGCTGAGAGAAGGGAGGAGGCAGTTGGAGCCACAGAAGTGTCTTAGTTTGTTTTCTGGGCTTGTTGTAAGTGCTCACTAACAGAACAAGGCTTAGGAGGACTTGCTCTCTGTTTGGGTTGACCCTCAGTGAAGGAATGACACCCAGAATCTTAGAGCTCTGGTGGGATCTAAATCTTACCAATTTCTAGAGACAAGGAGAATTAAATGTTTCCAAAGAATCCTGAAGCCGAAACCTAACCCTCTGACTTAAGGGAAATCAGCTAATTTTTACCAGTCTCTGCTCTTGACTCTGTAGCTATCCTGCTTTTTCACAGAAAAATGGCTCACATCATCAGAATTATTCACAGTTGGTAGTGTGATCTGCTTCTGAGAAATTCCTAAAGTTTTCTTACTCATATTTTTTCTTGAGCTCAAAATTTCTGCCTTCTTAGAATCTGATTTAATCACTTTCCTTATGTAAACTAGCTGGAAGTTTTAATAACCATGATTTCAATGACAGCCAACAGTGTGACATGGCTGTCAAAGACAGTTAATGCATTAGTAGGTTTTATTAATAGAAATGTAGTGTTCAGAAAAGAGGAAATCATTGTACTGTTTTGTGCAGTAATCATACATCATCTGAAGTATCATTTTCAGTTTTGGACATCACAATTAAGAGGATATTGACAAGTGCGTAAACATATTCTAAAGTGGCTAACAGATTTTTGAAGCCATTTCAAATGAGGACATTTTGAGTAATTTAAAACTAAAATATTTTAGGGAAGATGTCTTAAGTGTCCAAATTAAATGTGATGGACTGGCATGCTGGAAGGGCAGTCATACCCAAGCGGATGTAATAAGGGAGTAGGCTTCATCTCAGAATAAGGAGAAACTTCCTAATAATTATAAGTGCCCAACTTTGGAATGGATAATCATAAGCAACCTGTCGTTGGAACATCCAAACAGAAAATGGATGCCATTATGCCTGGGATTGCTATACAGGTATCTCTGTAGCATTGTAGAAGTTGAGCTCAGTGACCTTAAAGGTCTCTCTGCCAGCTCAAATGCTCAGTGGTTCTATTTAAAAAGCCTCTGAAGCCTTGCTATTTATCAGCTAGTGAAATGAGTTCTTGTTAGCCCAGACGAGTTTCTTAAATCTCTTCTCTTTAAAGCACTAAACACATCTACAGAATGAAGCAATTTAAGAAAAATTTACCTTTTGACACACAATTAAACCAAAACTTAAAATGTAAAAGAAACAATTCAGATTAATGGGTAACTGTGTGTGTATGAGGTATACCATATCTTGATGACACTCTATGAAAATACAAAGTTCTTTTTAATAATTATAAAAGCAATTTTATTTATCAAATATAGACATATATAGATAGAAAAATCACTTATGTGATACCACCCAGTAATAAATGTGGTAAATAACTGTAGTATTTTTTAATGTTCTTTGGAAAATATAAACACAGTTGAGACTTTATTATAAACAAAATTTTACATTATATCATTCCATTGTTAACATTTTTACTGTTAAGTAAAAAAAATTAAGTTAGTGTAGCAATGAATGTGAACACACCTTTTAGAAACCATCAGGCTTGGGTACATGACCTGGCTCAGCTCATAGTTCAAAGAATTTGGTGAAATTACCTAATTTGTCTTTCCCTGTGTTCTAGAATAAAGTAAAAATTAAACAATAGTTTTATAATTAGGATTTTGTATCATAATGCATGTAAAACTACTATTATATCTTTCAGTATACAATAAATTGAGAGTAAATAATACTTAATATAAGTCCTTATCCTATCATTTTTAATGTGATATTAATGTCTGCATAATATTTTACTCTATGAATTAAGCATGACTTATTTCCACCTTTCTCACATATTTTTTACTTGTAAATCACACAAGGCACAGAATAGTGAAATGTTTCTTAGGAGTTTCAGTTATAGTAAAAAATATCCTTTTATTGAAATTTCTCACGTTTTAGTATTTTCTAATGACATTTGAATATTTACTTCATGATGTAATGCTAGCTTTAAATGAAATATAATGCGATTTTTCCCAAAGTTTTTAAATAAAATTCATTTTACACAGACAGACCTTATTTATGTAGTAATACTCCATGATTCCAGACCAATAATATTATTTGATAATTTGTGAGGTGTTTTTAAGATCTCACTAATGATGGTAGCTGTTACTTTAAGATACTCCGTTTTATGTTAAAGTGACCCTATATTTCTAGTTTACAAAGAATGTTAATTTAATAAATGGGTATTAATTTTAACAATTTTTGTAATCAGTGAGGCCATGTACATTTTTTTCAAAATTCTGTAATACATTTATAAACATGTTTATAAGCAAGTTTTGTATTTATGGGGAAAATCATTCTATCATGACTCACTTTTATGTATCATACTTATTGATTCATTTTGCAAGTAATTTTTAAAAACCTGCATTTATATTTACAGTTCATGTTTTGTTTTTATTCCATATTTATAAACTTTTATGATCAGGGTTTGATTCTTTACCAAGTTAACAGGATTTCCTATATCTGTCTGCGTATAATATTCACATGTCTTGGAATTATCTGTTACTTGGATATATAAACATACCACTGAAACCTTAACCAAAGTTATTTTAAAACTTAAACCTTATATGATAAAACAATACTTAATACCAGGTATATTGGAAGATAAATATAAAATGAACACTTTATATATTAATGGTTATTTTTGTTTTTTACTTGATTTGACAGTTTTGGTAGTACATATAGTATTTGATTTCAATGAAATCATTTATTTGTTCCTATACAGCTTTAATTTTACTACTAATAATATCTCTGATATTCTGTATTTATATATATAACTATTGATTTCATTATTAATATCTATAAACCTATTTGGTATTTAATAATAAGTTCTATTTAATTATTATCTTATTCTTATATATGAAGAATCTTATTTTAGGAAACTTCATTCCTCCCTGTTGTTTCCATTATTTCTAAAAATGTTCTTTCCATTTTTGAGTTAAAAGGTGAGTTTATATTTTTCTCTTGGTCTGGCATTTGAAGTCATGTATATGTGTGTATATACATATACGTATACCTAATACATAATACAAATACACACACATATCTATATGAGTGTGTGTGCATATTTAAACAGCCTCCAAAGAAAAGGAAAAAAAAACTCCTCTCTTGTATCCAAGTAGTTATATTTTGAAGCTATCAATTTTTCTTTCATTTTGCTATCATTAATGTACAATTACATGAACAACATTTTGGTTACTAGACTCCCCCTATTATCAAGTCCCAACACATACCCCATTACAGTCACTGTCCATCAGCGTAGTAAGATGCTACAGAATCACTACATGCCTTTTCTGTGTTATACTGCCTTCCCCGTGTCCCCCCACCCTACATTATACGTGTTAATCGTGTTGCCCCTCTTTCCTACTTATCCCTCCCTTCCCACCCAGCCTCCCCAATTCCTTTCCCTTTGGTAACTGTGTTCTTTGGTTCTGTGAGTCTGCTCCTGTTTTGTTCCTTCAGTTTTTGCCTTGTTGTTATACTCAACAGATGACTGAAATCATTTGATACTTGTCTTCCACTGCCTGGCTTATTTCACTGAGCATAATACCCTCTAGCTCTATCCATGTTGTTGCAAATGGGAGGATTTGTTTTTTTCTCATGGCTGAATAATATTCCATTGTGTATATATGTACAACATCTTCTTTATCCATTCATCTACTGATGGACACTTAGGTTGCTTCCATTTCTTGGCTATTGTAAATAGTGCTGTGATAAACATAGGGGTGCATATGCCTTTTTCAAATTGGGCTGCTGCATTCTTATTGTAAATTTCCAAGAATAGAATTCCTGGATCAAATGATATTTCTATTTTGAGTTTTTTGAGGAACGTCCATACTGCTTTCCACAATGGTTGAACTAATTTACATTCCCACCAGCAGAGTAGGAGGGTTCCCCTTTCTCCATATCCTCACCAACATTTGTTGTTGTTTATCTTTTGGATGGTGGCCATCCTAACTGATGTAAGGTGATACCTAATTGTGGTTTTAATTTGCATTTCTCTGATGATTAGCGATGTGGAGCATCTTTTCATGTGCTTGTTGGACATGTGAATTTCTTCTTTGGAGAAGTGTCTGTTCAGTTCCTCTGCCCATTTTTTCATTGGATTATTTGCTTTTTGTTTGTTGAGGTGCATGAGCTCTTTATATAATTTGGATGTAAACCCCTTATCGGATATGTCATTTATGAATATATTCTCCCATACTGTAGGAAGACTTTTTGTTCTACTGATAGTGTCCTTTGCTGTACAGAAGCTTTTTAGTTTGATATAGTTCCACTTGTTCATTTTTGCTTTTGTTTCCCTTGCCTGGAGAGATATGTTCATGAAGAAGTTGCTCATGTTTATGTCCAAGAGATTTTTGCCTATGCTTTTTTCTAAGAGTTTTATGGTTTCATGACTTACCTTCAGGTCTTTGATCCACCTTGAGTTTACCTTTGTGTATGGGGTTATACAGTAGTCCAGTTTCATTCTCTTACATGTAGCTGTCCAGTTTTGCCAACATCAGCTGTTGAAGAGGCTGTCATTTCCCCATTGTATAACCATAGCTCCTTTATTGTATATTAATTGACCAATATGCTTCAGTTTATATCTGGGCTCTCTAGTCTGTTGCATTGGTCTATGGGTCTGTTCTTGTGCCAGTACCAAATTATCTTGATTACTGTAGCTTTGTAGTAGAGCTTGAAGACAGGGAGTGTAATTCCCCCCACTTTATCCTTCCTTCTCAGGATTGCCTTGGCTATTCGGGGTCTTTCGTGGTTCCATATGTATTTTAGAATAATTTGTTCTACTTCATTGAAGAATGCTGTTGGTATTTCGATAGGGATTTCATTAAATTTGTATATTGCTTTAGGCAGGATGGCCATTTTGACAATATTAATTCTTCCTCTCCATGAGCACAGGATGTGTTTCCATATATGGTATCTTCTTTAATTTCTCTCATGAGTGTCTTGTAGTTTTCAGAGTATAAGTCTTTCACTTCCTTGGTTAGGTTTATTCCTAGGTATTTTATTATTTTTGATGCAACTATGAATGGAATTGTTTTCCTGATTTCTCTTTCTGCTATTTCATTGTTAGTGTACAGGAATGCAACAGATTTCTGTGTACTAATTCAGATATTAGATCTAGTAGTTTTGGAGTGGATCTTTAGGGTTTTTTATGTACAATATCATGTCATTGCAAACAGGGACAGTTTGATCTCTTCCTTGCCAGTCTGGATGCATTTTATTTCTTTGTGTTGTCTGATTGCCATGGCTAGGATCTCCAGTAGTCTGTTGAATAAAAGTGGGGAGAGTGGGCACCCTTATCTTGCTCCCGATCTTAAAGGAAAAGCTTTCAGCTTCTCACTATTAAGTATAATGTTGGCTGTGGTTTGTCATGTATGGCCTTTATAATGTTGAGGTTCTTGCCCTCTATAACCATTTTGTTGAGAGTTTTTATCATGAATGGATATTGAATTTTGTCGACTGCTTTCTCAGCATCTGTGGAGATGATCATGTAGTTTTTGTCCTTTTTGTTGATGTAGTGGATGATGTTGATGGATTTTCGAATGTTGTACCATCCTTGCATCCCTGGATGAATCTTGCTCATGATGGATGATCTTTTTGATGTATTTTTGAATTTTGTTTACTAATATTTTGTTGAGTATTTTTGCATCTATCTTGTTCATCAGGGATATTTTTAATTTTCTTTTTTGTGGTGTCTCTGCCTGGTTTTGGTATTAGAGTGATGTTGGCCTCATAGAATGAGTTTGGGAGTATTCCCTCCTCTTGTACTTTTTGGAAAACTTTAAGAAGGATGGGTATTAGGTCTTCAGTAAGTATTTCATAAAACTCAGCAGTGAACCATCTGGTCCGGGGTTTTGTTTTAAGGTAGTTTTTTGATTACCAATTCAATTTCTTTGCTGGTAATTGGTCTATTCAGGTTTTCTGTATTTTTCTAGAAAGTTGTCCATTTCTTCTAGGTCATCCAGTTTGGTAGCATATGTTTTGTAGTATTCTCTCAGAATTCTTTGTATTTCTGTGGTGTCCATAGTGATTTTTTCCTTTGTCATTTCAGATTTTGTTCATGTGTGCAGACTCTTTTTTTCCTTGATAAGTCTAGCTAGGCTTTTATCTATTTTGTTAATTTTCTTGAAGAACTAGCTCCGCCTTTCATTGATTTTTTCTATTGTTTAATTCTTCTCAATTTTTTTTATTATTCTCAATTTTATTTATTTCTGCTTTATTCTTTATTATGTCCCTCCTTCTACTGACTTTGGGCCTCATTTGTTCTTCCTTTTCTACTTTCATTAATTGTGAGTTTAGACTGTTCATTTGGGATTGTTTTTTCCTGAGGTAGGCCTGTATTGCAATATATTTCCCTCTTAGCATGGCCTTCACTGTGTCCCACAGATTTTGTAGTGTTGAATTTTTGTTGTCATTTGTCTCCATATATTGCCTGATCTCTGTTTTTATTTGGTAATTGAGCCATTGATTATTTAGGAGCATGTTATTAAGCCTCCATGTGTTAGTTGGCTTTTTTGTTTTCTTTATGTAATTTATTTCTAGTTTCATACCTTTGTGATCTGAGAAGCTGGTTGGTACAATTTCAATCTTTTTGAATTTACTGAGGGTCTTTTTGTGGCCTAGTATTTGTTCTACACTTTAAAATGTTCCATGTGCACTTGAGAAGAATGTGTATCTTGTTGCTTTTGGATGGAGTGTTCTGTAGATGTCTGTTAGTCCAACTGTTCTAATTCATTGTTCAGTGCTTCTGTCTCATTACTTATTTTCTGTCTGGTTGATCTGTCCTATGCAGTGAATGGCATGTTGACATCTCCTAAAATGAATGCATTGCATTCTATTTCCCCCTTTAAATCTGTTAGCATTTGTTTCACATATGTAGGTGATCCTGTGTTGCATGCATAGATATTTATATTAGTTATAACCTCTTGTTGGACTGACTGCTTTATCATTATGTAATGTCTTTCTTTGTCTCTTGTGACTTTCTTTGTTTTGAAGTCTATTTTGTTTGATACAAGTACTGTAACTCCTACTTTTTTCTTGCTATTAGTTGAATGAAATATCTTTTTCCATCTCTTTACGTTCAGTCTGTGTATATCTTTGGGTTTGAAGTGAGTCTCTTGCAGGCAGCATGTAGATGGGTCTTGTTTTTTATCCATTCAGTGACTCTAGGTCTTTTGATTGGTACATTTTACATTTAGGGTGATTATCGATAGGTATGTACTTATTGCCATTGCAGGCTTTAGATTCATGGTTACCAAAGGTTCAAGGGTAATTCCCTTACTATCTAACAGTCAAATTTAACTCACTTCCTATGCTATTACAAACACTACCTAAAGGTTCTTTTTTTTCCCCCTTTCTTTTTCTTCCTCCTCCATTCTTTGTATGTTATGAATCATATTCTGTACTCTTTGTCTATCCCTTGGGTGACATCTATTTAGCCTTAGGAATACTTCCATCTGTAGGAGTCCCTCCAAAATGTGCTGTAGAGGTGCTTTGTGGGAGGCAAATTCTCTCAGCTTTTGCTTATCTGAAAATTGTTTAATCCCTCCTTCAAATTTAAATGATAACCTTGCCAGGTAGAGTATTCTTGGTTCAAGGCCCTTCGGCTTCATTGCATTAAATATATCATGCCACTCCCTTCTGGCCTGTAAGGTTTCTGCTGAGAGGTCTGATGATAGCCTGATGGGTTTTCCTTTGTATGTGATCTTTTTTCTCTCTCTAGCTGCTTTTAAAAGTCTGTCCTTATCCTTGATCTTTGCCATTTTAATTATTATATGTCTTGATGTTGTCTTCCTTGGGTCCCTTGTGTTGGGAGATCTGTGCATCTGAGAGACTATCTCCTTCCCTAGATTGGGGAAGTTTTCAGCAATTACCTCCTCAATGACACTTTCTATCCCTTTTTCTCTCCCTTCTTCTTCTGGTACCCCTATAATACGAGTATTGTTCTGTTTGGATTGTTTACACAGTTCTCTCAATATTCTTTCATGCTCAGCCCCTAGAGTGAGGTTGGGGGTTGTAGGGGAGATGCGCTGATGCATGTGGGGAGGAAAGATCTGTTCCCTGATTCCCATCTGCAGTGCCTGTCTCCAGTATCAGAGCCAGTTGTCCATGCACGCAGGTGTAAGCCTCTGTGCTTTGTGTATCTAGATGTTGTAGGCGGGGTCTCCCTGTGACTGGTCTGATGCCAGCACAGTGACTGCCGGTTTGCTAGCCGGTGCCATCAGGCCAGGAGGAAGGTACAGCAGGCTGCCTGTCACAGACACTGCCTTGGAGCTGAGTAGCCAGCCAGGCGGATAGAGTGCCTGAAGCTCCTCCAAGTTCCTGTGCAGCAAGCTCCGTGCAAACCCCACCCCTTTAGCAGCCCTCTCGCTGCTAGGAAGCCTCTCAGACTGCCTGCCTTTCCTTTGTCCCAGAGTGGCCGCCTGTGGATACTGGTCTCCATAAACGGCTGGAATCTCAGTCCCCCAAGCACTCCGCCTGTCCCGGCTCTCCAACCTCCAGGGCACCACACAATATAAGTTTCTGCTCACAGAGAAGATCTCCTGGTCTGGGTATTCAGCAGTCCCTGGCTTCCACCCCCTCCCTGCTCTGTTTCTCTTCCTCCCACTGGTGAGCTGGGGTGGGGGAAAGGGCTTGGGTCCTGCTGGATCAAGGCTTTGGTATGTTACCCTGTTTCGTGAGGTCTGGTGTGTTTGTGAGGTCTGTATGCAGTCTGGTTCAGCCTTCTTTCCTGTTGCTGTTTTAGGGTTAGTTGTATTAACTATATTTTCGTAATATTTGTGGTTTTGGGAGGAGTTCCCTGTCTCACCTCTCACACTGCCATCTTGAGTCCCCTGAAGGTATCAATTTTAATCATATTTTTAACGTCATGTTGTAAGAAACTGAAGTCTTATGTTGATTCTATTCATTATTCTCTCTCTGTAGCTGCTGCTTATTAATTGTCTTTAAGCAGTCCCCCTATTTGCAAATTGAGGTATAACTGACATACATTATTAGTTTCAGGTATACAATATAAAGAATTGATATTTGTATATATTGTAAAATGATAGCCACAATAAGTGTAATTATCATCTGTTGCCATTCATGGTTACAAAATGTTTTCTTCTGGTGAGAACTTTTAAGAATTACCTTCTTAGCAACTTTCAAATAGGAATACAGTGTTATTAACTATAGTCACTATTGGTGTACAATATATACCCCTAATTTATTTATTTTATAACTGGAAGTTTATAACTTTTAATTCCCTTTACCCATTTCACCTAACCCCCACCTTAGGCAACCAAGTCTATTCTCTCTATGAGCTCATTTTGTGTATGGTTTTTTAGATTCTACATATAGTAAAATGATATGTTGTTTTCTCTGACTTATTTCACTTAGCACAATGCCATCAGGGTCCCTCCATGCTTGTCATAAGTGGTAAGATTTCATACTTTTATACAGCTTAATAATATCCTAATGTTTATATATATATTTACCACATTTTTGTATCTATTCATCCATCGATGGACACTTGGGTTGCTCCCATGTCTTGCCTTTACATGTATTGCAAATAATGCTGCAGTAAACCTAGGGGTGTACATATCTTTTCAAATAGTGTTTTCATTTTCTTCAGCTAACTACCTGTAACTGGAATTGTTGGATCATACGGTAGTTCTATTTTTAATTTTTGAGGAACTTCTGCATTGTGTTTCCCATAGTGGCAACACTGAGTTAGATTCCCAACAGTGTACAAGGATTCCCTCTACTCCACACCCACAGTGTTATCTCTTGTCTTTTTGATAATAACTACACAAACAGGTGTGAGGTGATAGCTCATTGTGGCTTTGATTTGCATTTCCTGATGATTTGTGATGTTGAGAACATTTTCATGTGTCTATTGGCTATCTGTATGTCTTTTTTTTGAAAAATATCTATTCAGATCTTTTGCCCACTTTTTAATTGGATTGTTTTCTTACTAGAGTTGTATGAGTTATTTATATATTGTGGATATTAGCCCCTTATCAGATACATGATGTACAAATATTTTTTTCCCATTCAGTAGGTTGCCTTTTCATTTTGTTGATGGTTTCCTTTACTGTACAGAAAGTGTAGTCCCGTTTGTTTTTGCTTTTGTTGCTTCCTTTTGGTGTCAAATCCAAAAAATCATCACCAAGAGCAATGTCATGGAGCTTGCTGCCTATGTTTTCTTCTGAGTGTTTTATGGTTTCTGTTCTTATATTTAAGTTTTTAATCCATTTTTAGTTAATTGCTGTGTATGGTGTAAGAGGTTGGTCCAGTTTCATTCTTTTACATGTGGCTATTCAGTTTTCCTATCGCCATTTATTGAAGAGACTGTCCTTATCACATTTTACATTCTTGCCTCCTTTGTCATATATTTATTGACCCTATATGTGTATGAGTTTATTTCTGGGACCTCTGTTCCATATTACTGTTGAATTGATCTGTGTTTCTGTTTTTATGCCAATATCATAGTGATTATTATAGCTTTGTACTATAATTTGAAAACAAGGGGAATGATACCACCAGCTTTGTCCTTATTTATCAAAATTTGTTTGGCTATTAAGGGTCTTTCATGATTCCATAATAATTGTAGGACTGTTTGTTCTAGTTCTGTGAAAAACGCCATTAGAATTTGAATAGGGATTGCATTGAATCTGTACATTGTTTTGGATAGTATGGACTTTTAACAATCTTAATGTCTTGTTTTCTTATTTTAATCCATTCAACCTCTCTGTCTTTTAATTGGATAATGTAGTCCATTTGCATTAATAATTGATAGGTATACACATATAACCATTTTGTTAATTGTTTTCTGGCTGTTGTATAGCTCCCCTATTCTATTCTTTTTCTCTTGCACACTCTGTGGTTTGACACTTTAGTGGTATGCTTAGATTCTTTACTCTTTATCTTTTGTGAAGCTACTATAGGTTTTTGCTTTGTGGTTATTATGAGGCTTACATATAACAACTTGAATTAAATATATTCTATTTTAAGTTGGTTACAACTTAAGTTTGAATGCATTCTAAAGCACTGTCTAGTCACTCACTCCTCCCATCATTTTTGATGTCACATTTTGCTTATTTTTTATCATCTATATCCCTTAACCAATCATTGTAATTTTAATTATTTTTACTACCTTTATCTTTTAACCTTCATACTAGCTTTATGTGATTAGTCCTTAAACATTATTATATGTTTACCTTTACCAGTGAGATTTATACTTTCATTTTACTAATTAGCACACTGTCTTTTAAGCTTAAAAGTTCCTTTGACATCTCTTGTGAGGCCCAGTTTAGTGGTGATGAACTTCTCTACTGTTTGTCTGGAAAATACTCTCTCCTTCAATTCTGAATGAGAATTTTGCAAGATATTCTTGGTTGGAAGATTTATTCTTTCAGCAGTTTGAATATATTATGCCACTCTCTTCTGGCCTGCAAAGTTTTTACTGAAAAATATGTTAGTCTTATTGTGTATGTGTGTGTGTAGGGGGGTTCCCCCTGTACTTAATAACTTGTTTTTCTCTTGCTGATTTTAAGATTCTCTCCTTGTCTTTGACTTTATACATTTTAATATAATGTGTTTTGTTGTGGTCTCTGGGTTCATCTTCTTTGGAATTTTCTGTTGTTCCTGGATCTGATTGTCTTATTTTCAACAGGTTATGGAAGTTTTCAGGCATTATTTATTCCAGTAACTTTCTTGCTGCTTCTCTCCATCTTTGGGACCCCTGCAATGTGAATAATTGCCCACCTGATGTTGTCCTGTAAGTCCTTAAGCTGAATTCACTTAAAAATTTTTTTTTCTTTTTTCTTTTTGCTGCTCTATTGGTTGAGTTACATTGCCCTGACATAGAGTTTACTTATTCATTCTTCTGCTTCATGTAGCAGTCTGTTGTTCAACTCCTCTAGTGGGTTATTCAGCTCAAGTAGTGTATTCTTCATCTCCGTGACTTGTATCTGGTACTCTTCAATATCTTCTATTGCTTTGTTGAAATTCTCTGTTCATCCATTCTTCTCTTTTGATGCATATCCTTATAACCATTCTTTTGAAATCTTCTCAGATCACTTATCTCCATTTATAATTAACAATGTTTCCTGATGTTTTATTTTGTTCCTTCATTTGGAACAGATTCCTCTGTTTCTTCACTTTGCTTGACTCTCTTTGTTGGTTTGTATGTAGTAAATGAAATAGCCACTTCTCCAGTTTTGAAGGCATGAACCTTCAAACCTGCCCTATCTCTTGGTTGTGTCTTAAATCTTTGTTATTTTTTCAAGCAGCCTATTTTACTTTTAGTGGTAATTAAGCATATGCCAAAACCTGTCAAGGTCCCAAGGGGAGGGTCTCAATCAGCACCTAGATTCCAGCTGATTGGAAACCAGACTCTTAGGCAGCAGCTTTTAGAGGATGCAAATATATACATTCATATAGGACTGTAAGCACAAGTTCCACTGGTGTCCAGAGCCAGGCAAGCTAGAGGTGCTCCCCTAGAATCTGCCAAAATTGGGGTGCCAGATGATTGTACAAGTTCCCTCCTGGGAGATACTGGTCACCTGGAGCGAGGCAGAGGGAGAGCACAAAGATAGCATATACTGTCCTTTGTCCACAGGGTTCACCTTTATAAGATTCTAGAAATGTCCCAAAACAAGGCCTGCCCTCAGGCCAAAGTTCCTGGCTAATCATATAGGCCCCTTTTATAGAAAGACATGGGGTATATTTCAGTATGCTGTGTTGCAGTGCTCTAGAGATGGTGGCCTGTCAAGAAATCTCTCCCATTATTACAGTTTGTGGGATCCAGGAATGCAAGTTTCCCTGGCCACCAGAGCCAGGCAGTCAAGGGGCATTCCCTGGCAGCAACCCCAAGAACCAGGGTACCAGACATATGTAAAAGATCCCTTCCTGGAGATACGGATTTTCCTTGATTCACAATAAATCCATTGTAAGTTGAAATATTGTAAGTCTAAAATACATTTAGCACACCTAACCTACTGAGCATCTAAGCTTAGCCTAGCCTTCCTTAAACATGTTCCAAACATAGCCTACGGTTGGGCAAAATCATCTAACACAAAGCCTATTTTATAATAAAGTGTTGAATATCTCATATAATTTATTGAATGGGATGTTGAAAATGAAAAACAGAACGGTTGTATGGGGACAGAATGTCTTGAAGTGCATCAGGTGGCTTACCTTTGTGACTGTACAGTTGATGAAGCTGTGGCCCACTGCCACTGCCCAGCATCACAAGAGAGTATCATACTGCACATTGCTAGCCCAGGGAAAGATAATTCAAAATTTGAGGTATAGTTTCTACTGAATTTGCATTACTTTAGCACCATCTTAAAGTCAAAAAATCCTAAGTTGAGCCATTGTAAGCTGGAGATCATCTGTACTGGTGCTCTGGAGAATGGCAGAGGGGAAGCCTAAAGATGTTGCCCACCCTCTGAGGTCTCTGGGAAGGATACATCAGCCCTTAGACGTACGATTAAATAAAGGCTACCCCTTAGGCTGCAGCTCTAAAGATAAGCTAGTAAGCTTCTCTCAGAGAGAGTGGGGCCCTGGGACTGTCGCCTCTTGCTGTGCTTCAGTGGTGTTAGCCATTTAAGAACATCTCCATTGTTACCATCCTGTGGGAACCTCAAAGGTAAGTTCCCCCAGGCACTCCAGAGGTGTCCTCTGAGCAGCAGCTACCAAATTGGGGCACCAGAGGAGGGTACATGCTCCTTTTCAGAAGATACTTTACAGCTGGAGGGTGGCTGAGGGAGAGCATAAAGATAGCCCCTGCCAAGCCTCTGTCCTTGAAGAGAATCCCAATGGCTGCCTTCATGTCTATTAAAAATTAGATGCCTCTGATGGACCGTGACTGCAGTGGGGCATGGAGGGGACTTGATAATATGGGTAAATGTAGTAACCACAATTTTGACATGTGGAACCTTCATTAGAGTGTATATCAATGATACCTTAATAATAATAATAAAAAAACTGGATGCCTGCCCCTCAGACCAGAATAAGCAGATAAGCCTTTTCACATAAAGTCAGAGTATCTATCAATCAGTTGTCTCTGTACCAATTCCTGGGGCAGGTCCAGTCCAGACACGTGAGCCCTTTAAGAGCCATTTCTCAGTTTGCTGTAGCCTCATGGGACTCAGGGCTATGAGCCCCATTGTCTTTCAAATATGTTTTGAGAGCCCATCTCTCAGGCACAGGGCTTAAAAGTTGGGGTTCCTAATGTGGGGTTCAGGTTTAGAGTTCTCTCCAAATTGTGAGTATCCACACCATGGGTGAGACTGTGTCTCAGCTTCTTCTACCTGCTTTGATGTGGATTTTTTTCTTGTTTGCTGAATGTTTAGGAGTCACTCAGCTCACTTTTTAATTTTTTTTTCAGAGGATATTGTTCTGTAGTGGTAGGTTTGGTGTATCACTGGGTGGAGGTGATTGAGGATCTTCTTATGTCACCATCTCGACCTAGAACTTCCTGCACTTCCAATTTGGAGTGTATTATGAATATGAAAGAAAATTACTAAACTAAAAATAAAATTTTTGCTTGTGATACCTAAGTGACATAAAAACCTGATTTGCTTCCTTGCTATTGTCAAGCATTTGCAGTACAAAGTATAATAGAACTTTAAACAAATTAGGTGTTTGTGTAACAGACTTCAATTTCAACAAATAGAGAGTTAAATATAAAAATGCAACCAGTTAAAATAATATTATAAATAAAATTATTTATGAATAGATCTGAGCTTGATATAAACATTTCAAATATATATTTTAACCTTAAAACATGGATGCACAATTTCAGTCACATGAACGGACCCATGTTGAGACTTCTTAGAAGAGGGCAGAATAAGGGCAGGTTTGTAGGTATCCTGACAAAATAAATAAAATAATGAAACTTTATGTATACTGAAAGTAGGGAGGAACCGTTCCATGCATTTTGTGCAAACATGTGTAAAATTCCTTCCAATTTAGAATTAATGGAAAGAGGACACTGAGATTTATCACAATCTTGTCTAATTGAAAACTTAGCACAGTGTGCAAAATGTGTTTAATAAAGTAAAAATACCTTAATAATGAACTCTTCATGTGGAGGGATAGGGGCTGAATGTCCAAAAATAAACAAAACCCCATATATTTATTTAATTCTAGTATAGGAAGGGGTGTACTTTGGTAAAGGAGTCTCTGATTGGTCAGACTATTAAATAAAATGCTGATTTTTCATATATAACATAAATACAAATGAGTTCACAAGTCCTAGGTGCCCACATCAATGAGTTATCATTAACTAAACATATCAAGGTACACACTACCATGTAAAGAAATACTATAGCCAGTACCACTAAAGACACCCATTTCTTCCTCCCAATTTCTACAATTCTGTCCTGCCAAAAGCACTCATCATCTTCACTTCACACCATATTTTGGTTTCTTAACTCTACAAATTGAATTTTACTGAATACATTTTTAAGACACTTGGGATATTTATGCATGTCTGAAGCTTATTAATATGTATATTGCTATATGGTACTTATTGAATATACCAATTATTTATCCATCCCAAACTCAAGAGAAATTTGTTTTTTTTGCAAATTGGGTGAATAGCACTGTTATTTTATACATTTCTTTTATATAGTTTCATTTCATGTATTTATTCATAAGTGTATAATTTTGGAGATATAACATTTAAAAATTGTTATAATTATTGTTTGAAATACATGAGTACTGTCAGTTTTACATATGAACTTGTGTTCAGTAATCCTTACTGATGAGATTCTTATAGATTCATTTTGGTTCCCTACAAAATAATCTTACTGGTTTGAAATTAAAGGCAGGCTTATTTATTTCAAGTCCTTATACATTAAAATTTGCTTTTTCTTTTATTTACTCTGACTCTGACCTTGAATGCAGTGTTGATTAGATGTGTCGACAGCTGGCATTCTTGTTTTATTCTCCATCTTGGACATAACTTTTCAACATGTTGCCATATGTATAGTTTATGATGCAATTTTTTGTAAATGCCCTATACCTGATAATGTTTCCCTTCGTCTATTTTTTGCCAGTCCATCTGTTTTTTGATGTAATATATCTCCTTTTTCTCTGAATGATTTAAGAAACTCTTTTTTATATTTTGTGACCCCAATTTATAAAGCTCCTACATGTTATTTATTAAAATTTTTCCTGTGTATAATTCATAATACTTCCTTAATCCATGGCTAAATTACTTCATTTTTAAAGAGAAATTCCTCATTGCCTCTTCAAATATTGTCTATGTTACATTTTGTTTCTGTTTACTGTCATTCTTTTTATAGTTCTCTGTGCTCTCCCATAATTCACAATATTGCCTTCTAAGTCTTCAAGCATATTAAACAGTTATTTAAAAGTTTTAACTTATGTTGAGGTATAATTGACCTACAATATTACTTTAATTGAAGTATTATTAATTTACAATCATATTGGTTTCAAGTATACAACACAATGGTTCAACTGTTACCCATATTATTACATCTTCACCCCAACTAGTACAGTTACTATTTGTGAACATTGAAAGATGTTACAGAATCATTGACTATATTCTCCATGCTGTAGTACCTTCCTCATGATCAGCTTATATTATGATTGAGAATATTTCTGCTCCTTTATCCTCCTCACCCTCCACCCCAACCCTTCCTCCATGGCAACCACCAGTCACTTCTCAGTGACTGTTAGTCTACTGCTGTTTTGTTAACTTAGTTTTATCTTGTTTTTAGATTCCACAAATAAGTGAAATAATATGGTATTTGTCTTTCTCTGCCTGGCTTATTTCACCTAGCGTAATACCCTCTAGATATATCCATGTTGTTGTAAATTTCAGGGTTTTTTTCTTTCTCATGGCTGAATAATATTTCATTGTGTTTATGTACCATATCTTCTTTATCCATTCATCTATTGATGGACCTTAGGTTGCTTCCATGTCTTGGCTACTGTGGCAATAAACAAAGGGTGCATATATCTTTTGGAATCAGGGATTTTTTCTTCAGGTAAATTGCTAGAAGTGGAATTACTGGGTAATATGTTGTTTCTATTTTTAGTTTTTTGAGAAACCTCCATGCTGCTTTATTACATAGTGGCTGCACCAATTGACATTCCAAACAACAGTGTAGGAGGGTTCCCTTTTCTCCACAACCCCACCACTTGTTATTTCTTGTCTTTTGTATAGTGGCCTGGTGTGAAGTGATATCTCATTGTAGACTTGATTGCATTTCCCTGATGCATTTAGAGATATTGAGCATTGCTTTGTGTGCTGGGTAGCCATCTAGATTTCTTCTTTGGTAAAGTATCTGTTCAGGTCCTCTGCCCACTTTTTAATGAGGTTATTTGTTTTTTTGGTGTTGAGGTATATAAATTCTTTATATATTTTGGATATTAATACCTTATTGGATAAATTGTTTACAAATATATTCTACCAAGGTTGCCCCTTTTTGTTCTGCTAATGGTGGCCTTTGCTGTACAGAAGCTTTTTAGTTTGATGTAGTCCTACTTTTTAATTTTTTATTTGGTTTCCCTTGCCCAGAGAGATGTGTCTAGGAAAAGTTGCTCATGCTTATGTTCAAGAGATTTTTGCCTTGTTTTCTACTAAGAGTTTTATGGTTTCATGTCTTACATTGAGGTCTTTCATCCATTTTGACCTCAGTTTACATTTGTGTATGGAGCTAGACAATAATCCATTTTCATTCTCCTACATATAGCTGTCCAGTATTCCCAACACCAATTGTTGAAGAGGCTGTGTTTTCCCCCACTGTATATTCATGGCTCCTTTATCATGTATTAATTGACCATTTATGTTTGGGTTTATATCTGGGCTCTCTACTCTGTTCCATTAATCTATGGGTCTGTTCTGGCACTGTACCATACTGTTTTAATTACTGTTTGTGTTATAGCTTGAAGTTAGGGAGCATAATACCCCCAGCATTATTCTTCTCTGTCAGGATTGCTTTGGCTATTCATGATCTTTTGTGGTTCTATATGAATTTTAGGATTATTTACCCTAGTCCATTGAAAAATGCTGTTGGCATTTTAATAAGGATTGCATTGAATTTGTAAATTGCTTTGGGCAGGAGGGCCATTTTGACAATATTAATTCTTCCTATCCATGAGCACAGGAAGTGTTTCCATTTATTGGTCTTTAATTTCTCTCATGAGTGTCTTGTAGTTTTCAGAGTATAGGTCTTTTACTTCCTTGGTTAGGTTTATTCCTAGATATTTTATTCTTTTTGATGCAACTGTGAATGGAATTGTTTTCCTGATTTCTCTCTCTGCTAGTTCATTTTTAGTGTATAGGAAGGCAACATATTTCTGTGTATTAATTTTGTATCCTGTAACTTTGCTGAATTTAGATATTAGATCTAGTAGTTTTGGAGTGGATACTTTAGGGATTTTTATGTACAATATCATGTCATCTGCAAACAAGGACAGTTTGACTTCTTCCTTACCAATCTGGATGCCTTTTAGTTCTTTGTGTTGTCTAATAGCTATGGCTAGGACCTCCAGAACTATTTTGAATAAAGGTGGTGACAGTGGGCATCCTTGTCTTGTTCCTGATGTTAGAGGAAAAACTTTCAGCTTTTCTACATTGAGTATGATGTTCACTGTTGGTTTGTCATATATGGCCTTTATTATGTTGAGGTATACACCCTCTATACCCACTTTTTTTGAGAGTTTTTATCTATTAGAGCTAATAATTCCTTCATTGTATATTTCCTCAGTTACTGTATTCTTCAGCTCTGAGGGCTCTTTTTCAACTCTTCTGAGATCATCAGTACTTTTCTACAGATCAGTGAGCATAATTATGACTTACTCTGAAATCCTTAACAAGGTGATGTCTGTTTCATTTAACCTTCTTTCTTGTGTCTCATTCTGTAGTTTTGTTTAGAACATATGCCTTTGCCTCCTCATTTTGTCAGGCTTTCTGTGTTGCTTCCTAGTTGTAGGGAGAAATGGAAGTTCCATGGCCAGGATTCTCACCTGATCTTAATCTACTGATCCACTGTGCATGTCCATTAATGTAATACTTGATCTATGGCACATGCTTGCACTCATGCTGGAAATAAGCCATTTTTGCCTGTGTTGCTATATAAGAGCTCTGCCTAGTGGCAGAGACAGAGGCTGAGGGGAATTTCAGACTTGCCATATGTGATTCTAGCACTCAACCTGCCATCGTGAGAATAAAGATTGGTATAAACCCTTTTACCCCAAAACATTCTATAGTCATCTTCAGTCTCTTCAAATCCAAAGTGAACTTGCCTGGATCTGAGAACCACTCCAACCCAGAGCTAGAGTGGACTAGAGATATATGGCTTCCTGAAGAAGGTGTCCTGTGGTCCCCAGAAGCTCAAGACTCTCTACTCTCCAGTGCCTGGTTCTCCAGGGTGATGGAGCCTCTTGGTGGTTGTGTGGCAGTGGCTGCACTGCCAAGGAGGAAGAAGGAGCCTTTGGAGCTGGATCCTGTGAGTGACTGATCTGCTGGGCTGAGACAGTGTCATTCCCCTGCCCTTTCTCCCGTGGAGAGAGATCTCTTCCACCCTTGCCCTTCTGGCATCTTCCTTCTGCTAGCCAACCGTTAAAATGGCTGCCTATGTTTTAGGTCTTAGCAGGCATGATGGAGCATGCCTGTCCTCCAAAAGCAGCAGGATTCTCTGCCTCCCAGACTGTTCCAACTCTCCCTGTGGTCCAGCCCTGCTACCACTCAAGCCTGATACAATGTAGACTCAGGTTCTCAGAGAAGATCTCCAGGAACTGATGTGCAGAGTTCCTGTACTCTTATCCTGGTTTGTGGGCTTGGATGGGAGGACTTGGGTCCTGAAGATCAGGACTCTGCCACTTTACCTTTATCTTTGTGGTTTTCTCTTCACCAGTTGTAGGTGGTCTGTTCTATAGTCTTCAGGTCATTTTCAGGGTTAGTTGTATTTGCTGTAGTTGCTTTCTTGGTGTGTGTGTGGGAGGAGGTTTCTGCCTTGCCTTCCTACTCT
The DNA here is from genome assembly GCA_032199065.1 of Smutsia gigantea. Taxonomy (NCBI): domain Eukaryota; kingdom Metazoa; phylum Chordata; class Mammalia; order Pholidota; family Manidae; genus Smutsia; species Smutsia gigantea. Next base: position 151,454 of record JAVSCE010007667.1, on the reverse strand, counting down.
GCTATCCTCCTTACCCCACCTACTAGATTTATTCTTAGACTCACAGGCAACAGCTTGTAAAGAATGAAAATATACACAGTCCTGTGGGGCTGCAATCATAATTCTTGCTGGCCTCTAGGTCTAGAGATCTGTTCCCTGGAAGCACCTTCTTAGCCTCTCTGTGTATGGGAAACCTGAACCTCCAGGCTAAATAAATAGGCCGTTTTCACAGAAGACTCGAGTATGTTTTAGTTTACTGTTTCTGTGAAGTGCCTAGGGGTGAGGATTTGTCAAGAATTATCTTTCCAGTTGTTACAGTCCTATGGAGCTCTAGGAAGTGCACACTTTTGGGCACCAGAAGTGGAGTATCACCTTTATGGATTGTGCCACCTGCACATCCGGCAGTAGCGTGGTCAGTTTGAGCTCCCCTGCCTGTTCTAGCAGGCTCTGTGGAGAGTGCAACAATGACATTCAACAGTTCCTCCTCCTCTGGGGAGTCTCAGCTGCCTCTTGCCTTTCCAGTGGATGCTCCCATATCAGCAAATGACTTTCCCTCTCATGTAGTCTAGATGCTTTTCAAACTACATGAGTCTAATGGTAAGTGCAAGTGTACATAAGCCCTCCAAGAAAGGAATGTCAAGTTCCTCTAGTACTTAGGTTTACCTGGACATTAGCCTGTTGCTCCTCTAAGCAGCAATGTTTGGTGGGAGTGGAGGGAGCTCCTGTCTCTGGTGTAGATCCCTGGGGCTGGAAGGCCTCCTGTGGGGCACCTATCTCTTACTCTGGGAAAGTGAGATCTCTCTCTATTGCATGCTGCCCTATTAGGGTGATTTTTTTTTTGTGAGAACATGTCTGCCCCTCTTACCCACATCACTATGGTCCTTTTATCCCTTTGTAGTGCAGAAGCAGTTCATCTAGTTTTCAGAAATTTATCAGAGGGAAATGATTCATATGTAGCTGTAGATTTTCTTGTGTGTGTGGGAAGAGGTAAGTTCAGGATCTTCCTATATCACCATCTTAGACACCCACCCCTTGCCAAAGTTAATTTCTAATATTTCCAAAGTATGTCTATCCAATTATATCCAATGTAATATTTACATATCCAATATATATCACATACACATATTCATTTCTAAAATATGTAAAAATTTCAAATATATCTAGTTTCTAGCCATTTTCTTATATTTTGGTTTCTGTGAATCAGTTTGTTTTTAGTATGTCATATATTCTTTTCTCCCCATCTTCCAAATATAATCAGATTTTTAATTCAACAACTGACATTGTATATAAAAATGTAGAGAATTTGATGACTTGGATCATGTGAGTTTCTTTCCAAAATAACCATTTCACTTTTGCATTAGTCTAGGAAACTAGCTATTTTAAGGTAACCAGATCCAAAGTTAGGCACTTCTTTTTTCCTGTGAGGACTTATCTGTTTCTTGTCTAGCGTTTCTCCTATGCTGTAGCCCTTCTAGGATATCAAACAAAAAATGATAACGATTTTCTAGATTTCCTCCTTTATCCTTACTTATAGGATTAAGCCTTTACCTAGAAGTCTTCTAATTCACCTTTTCTCTTAGAATGGAGAATTTGCACAATCCCTTTTGCAACCTTACTACATGAGTTAGATGACAGTGCTATTCATTTTCTCAGTCTTTAAGCTGCATCTTCAAAGCTGACAATGGGTAAAGTGGAATCAAAAGTCAGGCTTCTATCTTTGAATTTCTGGTTCTTAGCCCCAGGATTGGTGGCTCTCATTTTCTTTCCAACATATTAAAAATGTATTTGTGGGGGTTGGGGGTAGACAGCATCCTGCACAGTGAGGCAGAAATCTCCTCTCAAAACCACATAGAATATGAAATACAGCAAATACAACTATTCCTAAAAGAGTGACCAGAAAAGATTTCACCAGCCAGTCTACATCTGGAAAAAGAGAACATCTCACAGAAAATGGTAAAGTAATAAAACCATGACCTGATGGGACCCAAGCACTCCCCAACAACAGCTCACTGGTGGGAGGAAGAGAATCAAAATGGGGAGGGAGTAGAAGTCCAGGACTGCTAAAAACCCAGACCTAGAAATCTACTTTGGGAACATGAACCCACATTGCATGGTGCTCTGGAGATTAGAGGGGTTGAAAACCAAAGTGAGACACAGAGATTCCAGCCACATGTGGCAAACAGATTCCCACAACTGGCTACTCTGGGACAAAAGAAAGGTGCCACTTTGAAAGACTTCCCAACAGTGAGAGGGCTGCTAAAGGGGCAAGGATTCAGGAGAAGGAACAGGTGGACAAAATTGTCCCAGCACACTCAGCCCAGCAGGGTGGGAACTTTCAGGAGCTCTATCTCCCTAGCTGGCAGCAGAGCCCCAAGCACCTCACTGTGATGAGCAGCCTGCCGCTCTTTCCTCCTCACTGGCTGCTGCATGCAAACATGCTGCCCCTGCCATTGCTCCAGGCCAGCAGGAGAGCAGCGCCACCTACAGCAATTACAACAGCTTAATGCAGAGACTGCTCCCGGCACTGACAGCAGAGGTAGGCACTGTCAGCAGAGGTAGGCACTGTCACCGGGAAGCAGTAAAGGACTCTGTCCTTCTGGCAGACACCAGTGCCACTAGTCTGAGACCCCCGCAATCGCTCCAGGCAAGCCGGAGTGCAGCCCCCGATATGGCAGCCCCTAGGGCCTTAACACAGAAGCTGCTCCCCATGTGTGGCTCACTGACCCTGACGGCAGAGGCAGGCACTGCAGGCGGGAAGCTGGGCACTAGAGGGCGCTGCCTACACAAACCTAATATTCTCATAATCCAATAGGATTATGAAAAGGCAGAGAATCTTGTTCAATCTAAAGTCCCTCAAACACCAGAAAGAGGGCTCAGAGAAACTGAAATCACCAATCTTCCTGAAAAAGAATTCAAAATAAATGTCATAAGCATGCTAATGGAGTTACAGAAAAATATTCAAGAGCTAAGGGATGAATTCAGGAGGGAGACAGAAACCTTGAAAAATACAGAAGCTGAAATGAAACGTATAATGGATGGATTTAAAAGCAGATTAGATGAGGTAGAGGAGACGGTAAATGGAATAGAAATTAGAGAACATGAATACAAAGAAGTTGTGGCAGAGAGAGAAAAAAGGATCTTTAGTAATGAAAGAATATTAAGAGAAGTCTGTGACTGATACAAATGGAATAATATTAACATTATAGGAGTAACAGAAGAAGAGAGAAAAAGGGACAGAAAGAGTCTTTGAAGAAATAATTGCTGAAAACTTCCCAATCTGGGGAAGGAGATAGTTTCTCAGGCCATGGAAGTGCACAGATCTCCCAACACAAGAACCCAACGAAGACAACAGCAAAACATATAATAATTAAAATGGCAAAGATCAAGGACAAAAACAGAGTATTAAAAGCAGTGAGAGAGGAGGGAGTGGCATGATATATTCAATGCAATGAAACAGAATGGCTTCAAACAAAAAATACTCTACCCAACAATATTATCATTTAAATATGAGGCAGGGATTAAACAATTTCGAGATAAGGAAAACTTGAGGGAATTTACCTCCCACAAACCATCTTTATAGTTTATTTTAAAAGGACTCCTCTAGATAGAAGTTCTTCTAAGGCTAAATACCTGTCACCAGAGAAAATAAAACCGGAGTAAAGGAAATAGACCAATTAATTACTAACGAAATTCTAAGTTAAACCAGCTACCCACAAAGTCAGTCAAGGGATACACAAAAAGTACAGATGTGACACCTAATATATAAAGAGTGGAGTAGGAAGAAGAAAAGGAAGAAAAAAAGAGAGAAAAGATAAAAAGGAATATTCAGATTGTATCTATAATAGTGTAATAAGTGATTTAAGTTAGACTGTTACATAGTAAAGAAGCTGCCCTTGAACCTTTGGTAACCATGAATCCAAAGCCTGCAATGGCAATCAGTACATATCTATTGATAATCACCCTAAATGTATATAGACTGAATGAAACCAATCAAAAGACATAGAGTTACAGAATGGATAATAAAACACGACTCATCTATATGCTTCCTACAAGAGACTCACTTCAAACCCAAAGACATACACAGACTAAAAGTGAAGGGATGGAAAAAGATATTTCATGTAAACAACAGGGAGAAAAAAGCAGGAGTTGGAATACTTGTATCAGATAAAATATACTTCAAAACAAAGAAAGTAAAAAGAGAAAGAAGGACATTACATAATGATAAAGGGGTCAGTCCAACAAGAGGATATAACCATTATAAATATCTATGTACCCAACATAGGAGCACCCAAATATGTGCAACAAATACTAACAAAATTAAAGGGGGAAATAGAATGCAATGCATTCATTTTAGGAGACTTCAACACACCTCTCACTCCAAAGGACAGATCAGCCAGACAGAAAATAAGTAAGGAGACAGAGGCACTGAACAACACATTAGAACAGATGGACCTAACAGACATCTACAGAACTCTACACCCAAAAGCAGCAGGACACATATTCTTCTCAAGTGCACATGGAACATTTTCCAGAATAGATCACATACTATGCCACAAAAAGAGCCTCAGTAAATTTAAAAAGATTGAAATTGTACCAATGAGTTTTTCAGATCACAAAGGTATGAAACTAGAAATAAACTGTACAAAGAAAGCAAAAAGGCCCACAAACACATGGAGGCTAAACTACATGCTCCTCAATAATCAATGGTTCAATGACTAAATTAAAACAGAGATCAAGCAATATATGGAGACAAATGACAACAGCTCAACTCCCCAACTTTTGAGGGATGCAGGGCAGGCAATTCTAAGAGGAAAGTATACTGCAATACAGGCTTACCTTAAGAAATAAGAACAATCCCAAATTAACAGTCTACTCACAATTAATGGAAGTATAAAAAAAATAATGAGGCCCAAAACAGTATAGGGAGGGATATAATAAAGATCAGAGCAGAAATAAAAAAAACTGAGAAGAATAAAAAATAGAAAGAAGCAATGAAACCAGCAGCTCCTTCTTCAAGAAAATAAACAAAATAGATAAATCCCTTGCCAGACTTATCAAGAAAAAAGAGAGTTTACAGACATAAACAGAATCAGAAATGAGAAAGGAAAAACCACTATGGATACCACCAAAATACAAAGAATTATTAGAGAATACTATGAAAAATTATATGCTAACAAATTGGATAACCTAGGATAAATGGACATCTTTCCAGAAAAATACAACTTTCCAAGGCTGACCCAGGAAGAAATAGAAAATTAAAGAGACCAAATGCTGTCAATGAAATTGACTGGCAATCAAAAAAGCTACCCAAGAACAAAACTGGACCAGATCACTTCACCACTGAATTTTATCAGACATTTAGAGAAGACCTAATACCCATCCTCTAGAAGAAGAGGGAATACCTCCAAATTCATTCTTTGAGCCGGCATAACTCTAATACCAAAACCAGGCAGACACCACAAAAAAAGAAAATTACAGACCAATATCCCTGATGAACATAGATGCAAAAAAAAAACCTAAAATTTGGCAAACCAAATTAAAAAATACATTAAAAAGATCATCCATCATGATCAAGTAGTATTTATTCCAGTGATGCGATGATGGTACAATATTTGAAAATCCATCAACATCATTCAGTACATCAATAAAAAGGACAAAAATCACATGATCATCTCCACAGTTGCTGAAAAAGCATTTGACAAAATTCAACATCCATTCCTGATAAAAACTCTCAACAAAATGGGTATAGAGGGCAAGTACTTCATCATAATAGAGGCCGTATATGAAAACCCACAGCCAACATCATACTTAACAGTGAAAAGCTGAAAGCTTTTTCTTTAACATTGGGAACAAGACAAGGATGCCCACTTTCACCACTTTTATTCAACATAGTACTGGAGGTTCTAGTTTTGGCAACCAGACAAAAAGTAATAAAATGTATCCAGATTGGTAAGGAACAAGTTAAACTGTCACTGTTTGCAGATGACATGATATTGTATATAAAAAACCCTAAGGAATCCATCCTAAAACTACTAGAACTAGTAAAAATTCAGCAAAGTTGTAGGATACAAAATTAATACAGAGAAATCTGTGGCATTCTTATATACTAATGAAGAACTAGCAGGAAGAGAAATCAGGAAAACAATTCTATTCACAATTGCATCAGAAAGAATAAAATACCTAGGAATAAACCTAACCAAAGAGGTGAAAGACCTATATGCTGAAAATTACAAGACACTCTTGAGAGAAATTAAAGAATATACCAATAAATGGAAATACATCCCTCACTCATGGGTAGGAAGAATTAATATTGTCAAAATGGCCATCCTGCCTAATGCAATCTACACATTCAACACAATCCCTATCAAAATAAAAACAGCATTCTTCAATGAACTAGAAAAAATAGTTCTAAAATTCATATGGAACTTCAAAAGACCCCAAATAACCAAAGCAATCCTGAGCAAGAAGAATAAAGCTGGGGCGATTACACTCCTCAACTTCAAGCTCTACTACAAAGTCACGGTAATCAAAATAATTTGGCACTGGCACAAGAACAGACCCACAGATCAATGGATCAGAATAAAAAGCCCAGATATAAACCCACACATATATGGCCAATTAATATATGATAAAGGAGCCATTGCTATACAGTGGGAAAATGAAAGCCTCTTCAACAGCTGGTGTTGGCAAAACTGGACAGCTACATGTAACAGAATGAAACTGTATGTCCACTCCATACACAAAAGTAAAGTCAAAATGGATCAAAGACCTGAATGTAAGTCATACAACCATAAAACACATACGCAAAAATCTCTTGAATATAATCATGAGCAACTTTTTCATGAACACATATCCTCAGGCAAGGGAAACAAAAGCAAAAATGAAAAAATAGGGCTACAGCAACCTAAAAAGCTTCTGTACAACAAAGGACAGCACCAGCAGAACAAAAAGGCATCCTACAGTATAGGAGAATATATTCATAAATGATACATCCAATAAGGGGTTAACATCCAAAATATATAAAGAAGTCACATGCCTCAACACCCAAAAAACAAATAATCCAATTAAAAAATGGGCAGAGGAGCTGAACAGACACTTCTCCAAAGAAGAAATTCAGATGGCCAAATGGCACATGAAAAGATGCTCTACATTGCTAATCATCAGGGAAATGCTAATTAAAACCACAATGAGATATCATGGTCACCAGTTAGGATGGCCAACATCCAAAAGACAAGAACAACAAATGCAGGCGAAGATGCAGAGAAAGGAGATTCCTCCTACACTGTTGGTGGGAATGTAAATTAGTTCAACCATTATGGAAAACCAAATGGTGGTTCCTCAAAAAACTAAAAACAAAAATACCATTTGACCCAGTAATTCCACTCCTAGGAATTTACTGGAAGAAAACAAGATCCCATATTCAAAAAGATACATGCACCCCTATGTTTACTGCCGCACTATTTACAAAAGCCAAGATATGGAAGAAACCCAAGTGTCCATTAGTAGATGAATGGATAAAGACGATGTGGTACATGTACACAATGCAATATTATTTGGCATAAGAAGAAAACAAATCCTACCATTTGCAGCAACATGAATAGAATTCGAGGGTATTATGCTCAGTGAAATAAGCCAGGTGGAGGAAGACAGTGATTTCCCTCATTTGTGGAGTATAACAACAAAACAAAATGAAGGAACAAAACAGGAGCAGATTCAGAGACTCCAAGAAGGGACTAGCAGTTACCAAAGGGAAGAGAGTGGGTTAAGGGGCATTATGATAAGCACACAAGTATTGTAGGAGGTCGCGGGGAAGGCAGTATAGCACAGAGAAGGAAATGGTGATTCTATAGCATCTTACTATGCTGATGGACAGTGACTGCAATGGGGTACGTGGGGGGACTTGACATTATTGGTGAATGTAAGCACAATATTGCTCATGTGAAACCTTAATAAGATTGCATATCAATGATACCTTAATAAACAAAATGTTCATGTCCAGTCAGCTTCACTGGTCAATTCTACCAAACATTTACTGAAGAACTAATATCAATCGTTTTCAAACTCTACCAAAACATAGAAGTGTAAGGAACACTTCCAAACTCATTTGGCAGGTCTAACGTTACCATGATACCAAAACCAGACAAGTGCATCACAGGAAAAGTAAATATAGGCAAATACCCCTGATGAACACAGATGCAAAAATGCTCAATAAATATTAGCAATCCTATTTCAACAACACATTGAAAGGATAATACACCATGATTAAGTGGGACTTATTCCTGTGATGCAAGCAGAGCTCAACAACCACAAATATATCAATGTGATACACATTAACCAAATTAAGTATAAAAATATAATTTCAATACATGACAAAAAACTTCCTGACAAAATTAAACATCCTTTCATGATGAAAACTGCAAGCACATTAAAAATAGAAGAAATTACCTCAACATAACTATGGCTGTATTTGACAAGCTAATATCCCACAGCTAATTTCCCACTCAAAGGTGGAAAAATGAAAGTTTTTCCACTAAGATCAAAAATGACCATTCTCATCATTTTCATGCAACATAGTAGTGGAAGTCCTAGCTATAGTAATTAGGCAAGAAAAAGAAGATATACAAACAGGAAAGGAAGAAGGAGAAATAATGACATTATTTGCAAATGACATGATCCTACAAAGACACTGTAAAGATTTACCAAAAAACTTTAGAATAAACAATTTCAGTAAAGTTGCAGGATACAAAATCAATATAAAAAACTATGTTGCATTCCTATACACTAATAATGAACTACAGAGAAATTAAGAGAACAATTCCATTACAATTTTATCAAAAAGACTGAAGCATATAGGACTATATTTAACCAAACAAGTGGAAGACCTGTACACTGAAAATTATAGAAGTAATTGAAGACACAAATGAATTGAAAATACACAATGTTCACAGATTAGGAAAATTAATACTGTGAAAATGTGCATACTACTCAAAACAATCTATAGATTCAATGCAATCCCTATCAAAATTCCACTAGCATTTTTCACAAAAATAAAGGAATCATAATTTCTATGGAATCACAAAAGACACTGAATAGCCAAAGCAATCCTGATAAAGAAGAACAAAGCTGGAGGTATCACATTACCTGAATTCAAATATATTACAAATCTACAATAATCAAAACAGTATAGTATTGGCATAAAAATAGACACATGGATCAATGGAACAGAAATGACATCCAAAAACAAACCCATGCATACACCATCCATTAAATTATGATAAAGGGGCTGAAATATATTCTAGGGAATGGATAGTCTATTTAATAAAATGGTATTGAGAAAACTGGACCATTATCTTCAATCATACAAAAACACCCTAAAACAGACAAAGGACTTGAATCTAAGACCTGAAATCATGAACTCCTAGAAGAAAAGCAATAAATTCCCTTATTTTTGGTGATTATTTTTTGGATATGATACCACAAGCAAAGTCAGCAAAAGTATAAACAAAGAAGTGGGACTATATAAAACTAAAAAGTTCATGTTCAGCAAAGGAAACCACCAACAAAATGAAAAGACAATCTACCAAATTGGAGGAAATATTTGTAAATCATATACCTGTTAAGAGGTTAATATCCTAAAAATTAAGTTGTATTCTTACAACTTAACAGAAAAAAAGGAAACTGATTAAGAAATGGCAGAGGATGTGAATAGATATTTTCCAAAGAAGACCATGACCAAGAAGGACATGAATAAGTGCTCAACATCGCTAATTATCAGAAATATCACCTCACTGTTATCAAAAAGAGTAGAAATAACAAGCGTTGCCAAGCATGTGTAGAAAAGGGAATCCTTGTTCACTGTTGGTGGAATGTAAATTGGTGTAACCGTTATTGAAAACAATATGGAATTCCTTAAATATAGGCATACCCCAGAGTATTGCAGGTTCAGTTCCAGACCAATACAATAAGGTCAAATAAATTTTTGGCTTCTCAGTGCATAAAAAAGTTTTTTTTTTTACAATATAATATAGCCTATTAAGTGCGAAATAGCATTATGTACAATAAAATAATATATATACCCTAATTAAAATATACTTAATTGCTAAAAATGCTAACATCACCTGAGCTTTCAGAGAGTTGTAATCTCTGCTGGTGGAGGGTCTTCCTCAATGTTAAGTGATCAGGTTTGCGGTTGCTAAAGGTTGGGGTGGCTGCAGCAGTTTCTTAAAATTAAAGAACAATGAAGTTTGCTGTATCTGCTGACTCTTCCTTTCACAAAAGTTTTCTCTATACCACGCAATGCTGATTGTAGCATTATACCCACATAACTTCCTTCAAAACTGGAGTCAATCCTCTCGAACCCTGCCACTGCTTAATCAAGTAAGTTTGTAGTATGTAACAAATTAAGTTACATAATATTTTAAATCCTTTGTTGTCATTAACAGTCTTCACAGCATCTTCCCAGAGTAGAGTCTGTCTCAAGAAATCACTTTCTTTGCTCATCCATAAGAAGGAATTCATCATCCTTTCAAGTTTTATGAAATTGCAGCAATTTAGTCACCATGTTCAGGCCCCACTTTTAATTCTAGTTCTCTTGCTTTTCCACCTCATGTGCAGCACATCTTCAGCAGTGAAGACTTGCATCCCTCATAGTCATCTATGAGGGCTGGAGTCAACTTCAAAATGCCTGTGAATGTTGATATTTGGATCTCTTCCCATGAATTATGAATGTTCTTAATGGCATTTAGAATGGTGAATCTTTTCTAAATTTTCAATTTACTTTGCCTAGATCAATTAGAGGAATCAGTGCTTGTGACAAATATACCCTAATGAAATTTATTTCTTAAATAATAAGACTTGAAAACCAAAATTATTCCTTGATTTCATGGGCTGCAGAATGGATGTTGTGTCGGAATACATGAAAACAACATTCATCTTGTACAACATTCATCTTATCATTGATGTGGTCACTGGAGCAGCATTTCTACTCTTCAGAAACCTTCCATTGTGTTCACAACTTGGCAGCTGTGTGGTACAGGAGGCCTAGCTTTCATCTTGGTTTCCAACACACCTTCCTCGCTGAGCTTAATCATTCTTAGCTTCCGAATTACAGTGAGAGACATGTGGCTCTTCCTTTCAGGTGAACACTTAGGGGCCATTTTAGGGTTACAAATTGGCCTTATATCAATATTGTTGTATCTCAGGGATTAGGGAAGCCCAAGGAGAGGGAGAGAGTTGTGGAAAAAGTTGGGGACTGGTTGGTGTAGCAGTTAGAACACATACAACATTTACCAGTTAAGTTCACCATACTGTAGGGTGTAGTTTTTGGTGTCCCAAAACAGTTACAACAGTAACATCAAAGTCACTAATCACAGATCACTGTAACAAATATAATAATAATTAAAAATTTTAAAATGTGTGAATTACCAAAATGTGACACTGAGACACAGAGCAGGCAAATGCTGCTGAAAAATGGTACCACGGGTTTGCTTAGTACAGGGTTGTCACAAATATTCAAGTTCTAAAAAATGCAATATCCATGAGGCACAATAAAGTGAAGTACAATAAAATGAGGTATATCTGTAATTTAAAATAGAACTCCCATATGATCCAGCAATTCCACTTCTGAGTATTTATCCAACAAATGAAGACACTAACTTAAAAAGATATATATACTCCCATATTCATTGCGGCATTATTTTCAAGAGTCAAGAAATAGAAGAAACCTGTGTCAGTGATGGTTGAATGGATAAAGAAGATGTGAGATAATTATATATATAATGGAATATTTTTAAGTCATAAAGTAAATCTTGCTTTCTGTGACTACATGGATGAACTTTTGGGACATTATGCTAAATGAAATAAATAAGAGAAAGACAAATACTGCATGATACCACTTATACGTGGAATCTAAAAGAAGAAGAAAAAGGCAAGCTCATCAGTCACAGAACAGATAGATGGTTGCCGAAATGAGGGGTGGGTAAAAATGGGTGAAGGGTGTCAAAATGTAGCAACTTCCAGTTATAAAATAAGTAAATCATCATGATGTAAAGCATGGTGACTATAATTAATAATACTGTGTTGCACATTTGAAAGTTTCTAGTAGAGGACATCTTAAAAGTACTCATCACAAAAGAAATGTAACTGTGTATGATGATGGATATTAATTAGACTTAATGATGATCATTGCACAAGGCACACAAATATCAAATCATTATGTTGTACACCTGAAACTATTATATATGTCAATTGTACCTCAGTTAAAAATATAAATAAAAATAAATATGTAAATATAAATAAAAGGTAGCAAAATACCCCATGGACATAGTAAGTAAATGGTAGCTTTTATTCTAACTTTGGTGATTCTTATGACAATATTAAGACTCTAACAGCATTGGAAAACCTAATATTACTTACTATGTTCCTAAATTCTAATGAATTAAATCTTTCATAGACATTAATAACTAATGTATGTCTGCATACTAGTAAAGAAACATATAGCAAAAGAAACATTAAGTCAAAATATAATTATATTTGAAACATCAAAATTATGTAGTGATACATGTTTCCACAGGAAATGAAAAGATTTCATCATGAGACTTTATATTGACTTCATAAGATTTCCAAGTGGCAGAATTTCATGCCTAATTTTTAAGAGAAAGTAGAGATATTAATTTGCATAAGAGGGAGGGAGACAAAAATGGGTGGTATTAGGGCTTGTAGACAAGGAAAATACATTTTGTTAGAGAAAAACTTGGGCTGGAAATTGTACTTATATACTAGAGTGCTGTAAATTTATATATTTCCTTAATATACATTTGACTAAAATGCTATATGCATTTTATGCTTTCATAATTATTTTCATCCCCATTGAGGGGTTCTTTCCCATTTGACACAATCTGTTTCTGAACTAATTTTCTGTTTCTGGTAAACAAACCAAGTAAGTTCAACTATAAACAATAATGTGCATTTATTATTGTCTTTGTTTAAAATAAGTTTGATATGAAATTTCTGCTTAGCTTTTGGGGCTTTGATTTTCAGTTACTTTCCACTGTGCACCTTAGGGCTCACCATGCATTCATATTTCAAAAGTCAGTCAAGAATTTGAGAGGAGTTTATATGCCAATATTGGGCCTCCATCCCCTGAATTATCTTCCTTTTTTTGAGCATTTTCCTCAATTTCCAGCATTCTGGCAGCCAAAATTATTTCTCTGATGCCTCAAGCCAAAACGACTAGAGTTTTCTGCTTGAGTGTACCTGACCCACTCCATGTGGACTGTGGATTATCCTCTGAAGCATATAAATATAGCTTTCACCCTACCCTGTTTTATTTCCTTCAAAGGTCAAACCAACTCCAAATTATGTCAGTATTTAGTTTCTCTCCAATGCATTCAAATAGTTGCTTTAAAATATTTTGTCCAAAGTTTCCAATTGTTACCAGAGAGAGATTTAGTCTAATTTAATCTATTCTTCTAGCAAGTTGGAATGATTTTTAACTTTGAAGATATTATACAATTGCCTTCTGAATTCTGTTTTTGATAATGAGAAGTACACTTCAGTCTAATTATCATTTTTATAGATAAATTCTAATTGCTGTTTTTTTTTTCAATTTCCCTATAATATGTCTAGCTTTAAGGGGTGTGTATATGTGTGTGGAATGGGAGGGATGGAGGAGGAGCTATCACTCAGTATACTGTTTCAATCTCAGGACTCATTTCTTTTTCAGTTATGCAATGTTCTTAATGATTATTTGAAATATAATTTCTCCCAGTTTTTATGGTTTTTGGAATTTACTTAACTGCAGTAGCCTTATAACAGGTTTCCAAACTTTACTTGCCTTATCTCAATGGTCTACTTCCAATATTCCAGCTGGAATAATCCTTATCAGGTCTCAGGTCTCATTCCTTTGCTTTTCAAGACCTACAAATGATTACATAAATAATTGGAGTCCTTTATAATTTTTATAAATCCTTACACGATAAGGTATCTGAGCCCATCTCTTATTCCCGTTTCTTAAAATCTTTGTAATCCTTCTTCCTTGCTCTTTGTTGAACATATCATATGTGCTCCCAACATAGAGTATTTGCTCTATCTAGTTTTTCCCTCTGCCTGGTGTACAACTCTAATAGCTATCCATTTGACTAAACCCCTTAGGCCTTTCAATATTGTTTCGAATTTCCTCCTCTCAGTGAGTCCTTTCCTGAATACCCAATTTAATACTGTAATTGGCCCCTATTCTCACAGCTGTTTAGGATGTAACTACAAAAGCATGGGACTCTATTTTGTTCACAGATGTATCCCAAGTGCTTTGAATGGAGACTGGCACATAATGAAATATAAATATTTATTGAATGAATGTATGATAGAACTCATCAATTTCCCCACTAGGTCTCTTTACTATATTTTTAATGTTTTTCTTATATATGTGTGTTGCATTCCAAGTGATTTCCAAAATTACCAAGTTTGATTCTCTCTTCTGTTGGATGTAGTCTGCTGCTTATATGATTAAGATATGTAAAATATGTATAAATATATTTATAGCAATCTTTCCTTTTTTCCTCCCCCCATGTTTCACTTTTTTAACTGACTTTTGGCTTATATGTCTTGTTATTTCTTCTTATGGATGTTTTATGTACTTTCTTTAAGTTACCTTTCAAACTACCTTACTATATTTAGTTCTTGATGTGAGAATTACTTTTTTTCCTAAAGTGTTTCTTCTTAACAACAGTATTCTTCATTATGTGGTTTGTAATTTTGGACTCTGAACTCATCTTCAGAGGGGTTATTTTCTATGCAATTACTATAGTTTCTATGTTCTGTGACATTTTTATCACCCCTATATGATTATTTGTTACTGCCAGCATTCTGTGTATTCTTCCCCATTTTTGAGCTAGTTTTAAATTAACTTATTTCTTGGAACAAATGAAAAATACCTCCTAGCCTTAACATGAGATTTTCAGTTTTATCTTGCACAATTCAAAGAGGAAAGATCCTCTTTCATCTTTATGATACTAGCTCTTTGCTCCTGAGGATATGCCAAGTTATAGTAGCACCATAATCTTACAAGTTCAGTCTCTCTTCAATTCCCTTACATTTCAGTCTTCCTAATACTATTCCTCCCTAACACTTGCCAATTCCTATTTCTTGGTTTCACATTTGGCTATGTATTTTTAAATTTATTTTATTAAATATTTATGTGTTTGAAGCTTGAAAAAACATTTTCCTCATCAAAAGTATAAAAATTCTCTTCATAGTAAGTTACCTATCTGTTTAACTACACATAAGTTGTAGTCCCATTTTATGCCCTTGATACTAAATGTTAGAATCATATTAAACTTGAGATAGAACAACAAAGTTGGAGGCTTCACACTCCCTGATTTCAAACAATATTCCAAAGGTATAGTAGTCAAAACAGTATGGTTTTGGCGTAAAAATAGACACATATCATGAAACAGAAAAGAGAGCCCAGAAATAAACTCACACATGCATCATCAATTAACATATAACAAAGGAGCCAAAAATATACAATCAGGAGAGGACATTCTATTTTACAAATGGTGATGGGAAAACTTGATAGCCCCATGTGAAAGTATGACCTGGACCACTTTGTTACATTATGTACAAAAATTAACTCAAAATGGATTAAAGACTTGAGCATAAGACCTGAAATCATAAAAACTCCTGGAAGGAAACATAAGCAGTAAAATTCTTTACATCATCAGTCTTGGTGATGATATTTTTGGATTTGACAGCAAGAAGAAAGACAAAAGAAGCATAAACAAACACGTGGGACTATATCAAACTAAAAAGCTTATGTACAACAAAGGAAATGACCAACAAAATGAAAAGACAATCTACCAAATAGGAAAAAATATTTGCAAATCATATACCTGATACGGGGTTAATATCCAAAATATATAAAGAACTCATATAACTCATTAGCAAAACAATAAATCTGATTTAAAAATGGGCAGAGGATCTGAAGAGACATTTTTCCAAATAGGACATACAGGTGGCCAAGAGGTACATGGAGAAGTATTCAACATCACTAATCATCAGGAAATATAAATCAAAATCAAAAGGAGGTATCATCTCACCCCTGTTCAAATGGCTGTTTTCAAGACAAGAAATTACAGGTGTTAGCAAGGATGAAAAGAACAGGGCACAACCCTTGTGCACTTTTGGTGGGAATGTACCTTGGTGCAGCCACACTGGAAAACAGTTTGCAGATTCTTCAAAACTTAAAAATATACCTTCTGATCCAACATTTCTACTTCTGGGTATTTACCTAAAGAAAACAAAAACACTAATTCAAAGAGATATGCACCCCATGTTCATTGCAACATTATTTACAATAGCCAAATCATGGAAGCAGCTTATGTATCTGTTGTTGGATGAATGCATAAAGAAAATGTGGTACAATGGAATATTAATCAGCCATAAAAAATAATGAAATTTTTCCAGGTGTGACCACATGGATAGGCCATGAGGACATTATGCTAATAAATAAGGGAAACAAGTCAGACAGAGAACTCTCACTTACATATTATCTCTTATATGCAGAATCTATAAAACAACAATAACAACAGAAGCAGCAAAAAAAACAAAACAAAAAACAAGTTCACAGATAAAGAGAAAAAAAAAGATTGATTCTTGGTTACCAGAGGGAGGTGGTGAGATAGGGAGGTGGTGAGATAGGTGGTTACCAGGTGAAAGTGGTAAAAAGTTACAAACTTCCAGTTACAAATAAATAAGTCACAGAGATACAATGTACAGCATGGTGGCTATAGTTAATGGGTCTGGATTGCATGCATTTTGTAAAGCTGCTGAGAGTAGATCTTAAAAGTTTTTAAAGCAAAAATTTGTATGGTGATGGATGTTAACTAGAGTTATTGTGATCATTTCTGAATATATATAAATATTGTATCACTATGAAACATTATATTTTGGATGTTTATTTGTGGAGACTCTGGTTTCCTCTTCCTTCAAAGAGTATAAATGTTTTAGTTTTCAATTAACTTTCTTAAATTCACATTGCAACCTCTGTCTTCCCTTGACGGGCAGCAGTTCAAAAGTCAGCTCTGTCATTTTTGCCTTAGGTTAAACCAATTTGAGTCTGCTTCAATACTACACGATTTGCAGCTTCAATTCTACATGATTTGTAGCCCAACTAGAGAGTTAGGAAGAATTTACACACAGTATTTGGGTTTTTCTTTTTATCTCTATTTTTTTCAGGTCACACCCTCATCACTTTCTAAGCTATTCCAGTTGCAATGGTCTCTGTCCTCTGATTTTTCATATTGGAAATACATAGAGTATATTATCTGAGTCTTAGTACTCTGCTGCATTCCCCAAATATTATCTGCCTTCAGGAAAAAGCCAAAACTTGGGAAAGTCACAATGTATCAATTCCTTCTTCAAAATTTGGACTCCTTTCTAAATCTATCTGCTTTTTCTCCTTGGACATTGTGTAGTTTTATTTTGTATTTTTTTCCAGAGTTTTGTTATTTTTCAGAGAGTTGCTCTCTTAGGAGTTTACTTGAAACTGTTTATAAGAAACTGAAATCTGAGAACAATTCTTTAAAACTACCTTTTGTATAGAACATGGCATTTCCCACATGAATTATATAGGACATAATAATAAAAAAACTAATCTCATCATCTAACACCTAAATGTATTGGCTTTTCATATCTATTATATGGTAATCTGTGTATTGATTTTTTCTAAGTGGCAAAAAGAAATATTAAAGCAATGCAGTCTGGAAAGATGATGGATTTGCTAATTCATTTGCTATTGGAAAAAATATAATTATGATCTCTGTGGTACAGAGCTACCTATATTTCTTTGGAACAGTGTTGGAATTATCGTTTTTACCACAGTAGCTTGAACAGTAAGCTTTAAGGTGAAACATCACAAACACACTGCAATTTAGATATTACATCTACTTACATTAATACAAAGTACATATGAAGTTGCTTTGAATATATGTAATAAAATATATAGTAAGGCAATATATAAAGTGATATGAGAATAGAGTTCTTGATATATTAGCATATTCTCTCATATTTAGATCCCACTAATACTATTTGATAATACAAAGTCATCTAGAAGATAGATCAAAATTTGTAATTGTCATATGCAAATGAATAATTGTTAATAAAATATTATTTGAGAACAGTTTTATTTTAGTGAGCATTATTTTTGTCCAATATTAAATTTTACAATTTTATACCAAGGACTGAGTTTAAACTTCACATAGCTAATGATTCTCAGCTTTATAGCAGATTATTCCATATCTTGAATAATTTTTTCATAATTAAAAAAAAATGAATCAAGATAAAGAAACTAAACTATAAGCCATATTTGGGCATAAGAGGTTAAATTACCTTAGTAAACAATCTGTTGTAATGAAACCATTTTCAATAATAATTTCATCTATTTTTCTATTTAATTCTGTTCTAATGATGCACAAAATCTCATCAAGGCAGAATCCGATGATTTAAAGTCATTACCTGGGGAAAATAGGCCCTTAATTTTTATTTGAGATTGGAAATTTTTAAAACTTACTTTCAAATTAAAATTATTTACAATATTGTGAGTATGGGAATGATTTACCTTCACATTAGAGAAGATCACAGTGGCAATGATGAAGTTGGGAGAAACACTTGCTTTTGGTAAGAGCTCCCCAAAGAATAGACATATGCAAAGGACAGATAGACGGACTAACTGACCTGAGTGCACTAGTATCTGCTCAGACACTGGTTAATTGCCAGACAGAAATACTGACATATGACCACTGAGGGCTCAGGACCAAGGGTTAGACACTCCATACATAAAAT
This sequence comes from Smutsia gigantea, assembly GCA_032199065.1. Classification (NCBI taxonomy): domain Eukaryota; kingdom Metazoa; phylum Chordata; class Mammalia; order Pholidota; family Manidae; genus Smutsia; species Smutsia gigantea. The sequence goes on along the minus strand of JAVSCE010007667.1, from coordinate 132,638 downwards.
GGCAATACATTGTTAAACATAGTTTGACTTGTACAATTTATAGCATCTTTCCTCAAGTGGTGGTTTAAGTCCTAAATATGGCCATTACATTAAAGGTTTTTTTTTTAATTGTATAAACAAACCCTTTACCCTAACTTGCCATTTTCTATTGTTATGTGACAAAATTTTCAGCTCCCTAACAACAGACTTTTAAAAATCTTAAAATTGGTCTTTTCATTGTGGTTTTTGATAGGTGGGGAAAAAAACAGTGATAAAAATTGGGATATTTGGCCATAAGGTAACATCAGCACAAGGTGAACAGAGAATTTAAATTTCTGCTGAAATTGATATAGTAAGAAAGACTTAGCAGATAGACTTCACCTCCACTATAAGCATTCTTACTAATTGGAAATGGAGTTTAAGTTGCTTAGAATAAGGTCAGGATACGTGATCCAGACATAATGGTGTATAACACTTGAAAAAAAACAAACTGCTTTCTAACATGACAAGGATGATTTGCAGTTAATAATAGAGGGGAAAGGCCAGTCTTTTCAGATACCCTTGACTTCACCTAGGACAAAAAAGAAATCGCTTCTGCTGCTGTGAGCTACTTACTTTCTTCCTGGTCATTATTGCTTAGTTATATTTTAGTGATGAAATCTATCATTACTGACTTTATTGACATTAAGGTTGATTTATTTGTGTGCCTGGTGAATAAGAACAGCATTATGCCTGCATTCATATTGCTGAGTACTTGAGAAAGCAAGTGTAGCTCTAACTTAATTGTCTTTTGCTGGTTCACTTACTCTCTAATTTTAGTTTGAAAAAAGAAATATTACTCCTTTACCAAATCAAGTAGTAATGGAGAACTGCTAGCCCTAAAGTATTTGTTTGTTGTTATTGTTTGATGCTGTAGATCAAAGAATTTAAATTCATTTATGATTCTCAAACATTAATACCAAAAAGCCTCACATGTTTCAAACAGAATTCTGTATTTTAACTCCTTGCCAATTGATCCTTAGAGACTAGAATTTGGTAATAGATAAATAATAAATACCATCCCTCTTTATTTTCATTGTTGGTATTTCTTCTATCTGCCAAAATGACAATATAAAGGCCAATTTCTCAATTTCTATTCTATTATTATTCAATGCTCTATTTGTAAAAATAGATAAATGTGCATTAACAATAAATTAGTGAAAGTTTTGTTTAGCATGGAATTATTAATCTGTCAATACTTGGTTTATTGGGTAACTGCATGTTTCATTTTCTCTGTTTAATTTTTTTGTGGGAAGAAAATTTCTAAGAACATGCTTAAAGAAAGTCATTCCCAAACTAGCCAGTTTTGAAAATGTTCATAGATTTCATAATAGATTTGACAATGCAGAACACTGATTGTATATGAAGAAGTTATTTTAAAGTCATTTCTTAGATTAGAGGGAGTCACCCGGGTGACTAGGATAGCCGTCAGACCCTGGTGCGCGTGTAACTGTCCCAGTCATCACAGCTCCCTCCCAGGCATTTCCTCTCTTAAAGTCAGTTCAAATATAATTCATGGCATCTGTTTTTTGAAGGACCAGGACCAACTTGTACACCATGCCATATTGATTTCACAATTCTTAAGGAAAATCATTAGACTAGGAGTAGCATTTAAAAATGTTTAACAACTAGTATAGTACAAGCATAAGTGAATTAAAGTGGATGCCAACCAATCAAAACAGACTCTAGTTATGACTCTAATGGTTGAACTGGTGAAGAGGGCCTCAGATAGGAATACATACAACTGTGAAATTTTAGAGTAAAAATGAGCAAGAAATACTGAACTAGATGATTTCTAATATTCATTTAAGTGAAAGAACTTTATCAGCAACACCAGTGTTATTGTTGCATATTAATAACTTTCAAGGAAACATTCCTTTGATGTAGCTTAATTTTATTGCTCACTCATTTTATATTGTGCTTTCAAGGTTCTCACATTTAGTGACCTATCAGCCACTTCCCCATACACTCAAATATAAGTCCTTATTATATGGGGAACATGGAAAGAGGAGGGAGACTGCTCCCTTCCATCCCTCTTGTCAATTAAGTGCTTGACATTAAAATCCCATTCTCTTAAATCTTTGTTTAGTCCTCAGAACGAAGGTGCCTCTATTACCTAGACTTCTAACATCATTTCAATTTTTGATGAAATTTCAGTTCTCAGGTCATAAAACCTTATAATTAGGAATTCACCATATTTTGTAATAACAGAGTGTCTGTGAGATTAGACAGAACTGAAGTGGGCCTTGGCTCTCTGATTTAGTAGAAACACTGTGCATGGCAAGTTTCTTGGCTTCCCTATGCCTCATTTTCCTGTAAGTAAAATAGGGAAATAGTGTAACATGTTTTTAGATCTGTTTTGAAGACTAAATGAAATATCACATGCAAATGTAGAGTACAGTGACACATCATATATGTTTAATGCTGTCATCATCGTCATTACATTATTTTATCTAATATTACAAAGAATATGAGTCATATTTCTCAGAAATCTGAAGTTTTGAGCAAGAAGCAACATTCCTGGCTACATCTGAACTGGCTAGGAAGAATATGCAATATAACTGAGGTTCCTTTGTTCTCTTTAATGAATGATCTTTTTCTACTTAAAGGAGTCATTATTTGCTTTCAAAGAAATTGTCTTACAAATTTTTATTCTTGCTGTTGTAGACTTAAACATTTTCCAAGTGATCTGTGTCTGAGAAAGAGAAATGGAGACTGGTTTTACAACAAACTTTCGTAGGTAATTCAAAGAAAGTTTGGCGAGTGTATTAGTTCAGGGCAGCCAGAATATTGGAAAATATAATATACTGAAGAAAATGTTTCATAGGAAATTATTTTTACAAAGCTGGTGTTTTATAATGCTATCATCTATATATAGTATAAATGTTGAATGTCTAAAATGTTGAATGTCTAGGATGCATGAGCTTTTAAGGGACAACATTACTAGCAAAAAACACAAATTTGAATAATGAATATGGATTTTTCTCTACTTGGAAAGATTAGGTCTATTATCTTTCAGAATGCTGCTTATCCTTCGTGTAAAGAAATAGTCTTAATTACTTAACAAGTGTTACCTTGTTCTCAAAATCCTGTTTAACCTTGTGTCAAATGCAGAAAGGTATTCTGTGTCCTCAACCTTCCCTTTAAGTCTACAGGAAGCCCAAAGGCTGTCACAGGTCACTTTATCTATTATGCTGTAGGATGTCATTGGGCTTGTAGACTCTAAACTCAACAGAACCATATTAGTCCATGAGGAGATTGCAAACCCAGGGTGATTTAACTTGTGTGCTGGAGCTTCTCACCATTGCAAACCAATCCAAACTGTTTCAAGTCCCCAGAGGCTAACTTGGCATTACCTTAACCTATAAAGAGTAAATGCTTGGAAATTGAGAAGCTAGACAGTGAGTAAGTGACCTAAAAGAAACATATGTAACAAAAGAATAATCAATATTCACATTTTCATTAATTTACTCATGAATTCATTAAAAACTTTTTGGGTATTTCATATACAAAAAGCATTGTGTTAGGCAGTAGGTGTGTTTGTTGTTGAATATGGCCTTTATTGTGTTACCAAATAAACAAATATGATAACATAAAGTATACAGACTAAACAACAGTATATATTTGACATGTGCTGATCAAATATCTTTTATATTAGGTCTGTGAAATGGGGAAAAATTGTAAATCAGACATAGATCCTGCCCTTAAAGAACTTAAAGACAAATGAATGATGAGATAAAATACACATTTACTGCAAGTAACATGCAGTAGACAATAGTAAGTGCTTTAAGAGAGGTACTAAAATGATGAAGCAGAATATACATCAAGACGACTGTGTAGATACATAAGAAAGGTAAAAAGGTAGAGATGAAAGAGATTATAAACAAGATTACAATACTGATGGTATGTAACATGAAATGAAATACTGATGGTATGCATGCTCATGGCATATGTGTATACCAAAATACCATTTGATTGGAAGACCGAATACATGACACTATGACTGATCATTAGGGGCTGCATCCAAACTTCCTGAAATATCACAAAAATATAGTAAAAACTCTAAGAATTATTTATTTTATATACTGATATTGAGGCACACAAGGTCTTTGTAGATGGTGCTAACTTCATCAAAGATAGGCTTTAGAAGATTAATTTGGTAGCAGTGTTTTCAATGAAACTGGAGAGGGTAGAAATTAGAGGCAAGAAACATAGGAAAGTAATTATTGTCAAAACAGAACTTAAACACGGGTAATGGGAGTTCCATGTTTCATGGATTCACACTTTACATTTCTCTGAAATGGTAATGTAGCTATTTATCAAAGGAATATAAAACAATGATCCTTGTGTAAGTATTAGCATCTAGAATGATAGTTTACATGCCTGTATCTCCTAACAGCTGGTCCTGTTCTGGTCCATTCTCAGCCTCTTCATGGTTACCAAGAGGAAAATGTTCCACCAAATGGATCCTTCGAGGCAGTGATACCAGCAGACAGAGCCGAAGACACAATACTGACATGCAACTACCTATAGTTCCTCCTTATTTTTCTCTTCCTACACATGGTCTTGTTGAGTTTTATAATCCTCTGGAGTTCACTGATGTTAAAAAGACTAACTCCCCACACTTAAATGTAACAAATTTAAGTTCTGAATACTGTATGCACCAACATTCTCCTATGTTTATGCTATCATTAACAATAGAGCCAATTTTTACCTTATTTCATTTCCCTTTCTTCATATTATTGTCATGTCTGATTACTAACACAAGAGTGATGTTAGTACCCCATTTTAGAATTATTCAAAGCAAACTACAGAAAATATCTTCCAAAGAATTCCTTAACACCTCTGGGAAGAATATCATTGGATAATCAAATTTTTTTTCTTGTTATGAGAATGCCAGTCACATTTTCTCTAAATTTACACTTTGTTGCCACTTTGCTTTAGTAGATAGCTTTTATCATTTTTTTGAGATTTTAAAGTGGCCTAAAACAAAAAGTAAAAAATTAAAATACCCTTATATCTTAAGATAGGAATAAGAACACTTTGCAGGTCAAACAATTTATTGCATTATATACTCCAATTACTAAGAATACCTAATAGATCTCAGTTAAACACATAGAAATGATACCCTGCATCTAACAACCATGATTTTAAAACTGAAACATACAATAGATAAAATTGAGAAATGGAAGATTCCTGCTGAGACCATAGTTTATATTTGAAAGATCTAATACAAAAAGTAGTCCAAATCACAAAACAAAACTAGAATTATATTTAAATCACAGTGAAAAATGTAAGACTTAGATGTAGATTCAGGAGATTTGATTTATTATGTGCAAAAGAAGGAACCAGAAACAGACGAGGAAACCATATATTAAAAAATACAATTTCTCTGTGAAGAACTCTATGTTAAAAACTGAATTTATAGATCAAATGGCTTATCAAGATCCAGGGAACATTGATAAATATATTATGTCTTAGCATTTTATAGTATAATTCTGGTGTGTGTGTGTGTGTGTGTGTGTACATTATATGCATATATGTGTGCGTGTGTGTGTATATTACCAGTTCAGATTTCCTTTGTAGAAAATCTAATCAGATAGGATCAGAGTTGGTATCTGCAAATCTGACAACTGGAAGATAGTTTGGTCCAGTTACAGACTACTGAGAGAAAACTACACACAGTCCATTTATCATTCACTTGTCAGAATAAAAGATAGTCACAGACATGCAAGGGTCCAGAAAGTATCCCAGCCACTTCATCTATGAACATTTTTGATAAAGAATTCTAACCTAACTACACATGAATAAGACCAGAGACCTTGAGGTAGAGAGAAAGAAGATGAGATAAAACACCGGTAAACAACATAGTTGTATCTAAATCTGTAAGAGAATATTCTCTTAAACCAGGATTTTTTAAAGGAAAAAAGAACATTTCAAGAACAATTCTAATAATAATTAAATACACTAAACTATCTCAGGACTGTAGGGAACAATAACATGCTTCAAATGTCTCATCTGCAAAGTGCTGGGAGAAAAGTAGGAATGAGAATATATTCTAAAAGCCTTATGTTATTTGGAGGGAAAAAGGAAAAACAAACAGATTAGGACACATTTGTGGGAGAAATAATCACTATCTTCTTACTATATAATAGTAGATAAATATATTTTATAATAAATATCATGTAGTTCTCTTGATTAACAAGGAGAAAATTTGAAGTAACAGTAAGTTGACCAAAGTCATCGAGCAATAACAGAATAAAGAGAAGAGTCCTAAAGAAAAAAACCTAGTAAGCACATAGTAAGATGAGAAATAGAAATTTTAAATGAAGAGTGGGCTTAAATTTCTAACTGAAAGATGGAACCTATTAGGTTAAGCTTAAAAATAACTCAGCTATAAGTGACTGACTTAAAGATACAGAAAGATTGAAAATGAAGATATAGACAAAAATGTACCAGTAAAATGCAAACAAAAAAAGGCAGAGCTTAGACATTAATATTAGATGAGATGACATTGAAAGATAAATGTGATAAAGATATATCTTCTTCATTAGCAGTAAACATAATCATTCATTTATTCAACAAATATTTACTGAGAACCTATTTTGTTCTGGGTAATTTTCTTGGCACTGTGGGTACATCTATGAAAAAGAAAAAAACAAACAAAATTCCTGTCCTTGTGGAATTTACATAAGTATCATCTGAAAGCAGATTAAAAACTAAGTAGGTATATAGTTGGCTTGGTACAACCAAAAAATCTGGAGGAAGTTAGCGCTGGCACTGTTTTAGTGGTTCATGACAAAAAAAATGTTAACGATAACCTCAACAGATGCAGAAAAAGCATTTGACAAAATTAAACACCCTTTCATGGTAAAATATCTTGAAAAACTATGAATAAAAGAAATTGCATTGACATCATAAAGGCTTTATATGACAAGCCCACAGAGAACACTGTACTCAGTAGTGAGAAGCTGAATGCTTTTCCTCTTAACATCAGGAGCAAGGGTGCCTACTTTTACCACTTCTATTCTACATAGTACTGAAAATCCTACCCAAAGAAATTGGGCAAGAAAAAGAAGTACAAAGCATCCCAATTGAAAGGAAGAAGTAAAATTGTCTCTTTCATATATATATGATCTTATATATAGAAAACCCTAAAGATTCCAACAAAAGACTGTTAGAGCTAATAAATGAATTCAGCAAAATTGCAAGATGAAAAATTAATATACAAAAATCTGTTGCATTTTTACAGAATAATGAACTATCAGAAAGGAAAATTTTTTAAATAATGCCATTTATAATTACATCAACAAATACCTAAAAATAAATGTAACCAAAAAGGTGAAATATCTGTACACTGGAAATTATAAGACATTGATGAAAGAAATTAAAGAAAACTTAAATAAATGGAAAGATAGTCCACAGTTACATTGGAAGAGTAACATTAAGATGTGCATATTACCCAAAGCCCTTTATAGCTTCATTGCAATCCCTATCAAAATTCCAGGGACATTTTTCACAGAAATAAAAAAATCCTAAAATTTGTATGGAACCATAAAAGACCCCAAATAGTTAAAGTGATCTTGAAAAATAAGAACAAGGCTGGAAGCACCATATTTCCTGATATCAGACTATATTACAAAGCTGTAGTGACCCCAAAAGCATGATAAAAACAGATGCATAGACTAATGGAACTGAATAGGTAGTCTAGAAATAAACCTACACTTACACAGTTGGCTAATTTTTAAAAGGAATGCCAAGAATATTCAATGGAGATAGAATAGTCTCTTCAGTAAATGGTGTTGGAAAAAAGTGGATAGCCACATGCAAAATAGTTAAAACTGGACCCCTGTCTTACACCATTCACAAATATGACTTCAAAGTGGATTAGAGGTGTAAACCATAAATTAAACTATAGATTAAAGATGTGAACCATAAAACTTCTAGAAGAAAAAATTCCTTGACATTGGTCTTGGCAATGCGTTTCTGGATTTACCAAAAGCAGAGCAACAGCAGCAAAACACACACACACACACACACACACACACACACACACACACACACACACACACACATTCAAGTGGGACTACATCAAATTCAAAAGCTTCTTCATAGCAATAGAAACAATCAACTGAAAGATTTCTACAGAATGAGAGAAAATATTTGCAAACTGTATTTCTGATAAGGGGTAATATTCAAAATATATAGGAAACTGACACAACTCAATAGCAAAGAAACAACCCAAATAAAAAAGGTCAGAAGACCTGAATAGACATTTTTTTCAAAGAAGTTCTACACAGATGGCCAGCAGGTATTTGAAAAGGTGCTCAACATCACTAGTCGTCAGGGAAATGTAAATCAAAACCACAATGAGCTATCACCTCACACCCGTTAGAATGGCCTTTATCAAAAAAAAAAGAGATACCAAATGTTGGCAAGGGTATGGAAAGGAGGGCACCCTTTTACACTGTTGGTAGGAGTTCTGGTACAGCCATTACAGAAAACAGTATGAAAGTTCCTCAAAAAATTAAAAATAGACTATCATATGATCCAGCAATCCCACTTCTGAGCATATATCCAAAGGAAATAAAAATTAGTACCTCTAAGAGATACCCGCCCTCCCATGTCAGTGCATCATTAGTTGCACAACCAAGATATGGGAATAACCTACATGTCCCCTGACAGATGAATGAAAAAAATGTGACAGAGATGCATATATCTCTACCTATGTCTATATATGTATCTGTATACACACCTGTATATATGTACATCTCACTTTCTCTTTAGCTCTCTGTATAATAGAATATTACTCAGTCATAAAAGGAAATCCTGTCATTTGTAATAACATGGATGAAACTGAAAGACATGCTAAGTAAAATAGGCCAAACATGGAAAAAAATACCATACAATCTCACTTACATGTGGAATCCAAAAACATTAAACTCATAGAACTAGAGTAAGAACTGGTGACCAGGGTCTAGGAGGTGGGGGAAATGGGGATATGCTGTTCAACAGGTATAGACTTATGGTAATAAGTTGAATAAACCCTGGGAATCCAATGTACAGCATGGTGGTTATAGTTAATAATGTTGTAATGCATACTTGAAAGTTGCCAAGAGTAAATCTTAAATATTCTCATTATACACATAAAAAATATAACTGTGTGAGGTGATGGATGTGTTAACCTGACTGTGGTAACCACACACACACAATGTATATGTATGTTAAATCACCATGTTGTATACCTTTAAGAAATCACATTGTATGACCTAAATATATACAACTTTTATTTGTTCATTATAGCTCAATAAGCCTGAAAAATAGTCTTTCTTTTTATGCACTTATAGAAACACAAAAATGGCAATAAAGAAGACTTTTATCATTTTTAGAGATTATATAGCCCTATTCTCTGAACACAACCAAATATAATAACAAATGCATAATACAGATATACACAGGAATCTTTATTGATTGGAAATTAAAAGCAACCTCACATAATACTCAGATCAAAGCAAATATCAAATGAGAAATGAGCATATCTCTAGAAAGCAGTGAAACAAATGTTTTGTGCCAAAATTTATAAAACAAAAGCCTATACTAAACTGATGTTTAGTTTAAATGCCTTCACTATTTAAAAAAGGGGAAGTCTCAACATAAAGGCAATTGATATTTGTCTTAAATTAGAATTACAGCAAATAAGCATACTAAGAAGGATAGTTTGATAACAAATTTTGAACAAGTAAAATAAAACCAGCAAAAGAAGTAGATGGAAAGTATTACGTGTGAGATTAGCTGGAGAAGAAAAAATGGGTGACTGCAAATATTTTAGAAATCAAAGGAAAAGGACGGGTCTGGAAAGGCTCAGTCATAGAAACAAGAGCAAAAATTAGCCTGAGAAAGAAAAGGGAAAAGGTGTGGACAGGAAAAGGCAAGGATATAGGAGAATATGACCTCATGGGAGAGCTGGGTAAGAGGGGTTAGGGGTATTCTTCAGTGAAAATTGCAGCCTATTTGAAAGAATGTGTATCATAAAGTATACAGTAATTTATGAAATTATTTCTACTGGTAGTTATTTTAATATAGATTAGAAATATACTTTTAAATGAAAGTACTGACATAATTTTCACAATGTTTCAACTTAATAAAGTTACTAGTTAACCTTAGATCTCCTTCCCACCCCACTATATGGGGTTTTGCTTCATGTATTAGCGAGAAATAGGGCGATAGTTATAGTGCCTTTACTTTGGGACAGAGAATATAATGATTCATTGAAGAACAATTATGATCACAATAATGCAATTACATAAAATATGTATACTTTGTAGAAATCGCACTCCTTATTAATTCATCTGCTATGAATATTTTTTAGTGTTTCAGAATAATCAGCACATTCCTGACTCATTAACTACAACTAGAGTAGTCAAGGGAGGAAGTGAAATTATCATTAAACATTCACTGACCAAAATCAATTAGTCCACCTACAACATTAATTAAATGGCTGGCCTTGTACAGTCAGCAGCTCTTGGTACCTACAATGTCAGAAGAATGAGATATAGTGAAAAAATATGGACTTTGGTATCCTGCTAAACTCTGGTAAAATGCTGACTTAACTACTGGTAAGTCGAATATATATAATTTATGTGTCTTGTTTTCCTTATCTGTAAAAGAAATATAATGACTGTATCATAGAGCAAATGTGAGGATATAAGTAACTGATCTCTCATTTCTAATACATAGTGGGTGCCTAATACATGGTAACAGCCTTTTTTTCCTCTGGTGGATTGGGTGGTGTAAGATGTCCTGGATACAGATGTGGGTTTTCATAGAGAAGGAATTTTACTGCTAAGACTATTTTTCTATAGAAATATAAACCTTTATTAGAAAATATTATAAATATTAATAAAACACAGTATCTGCACACAGTGGAGTCATTAACAGGAAAAGAGATTTGGTCCTGTTTCTTTATTGCCTTCTTTTAGTTCCGTTTTCTTCCTGATTTCCTCTACTTGCTTACTTTAATACTGTATTGCCAATCAAAGGCAACTTTCAGCTTTTTTGTCTTTGAAAGCCTTGCACAACATCACACCAAATCCCTGCATGCCCTAACTTGGTTTGGTGTCAAGGTTACCTTAGCATCAACTGTACTGTGATTCCTCCTGTGCCTTCCCAGAGAAGATGCATTTAACTGCACTTACTAGAGACCTAATTAAGTAATCTGTGGAAAGGCTCCTGACTGACATTTTGGTCTCTGGCATGGTTGAATTTCTTTGTTGCCTTCTTTAAGCATTCATTCATTCACTCACACTCTCCTTTGTCTCTCAAGAGTTGTGTGGGGACTCTGTATAAGGGAAAATCTATACAAAAGAAAGCTTGCCATTTTAGCTCAACTCCATAATTTCTGTTAGTCTTTCTAATCTCATCTTAAAGGGAGAGCTTCTTTTCTAATTCGTGTGAACCTTTTAATCAATATTGTAAAAAGAACTGATCAAATCTGTTTTAAATTACAAGAATGTGGCAGTTTCTTCCAAGGACTTTTTTAGAAAACTGGTCTTAGTTAATTTCTGTAGGAGTTCACATTCACTCATGGAGATGCAGGGGAGTGAACAATAGTTCTTTGTCAGTAGCACAGTGATATAAACAGATCACTCTTGCAAGGGTCAAATACAAGGGTCTTACAATGTTTTTTCATCATATTTCTATATTAGCAATCCTGCTGTAACAGAGGCTATCAGCCTCATAGCCCACTTTGTAATCTCAGGTCTGTGATACTCACCGGACACTATTCAATGACAAGTTAGTATGTTGGGTGAAATGTTGATGAAAATCCACAGTAATAAAAATCTCACAGATGTGAAGTCAATTGCAGTATCAAGTGAAGTTTGTTATGAAGAGATACTTGTTATTAAAGTATCCATGCCTCAACGAGGCTGACCTTCTCAAATGCTAGTGTGTCACAAGGCATGAGATTTTTAAAAAATCCAATACCAAGTTTCCCCACTGTGGTTTCAATTGCCTTTTCAGATCTCCCACAGCGTTGTACTTCAGTCTGAGATAATGCAGATGGCTTTGGTCTTCAGATGGTCAAAGTGGCTTGTATTTACACTAGAGTAATCATAGAAGGGATTTTTACCTTGATCAAATTATCTAGTTATATTTTTACTCCAATCTTTACTCCATTTGGCTGGCGTAGACAAAGTTTTGAACTGCGGAAATTCAAAACCATTTTTATTTCTGTATTTTTCCTAATAAAATGTTTCATATGCTTGAGGCTCAAAAATAGTGGTGCTATTCTGTGGCAGAAGTTCAGAAGATTCAAATCATTTGACACTTCACAGCTTTGCATAAAAAGAAGTATACATTACATACTGTTATTTCTCCTGTTTGAAAAGAAATTTCATACTAAAATTATGTCAAAACAATTCTAAAGAATATGTTTTGAAAACTGAGGGAGCTGGTGGGACACCCTGACCTTTCCCCATTGGTGTCGCTCACACGCTCCTTAGTGCCACCCTGACACTCTTCATTGTAACCTTGTTGTATGTCACAATGATTTTCAATTTATTCTTGTGAGTTCTAACAATTTTGACAGGGAATGGTTTTATTTTCTTATATTTTCAAGGTAATATGCCTGGCTCAAGGTAGTTACTTCTTAAATTTTGGCTAAAACGTTGAAAGTATATTAAATAAGAAAAATATATTTTGAATAATGTTGAACAAGTCTGGTGGTGCAGAAACCTTAAGCTGTAAAGTTCCATGTTTATATCACTTACTTGCTAAATAAAATTATTTGTTCTATTATACAAAAAAGTGAGACTTTTAAAATGTGCTAAGTAGAAGCTGAGGAAACTAAGACTATGACAAATCTGAAGGATTTTTAACATGGCATCTTAGCTCTTAAAATTTGTAATACCACTCGTCTTGGTGAGTTTGGGCTGTGCTATACTAAGATACCATGGACTGGGGGGGCGCTTAAATAATAGACATTTATTTATCACAGTTCTGAAAGCTAAAAAGTCCAAGATCAGGGTGCTGGCAGGTTAGTAGGTATCTAGTGAAAACCCTCTTCGTAGTTTGCAGACAGCCATCTCCTGGTCGATTCTACAGAGTGTGTGTGTATGGGTTGGAGGGTGGTGGGAGGGGGGAGCTGTAGTCTCTTTTTATAAGAATAACAATCCCATCATGAGAGCTCCACCTTTGTGACCTCCACTAAACTTACTTCCCAAAGGCCCTACCTCCAAATACCATGACATGGGTGTTAGCTTTTGTTACATGAATTTGAGAGGCACACAAACATGAAATCCAGAACATCATGAGATTAGAGAGGGACACATTTGGCTTTGTGTGTATATGTATGTGGATGTGTGTGTATCTTTTTTTCCTTTTTTCTGTGCTACACTTTCTTCTTAGTAAGTTACAAATCATGGAATAGACCTTCTAATAGACTGCATGCATGTAGCCAGTTTGAAGTCACAGGATAATGGGACTCAGTTCTCCTCTGATTAAATCCAAATGCCTTACTCAATTCTGTCAGGGCAATGGATTCCAGAAGACAGTAACAAAGCCTGATAAAATTTCACCTACATTTGTTTAATATCGCAGAACTGTGCTTTTCTCTAGGCTGTAGTTTCATTGTTGTTGCTATTCACTTCCTTGTGCTCATTCTCCAATTTTTCTAAAATGACATATTCTACATGTATTATCATAAGAACCTGAAGGTAATAAATTAGGAATACAAAACCATTAGTAAATTATCTTGATGTTATAGTTACTATTGCCTATATAATTTAAAGAGTACAAAAATAAAAATTTTTAACTGTCCAAGATTTTTGAGCTTGTCCCTGTTTCTGATCAAAAGAAAGGAACATATTCTTTCCATTTTGGAGTATACCCAGTCTGATTCAGAGATATGTTGTTGTTTGAGTATTTAGGAGATAAAATATGCTTCTCATTTACTAGCAACTTCAGCACGTCAATTTTGTTGGGACATTTTGACCCAGAGTAAAAGAAAAAAAAATTTTTCCTAAATCTTCTATGAGAACTCATAAGATTAAATTCTAAATGGATAGAACAATGTAATAAATGGAAGAAAACTTCACCATGAAAGAAAAAATTTTAGGGCTTAGAAAGAAAAGAACATCAAGATTGGAATGCAATCTCATAAATAACCTCCTTACCTAGGAAAACTAATCACTAGTGCCAGATGAGGAATAAAGAATTTCAACTTCATTTATTACTACAGTTTACCTCCTAAAGGGATGGTAGACTAGTTTAACAAGCAGTCAGTTACGAATGCAACATCGATAAACAAAACTCACATTCTCCCAGATGGCACATTCAGATAAGAATGCAGGTGGAGAGTGTGAGGAGATATACAGAGCCAACTGGTTCCTAACTCAGCATAATTGTTTTGCAGAGAAAAAAATCCCCTTCACATAGAAAAGAACAAGTGTTAAGAAAGAAAATAAGAGACTTTTTTTTGTATCTAAAGATATTTAATAGGAAATCTCTTTTATATTTACAGGAATTGAGAAACAAGTCATGTAGAATATTACATGTTAAATAAAGTGAATATTGGAGATTCTTGTACACTATTTAATTCCTATGAATCTTCAACTTGATATGCTGAATGGTTATGTGGCTAGCATTTTGAAATTATTCTCATTATTCATAAACGTCAAAGAAGTTCCTGGTCAAGTATTTTAAAGTGCCTAAAATTGTTTTTAAAGAAACATGATATCATGATGTTTATCATGATGATTATCATATGATAATCATGATGATGAGAATGAATTACTTTCAATTTAATAATAACATTACCTGATACTGAAAACAAGTAGTAACAACTCATCTCTATTACTTATTTTCAAGGGACAAAAAAATTTGTGACATCTGAGTGAAGAACAAAGTTTAATTACTTATTATATAATCTAGGCACTCTGAGGTCTAAAATATACCACAGTCACAGCACTTTTTTAGCTATCATCCTCAAAAATTGGGAAGAGTAAAGAACACTGTGTGTATATATTCATTCACACACATATAGTCATATATAAAAAATCATTTTACATCTTACAAATAATAATAAATTTTAATAGATTTGTTTCTTTTACACTTTAAAAAAGAATCCAATTTCAAGTCAATTAGCAATTTTGTTTCATAAGTAGGGTAACTCCTTACTCACATTTTCATATATTTGTGAAACAATAAAACTCATTTAACTATATCTCTCTGAACTCAATCTGATAAATTTGAATGGGAAGGCAACCCTCAAAAAAAGACTATCAGTTTTAAGTTAAATTGCCCTGAGACTAGCATAACTTTTGATAAGGAGAGGCTTTACAAAATATAAAGCTGGCTGTCTCCAGAAATTGCCAGGCCATTGTGAAACACATGGGCAAAGACTCACAGATGCCTTTTAAGAAGCCCCCAGCTGTAGGATGGCAGAAAGAGTCTCTGGTTCCAAGGTTTTTTCATCCTGAAATGAGGATGCTTTTATTTTATTCTAGCTGAGAGAAGCTAGTATTCTTTCTAATAAGATGGATGTTAAGCTCAATTATAGAGATAGTAAAATCAATTTGGGAGAGAAGAATTTGACAGGTGTAGTTTTGGCTAATAGTTTGGGGTAGTAAACTTTTTTATTTCCTAAGACTCCTGCTTATACCACATTCTCAGATCTATTTCTCTAACTACCAGCCAGAGACATTTCTTCCATTTATTTCTCAATCCACAAAAATGAGAAGGAAAGAAAGAAAAATAACATAAATAAGCATTCAAGTTTACTTTTCTTTGTACTTCTGCAGAAAATTTATGCAGGATTTTTTTGGAGTTACTGTACATGATTCTTTGCATATATTTTTTACTGCTAAAAGAAACCAGACAAGAAGGTGTGCTATTGTTAATGTGAAAGTTCCACTTGGGAAATTATTTTGACGCTTAAAAACATTTTGAATTTTGATGTACAAAACTTATTAGTGCAGTTGGTCAAAAAGAGGAGCCTGCAGATTTTTTCCCATTCTATAATCAAGATAGAGAAAGAAAGTCTATTTACTTTGTAGCACTGGTTACATCACTCTGATGATTTGCATGTTGCAAAAGCCCTTCCAGATCTTCGTATTTGGTGAATCAGTAAGCCTCTTTCCTAATCAATCTTACTTTCATCATTTTTTTAAAGACAATATGAAAATCAGTTAAATTCTAAGGTTTCCCATTTGGAAAACGAGCCGTGCAACACACTGCCACAAGGTGGGAGTAAAACGTTTGATTGGCTTAAGAACTGGCCTTTGCTTTTTTTTTCTTCTTCAGCTCAGTGTGAACAAAGACCTAAAACAGGCTTGTTTTAAATTTGAATGAAATAACATTGGATATTTATTCCTTGTTGTTAATATGCATACCTTAAGAACTGGAATGCCTTTCTTTAAAATTTGAGGATCAAATATGATAAATATAGATGAAGAAGATGGTTTAGTGGCAATTTATTTCCTTTCTTTATTCCTTGCCAACCCTGATGCATTTTTCAAATTGTAGTTTAGGGACTGTAAATAAATAAACCATTTGAGCAGAAGTTCTACTGAGACATTCCCCATTTTTTACCGATAACGAATATTACTAACTCTCTGTACTAATTAATATTTTGTATTGCCTCCCTCCATAATTCTTTTCCTCTCTATATCTGCACAGTAATGAAAATAGCCATGAAATGGGAACAACAAATTAAACAGTTAAAGAAAAATATACAATGATCTTGACCTTTCTAAGGTGTTGAATAAAGAAAATGAGTTTTTAAGTGTTGCTTATTTTAGGATAAATACAATGCAGAGCCACTGCATACGATTCTATTGCTTTTGCTTGCTTTTTGAATGGATGTACTGGTTTTGTTTTGTGTAGTGTGTGCCTATTAAGTTTACTTTGAAATATTTGATTCAAGCATGACAATATTATGTGTTTCTGTTGGGGTTGTAAATTCACACACACAAGGCCTTGGAGAGAGGGAACCTGCCACTTTGGCTAGCAAGGTGAGACATCTCAAGGCAGTTGAGACTCATCAAGTGACATTGACACACCCAAGGGATTCTGAGAGGTGCTAAGTGGGAAGGGCTGCCATATCCCTTGAATAAAAAGACATTTAGGTTGAGAAAAGGTATAGATTGCCTTGCCAATTTCAATTGCGTGCCTCCTGTGACATATGAATAGAGAATGGGCCAATGGACAGCACTCCTGTCATGGCCACTGGTTAAATTCTCTGAAAAGATTTATGCAAACAGGCCTTCTTATCCTACTGAGTCTTGAACACACAACAAATCCAGGACCCCATCACTTATATAACTTTTCCAGTTTTCCGCCCAGCAGCAGCAATGGCAAGAAGGACAAAGCCGTGCTACAGCCATGGAATTGATGCTTTGCTGAAGGATATGTAGAGGTTTGAATAAAAGAATATGTAGGTCTTAAGAATAAATTTTGCTGCCTAAAGTTTGAAATAATTTTGCATTTATATATAAAGAAAGTTTTCCTGAGTGGGTATATATTTCTAAGGTTTAAGACATGCAGAGAAAAAGAAAAGCCATTTACATAATGAACTACCACCTGAGCATTTACTGGCTGATTTCAGATGTTGCACTACAAAAATGTACTTGAATATCTCATAGGCAATGTTCCACAAATCACTGAATACTGTGGTCTTACAATCAAGCAAATGTGATCTATTACAGGTCACTCTTTCCTCTCATAAACATGCAGTTTAGAGAACTGGCTGATAGGAAAACGAAGGAAAAAATAATCAGCTTTAAAATTTTAGTGGGTGGCTGGGATTACTTCTCAGTAATTTAGGAAGGATGAAAAGCATCACGTGTCAGCTGTTGCTTAAAAAGGAATGTTATGCATAATCTGACCCATGGATTCTTCCTAAATCCAACATATTATTCAGTGCCTACTTACATGTTTATTCACCCTAAAATGCCATTAGTGGTAAGATAGTGAACATAAAATAACAGTATATCTAAGAAAGAAAAAATGTTATTTATTAAAATATGATCCATCAGTAATTTTAAGATGCATATAAATTTAACATATGTGAAAATGTGAAGTGGAAGGAAGGAAAGGAAAGAAAGAAAGGTCTTAGAAAAAAGGGAAAGTCACTGATAGAGCCTCAAGTAGATTAGACTCTGAATCTGAAGTCTCTGAATCTGGTTGATCTGAAGTCTCCCATATTTTATCTGAAACACCTCATTGCATAGGAACTGGAATGGTCATGTACTAAAGTGTGTGAAATGATGGGATTTTAGATTGCACGATGAGATTTATATTCATTTTAATTCAAAAGTTTACCATTGTATCTTAAAAATTAAATGTTAACACAATAGCCCAGAAAGAAACCCATGCCTATATAGGCGATAAATATATGGCAAAGGAGGCAAGACATAATATATGAATAATATATGACAGTATAAGACATAATATATGACAATAGGGAAAAGACAGTGTCTTTAACAAATGGTATTGGGAAAACTGGACAACTACATTCATGTAAAGGAATGAAACTGGATTTTTGTCTTATACTTTATAAAAAAATAAGCTCAAAATGGATTAAAGACCTAAATATAAGACCTGAAACCATAAAACTCCTAAAAGAAAACACCGGCAGTAAATTCTTGAACACCAGCATTAGCAACTTTTTTCTGGATATGTCTTCCCAGGCAAGGGAAACAAAAGCAAAAATAAACAAGTGGGACTGTATCAAACTAAAAAGCTTCTGAACAGCAAAAGAAACCATCAACAAAAGAAAAGGCAACCTACTATATGGGAGAAGATATTATAAATGATATATCCAATAAGGGTTAATATTTAAAATATATAAAGAGCTTAACACCAAAACCTCCCCAAATAATCTGATTAAAAAATGGGCAAAGGACCTAAATACACGTTTTCCCAAAGAAGACATGCAAATGGCCATCAGACACATGTAAAGGTGCTCAACATCACTATTCATCAGGGAAACCATAATGATGCAGCACTTCACACCAGTCAGAATGGATGATATCAACAAGAAAATAAGTGTTGGTGAGGCTGTAGAGAGAAAAGAACCCTCGTACAGTGATGGGGGGACTGCAAATTGGTACAGCCACTATGGAAAGCAGTATTGTGGTGTCTCAAAAAAAAGCAAAAAACAGAAATAACATATGGCCCAGCAATTCCACTTCTGGGAATTTACCTGAAACAAACACAAAACCAGTAATCCAAAAAGACATGTACACTCTCATGCTTATTGCAGCATTATTTACAATAGCTAAAATATGGAAACAACCTAAATGTCCATTGATGGATGAATCGATAAAAAAAATGTGGTATATATATATATAGTGGATGGTGGAGTATTAGCCATAAAAAAAAATGAAATCTTTCCATTCGGGACAACATGGGTGGACCTAAAGGCTCAGTGAAATAAGTCAGACAGAGAAAGCCAAATACTGTATGATTTAATTTTTATATGGAATCTAAAAACAGAACAAATGAACAAACACAACACTGAAATAGTCTCCTAATACAGAGAGTAGACTGCTGGTTTCCATAGGGAAGGGGGCGGGGGGAATGGGTGAAATAGGTGAAGGGGGAAGAGTTAGTAAGAATGTTTGATACCTTGATCTGGCTCATAGTTACATGAGTGTATACACATGTCAAAATTCATGAATCTGTACACTGAGACTTGTGCCTTTTATTGTATGTACCTCAATATAAAAATATTTAAAAAGGTTAAAAGTTAAGAAAGTAATATAACAAAATGTTCAAGTGTTTAAACTTTCCACATAGGAAGTCTCGTTTTATATAACTAAATTGAAACTCAGTTATGGAGCACAATTTTCATGTATTTGAAAAATAATGGTCTTGGGAATCTTGGATCTAGAATAAACCACAGAGGGATATTACTTGTCATATTTTGGTTTCTACTAAATAGCTCCTCTAGTGCTACTTTTCACATGAGTGCATAATCTGTTTAATATGTATCATTTATTTATTCCAATTAACATGTGGTCTACACCTATGAAAAATTAAATTACTTATTAATCAAGTATCACTTACTGAACAATATTTAGAAAAGAAGAAAGAAAAAGGATTTAGCTCTTAAGTTCCATGATTTGCCATAAATGCATTTTTCATCCCAGAGAAAACTTGGACAATAGTAGATTAGCTGTCATTGAATTGGTGTAACAAACTACAGACGATTTACTTTTATGAATAAAACTCAATGAAATTCCTGTAATGCCAGAGCTCTTACACCAAATCTAGTTATAGCTAAATTAAAAGTCAAAGTGCAATAATCCAAGAAGCTGAATTTGATTGTCGCTGTTGTTTTTTACTTAGATCTTCCTAAGGTAGTGAAAAAAGAACATAATATTTGCCTCAAACTATCAGAACAGTAACTTCCATTTTATATCATTGGTATTAGAGTTTTGATTTTTTATGCAAAGTAAAATATATTCTTTATAGTTATATAAACTCCTATAAAGATATTAGGTTATTTTCCCCAGTATCATAATTGTTTCATCCACC
The DNA here is from genome assembly GCA_032199065.1 of Smutsia gigantea. NCBI lineage: Eukaryota > Metazoa > Chordata > Mammalia > Pholidota > Manidae > Smutsia > Smutsia gigantea. The sequence continues at coordinate 112,079 of JAVSCE010007667.1, read as the reverse complement.
AGAGGTTGCAATAGTGCTTTTTGCAGTTGAAAGACAATGGAAAATAGCAAGACTGTGCAGAATATAAGGAAGTTAACGATCTACTAACTGTCCTTTATCTGTCTATACATATTGGTATCTGGAACAGATCAGTTAATCAACAAAAGTGACAAATCCCTTCCATATAAGGTTTGGCTTAATGTAAAATTGAATGGAAAATGAATTAGAAAAATACAACCAGATCATACTTATTTTAGGTTCTGTTTCAGATATCAGATTTTTTGATGGCACAGCCTGACTTCCTACAATTCCTTTTAGATTTTTCACACTCTTTTGAATGACCAGAGAGCTAATTTTTATGTGAATCACATATTGTCTTGCCACTTACTTCTGGCCCCTGTGGTTGGAATGTGTAAGAAACATTATTTTTGCAGCATGAAGGCAGAGTATTTCCAGGATGCCCTGGGAAAGGCACATTTAAGAAAAATTCTTTTATTTCTTCTTATCTGAAGTATTTGCAGGAAAGTACACATGCATGTACTGAAAAAATAAAAAATTTGGTCCCAGCCCAAATTCTGAAGTCATTTCTTTATTGTGTATTATCATACAGATTGAGCTGTTTGTATCAAAGTCCATTTGAATATTCTTGATTAAAAACTCACATCCAATTCAATAGGTGATATGAGATACATTTTATACTTAATAGTGTTTCTCTTTAAAAGTACAGTCATAATGAGCAATGGAATGAGAAGATTAAAAAAATCTATCAAGTATTACAATAACCACACAAAGAGTACTCTAATCAGAAATACTGCCCTGGACAAAGAAATGTAAGACCGGAAGTATTAAGTTCATGCATGTACACAATAGCACTTTTGGATAGCTCCCAAAGGCATAGGGCTCACTACTTCCAAAAAGTACCCACTATTAAGGTGACATAGGTCTTGTCCCTTGAGCATCCTTAAAGAAACAACAACTGTTCAGTAGCAGTGTAACAGATGTTAAAAAGAATCATTAGCAATCTTAATGCTTTCTGAGCAGATGTCTCATTTCTGTGTCTAAGTTTGGGGGAGTGAAGTGGGATGCAGTGAGAATCGGGAAAAGAATGAAAAGTTGAAAGGAACCAATAATGAGCAGACCTTTGTAAGAATTACTCATCTAATTATATCAAAAAAAGAATTGAGATAGTATGTTTTCTAATAGCTGCTGCACGATAGAGAAGGAAGCTAAACAGACCAAAGAAAGAATTAAACTCACTTTGCTCCACTGACATAGCATGCACTTCGGATCAATGATAAGAAGAGAGACAAGCAGTATTATACAAAACTTTAATGCTAAAATTGCAATTGTGCACTTTTCAATGGATATCAATAGGGAATCAGAGGCTAAAAAAGTATCAGTGAAAAGAATGAAAATGAGGAAAACCAGTCCACCTGTGAGATGAACCTATGAAAGGAATGAGAGAAGTTATTAGATTAGGCGACTGTGGTTGTAACTTTTATTTCCTTAGGGGCAGAAATGGGAAGATTTTTCTCAAGCATTTTTTCTTTTTTTCCCTGAAATACCTGAGCTGGAAATTCTCTGTGTAGAGAATTAGCAACCTCAGCATCCTCATCCAAGTCCTTTCTTACTTTGAAAGTTGCTTTCTTCCCAAAAGACGACAGAATGTAGAAATATATGTTAATTAGCCACACATTCAGGGAACCATTCTTTTAGGTTCAAGAGTAAAGGGAAAGATGTACTAAAGGACATAATCTTCCTTTTAAAATTAGCTTTCAAATGAGTAAGCAAAATAATTATAGGCTGTAATAAACTCATAGTCAATAATATAGGATGCTCAGTGAAAATATAAATTATGCATTTGATATATTTTATGCACCATGAAATGTATTTAATAGCAGTTTGACTTTGTCCATATGTAGCCATATCTTTGATTCAATCATTTTAATAAAGATTTTACAACATGAAGTTATATGGCAGCAACAGAAATTATTTTCAGGATTAAGTAGGCATTTTTATACAATGAAAATGTGACTATATATTGGATTTTTGAAAGTTGAAGAACCTGAAAGGCAAATCCCAGTTCTGTAACATAAATTTATGTTTACTAAGTCATATGCTATCATTTCACTCTTTTCTATCTCAGTAATAAAGTGTGTGAGGACAGGACCATGCTACCAAGGGGATTAAGTAGTTTTAAGTATCAGTTTTAAGTGACAGATGACATTTATTCAACACTTACCGGAAACCTACTTTACACCAAGCAGTGTGTTCCATGCTAAAATTAGAGATTAAGGAAATGTTGTTACTCTGCATAAGTGGTTCACAGTCTAATGAATGAGAGGCCCAGTCCCTAAACAAGAGAATACCATAAATAAAATATGCACCTGAGGATTTTGTGATCTGAGAATGCAGTGGAAGGCACATTTCTACTAGAGCCAGTGAGGCAGACATAGAGAAGTAAAGTTTCAGTTCTGGTGATTAACTGGATTTAAAGTTAGGTGAAGGGTGGAAAGTTTTTATAATTCATCATAAATTATGCATCAATTTAATTAAAATGCATTTTCCAAACTCCTTCAAATATAATCTTTCTAAAATCAATTGGATATTTATTCTCACCATTGTTGTCTCTAGTAACTATCCACACGATACAGAAGCAATGATGGCAAACACTTATCATTCCCCTCACACAAGTAAGGCAACTTCATTGTTGAAACTACAAAGTTCTCCATGATTTGCAACTTTCCTATTTTGCCAACATTACTGTCTTAACTGGTAAGGATAATGCAAAACCCACGCAATCACTCACCTAATGTGGAATCCTAATGTGGCATGGTTTCTTAAACTTTTTTTAATGTATGTGACTGGAGAATAATTTAACATTCTTGAGAATAGTGTATTTAATAACTGCCACAATAGTAACCATCATAATAATAACAGCAACAGAAGCAAACACATTATACTTTAGCATGTGCCAGTGGTATCCTTCTAAATGCTTCCCATATATTATTAGCTCACTGTATTCTCACAACAGTCCCATAAGGTAGGTATTGCTGTTATCTCCATTTTACAGATAAATAAACCAAGGCAGAGAGAGGTTGGTGTTACTTGTCCAAGGTCACATAACTAATAGTTGGTGGAGTTATATTTTAAAAGCCAACCTGGTTCTAAAGTCTATGCTTACCATTTCGCTGTGTCTCTAATGCTGACTAAAGGATAAATAAATGGAAGAGGAAAAGTTTCCCATCCAAGGTAATGTGGATACTGGAAGAATAAAAGGTTCAAGAGGAAATTTTCACCCTATAATATTAAGTCCTAGAATGTCTCTTAAGCATTGTCATTATTTTAAAAATAAGTGCTGCAATGCAAAGTGTGAGTAAAAAGGAAGATTATTTTTAGAGGTTTTAAACCAGTTCACTAAAGAAAGAACATAATAAAAAAAAGTTCTTTGAAAACTAAAAATTTGTGGACAGGCTCTAAACACTATTTCTGTTCTCCAGTCACAATTCCTTGAAAAGAAACTTTGGATCTTAAGATGAAAAAAGATCTATTAGGTCATCTTGTCCATCTCACAGCCAGTAGAGAATTACTTCCGACAGTAAAGAAGTTAACTTATTGACAGCACTCTTTAAGCAGCAATTTACCAGGTGAATCCCTAACGGCAAGAATGACTTCTCTGGTTTATCTTTGCCTTCTTATCATTAGTATAGTTAGGAGACCCATTCAATCTTCTCTGCTGGATGAGGAAAGGGGACAGGATTCTTGAAAATGTTTCTGAAGTGCAGTAAACATGTAGCTAAAGCACTTTGATAGTTTAATCTAGAATAGTTGCTCTTCTTTCATATTTAGGCTAGCATGGGCACGCATTTGCGTGAGAGATATTTAACAATGAAATTCTACAATATCAAAATTTATTTTATAAATTAATTTACAATGTAGGGAAATAAAATGTGTAATGGGCTGACAAAGGAAATACGTGAGAATGGATGGCTCTTAATTACATTCTGAATAAAGAAGTCTTCCTGTCAAAACTGTGAATTTTAATCAATTTCTCAATCCTTTAGAATGATATACTTAAAAGGTAAGAAATTTGCCCAGATTCCTGCATTCAGTTCAACTTTGGTACTGCTGTCATTTTCTATGTACAGTCTATAGAATAATATTATATAAAACAGTTGTAAAGAAGTAGATTTGTTATAAACTTCAACTAACACTAGTCTTGTTTTAAATTTCACGACTTATTTTAAACAATACCTCAACTCCGACTGGATGGCCTAATCTCATTGTCACTGTTTATGTATGTCAGGTTTTAATTCCCACTACTTTCAGAAAGTATGTTAATAGTCTATACAGTAGAACAAGGAAGCTACACATATATTAACTACCAAAAGGGCTTCTTGCTTCAAACTGTGTTCTAATCATGTTTTTGAAGTAATGCATCATACCCAGACACTGCCAATAAATGAAAATATCATACACCGATCCCGTATCTTCTAAGGTGGTAGACGTGCAGATTACTGTGTAACATTAAGTGAGAAAGGTAATGGGCAAAGGGTTACTCTGGAAAGGCCATAGTTCAGGTGAGTTTCAGAGGAAGGTGAAGAATCCTGAGAGGGGCAAAAGGAAGAGATGAGAGTATGAAGAAAAATAAAGAAACAAAAAAAATTGCTTATATACTATCTAGTACTTGACACGAATGTCAGGAACTAATGACATGAGATAGTAATCATTAGTTATTAAGGTTAAAACTAAGGTTATGATCCTTTGACTTATGGCTTTAAAATACACAAGTTTGAATCAGACTACCATGACTTTAACCTGGGAGCTCTCTCTCTACCTTCACTTAGCATTTGGCTACTGGAATAGGATTGTCCCTGGTTTCACTTTAAGTTGCTCTTGCATGGTTACATAATAAACTTAAAGTCCATACCACTTAATAGATGCATGCACCTACAACTTTGTTTCAGAAATAGGGTAAAGATTTTTATTCCATAGAAATATTTGTTTCCCAGTGCTGATTTTTCCATTTCTTCCAGGGGTTGTTGCAGTAACATCATTCATCATTTCTACAGTCTTCGGACCATCATATAGGCTGGTATAATCAGAAGATGGAGAAAAGGGGAAAGTTAGGAATGGATTCTGATGTCAGTATTTGCTACCATTCATATTTTTGGAATAATCTAGAAGGGAGCAAAGATGACTCCAGTTTCTTGCCTTTGGTTAAGTCAATATCAGTAAGTGAGACAACAATTAAAGGAGAAGGAGGTTAACAAGTGCTTAATTTAATTTTGTATATGGTGAGTGTGAGTTTAGATATCTACAGACAGATTTTGGGGGGATATTTTACTATGGTACTGAAACAAAGAGATGGTGATACAAATTTTGGAATCACTAGCATGTACAATTGTTGCTGTGAGTGATATGAAGTAGTTCATAATAAAATATTGAAAATATTTCAGATCAAGTTTTATAGTGTATTAATAAGTATTCAGTCTCAAGGGAAGAACACATAGAGGTGTATCTGATAGTTTCAATACTGACAGGTTTTCATAATGTTTTTCTTAAATATTACCCATAAATATTTTAAAAGTCACAAATTCAGTGAATTTTCTTCCAATGTGCACTTTGCAAAAAGGGAAAATGATAGTCGTGTTACTGGTCATGCTTTTGGTGACTTGGCGTACTGCTTTTCATTTGGAAATGGGTAGGACATGTCATTGTGCTTTATTTGGAATCACTGAAAATTCGTATTTGTCAATTCAGTTTGTAAAAGCCTCGTATATTCACCCTGTGATAACCTGAACATAGGGAAGGGAAGGGAGCACAATGACCAAAAACTCAAGAATTATATAATTTCCTGTACTACATGCCATCCATTTGAAAGAGGGCCTCTCAAAGTGCGCTGAGGTTAATCCTTAAGTGAGGACATAATCTAAGCCCTGGTGTCTAGTTTATATTCTAAAGAGAAGACATTTGTTTTTAAAATGATTCTTGTTTGGAGTAGATTGACCTCAACGCTAGCCCTTGCTTTCTAGGTAGGAAATCAGATCCCACTCCTGATGGTGTCAGTACTGGTGCCCTCCCCCAAAACACCGAAGGAACATAGGGCTTCTTTAACACTTGTTACAGGATTGAAGTTCAAAGAGGTCCTTTTTTGCTCTTCTGAGAGATTCAACTCCAGTTTTAAAGTTGCCCTCTCCCCTTGAATTAGAGATCCAGTTTACCCTTGGTTGCTGAAAATGAAAGTCAGTCTTCACCAGACTAAACAGCAAAATGGCTATATCTGGTTCATCTTAGACAATATTTTGCTGATGCCATTGTACAGTGGTCACTGGTCCTACTCACCTTCTATCCTGTGTATAGCTCAGTTAAGATTTCTATAAAATGCAGCATCATTAATATTGATGCATTAAGCTAAATATTTTCATAGTGTATACTAACTTCCACATGAAGTCCTCACTGGTTAGTCATACTTTTGAATTGGATATAAACTGGCAATAGACAGCCAGGTTGGCTCACCTTGCCCTGGGTTGCATAGCCCACATTAGGGAGCTGGCACCCCACCTCCACACTTGGGGAGTAATAGGCTTCTTAGCATTATTGAAAGCCTGCCTGACTAGTTTATGGTAAAAAGTAGAAAGCTGTGCCCAACAGTGTATTTGCTTAACAAGTGCTTAAGCAGAACAAAAGGTGGGCATCTTTAACCAGTGCTTCATCTTTAATAGAATATCATCATTCAAACAAAGGAAATAACAATTTACATGTTCACAGTTAGCCAAGCATGAGCTGTCAATAAACTCTAAGAGTCGTTATGTGATAATTCAGTATTTTTGATTCTGTGGCCCTTTTCCTTCTTAAAACAGTGTTTGCCTGCTTGTTTGTTTAATAGGAGTACTTAACATGTTAAATGTGAACACAACACTTACACTCTAGCATAACTTGTAGATACTAAGCAGTAACTCAGGAGATGTGCACCACTCTCCATCTCCATTAAAAGAAAGAGAAAAATACCTTAAAAATGTATTTATTGTCATTTTGAGAGATGAAAAATTGTTACCTGGACTCTGAGTAGGAGAAAGAACCCTTGATGAGGAGTCAGAAAAACTGGGATCAAGCCAGGCTCCTCACCAAATTGCATAGCTCTGGCCAAGCCTCTCAGATAACTAGATTCATTCACCTATAAATTTTTATTTCAGGATTCATTCAACAGAAAATTATCAGTACCCCTTTTCTGCTACCTCTGGTCTATAAGTCTATTTTGTGTGAGAGGAGACTATTTATTCTGAAGCCAAGTATTTATGATTCTGTCCAAAATAATTACCCAAGCTAAAATGCCCTATAAAGATTCTGGTTTTGGTCAGTTTTCAAATACTGTGATAATAAAAGTCAATTGTATTAAATTCTGTGCTGTCAGAAATGGCTTCCAGTTGGCAAATGCAGATTAATAATAATTATAATCTAAAAATCCATGTGCTATGATTAACTGAATATGAATATCTGGAAAATTTTAAACTCACTGACTTAGTTCACTTTTAATTAAAGAAAACTTCTTAAGTATAACCCCGGACCTGTGTGTATATACTGTACACTTTTTTTTTTAAACACAAAGTACCTATTGTCTTTCTCCTCACTGATTTAATCTGACAGTGTGGTAATCGTAAATATTTTCTTCTATGTTCTTTACACACACACATTTTTGTTACAGACATTTTTCAAAGCAGATTTTATACTTCTTTCTTTTTACAAGGTGGGGGTTGCTCTGTATGAGAGCCATTTTTGTCAGTAAAATGTATACCTATGAATCCCATCTGGAGTGACAGGGAGGAAGAACACAAAAGGGAGAGAATATAAAGCATATCTGTGTGAAGCAGAGGACAATCAATTAGATTCATTATCTGCTCTATATTCCAGTCACTTCTTTAAAAGAAAAGAAGTACATAATACCATGGCAACAGACCTGCAGTCCGTTATGGTATATAATCATTAAGATGTCTTCAGCCTTCCCTGAAAATAGATAAGAAAAAAATTCCCAGTGGTTGCACAAACTCCCTACATTTATGCTGATTAAATGACAAGTTTGTAATTTACAGGTGTCTTATTGCCATGGGAATGCAATCATACAATTCCATTTTAGAATTCAAGGGCTTTTGAAACATGCTGCATGATTGTTAGCTGGGCTGCAAGCTAAGATTAAATTGAAGGGGTGGCATGTAGATTTTAGAACACGGTGTTGACATTTACTGGCCAATCACATTTTGCAACACTCCTGCATGACAGCAGATGTTGACCTTTCACGCTTTCTCTATCTGCTTTCACGCATTACCTGCAGAAATTAACATAACTCTGCTTCCTGCTCTGTGCTGCTATTAATGTCATCTGGGAATTGAGATTCATGAATTCATTTATTACCTAGGCTTGAGACCCATTTTATACTCTAAGCACAGAACTAACAGCTCCTGGGAGCTGGTATTTTTGGATGTTGCTTCAACTACCTTTGTGGTTGAGGGATAGCTAGAAGCTATAGAGTAAAAAATGTCATAGGGAACAAGAGGAGAAATAGGCAGACGAGGACATTTTCAAGGAGAATGCTAAGGGCCAAATAATTGCAAATATATGGGATAGGAGAGCTTAAAACACAGAAAGGGTACATTTTAAGTAAGTCAAATAATGGCATGAGTTTCACTTCTCTTGTTAACTGAACCATGAAACGATGCCCCTTAGTCTGTGGGCAGTGAGCTCCAGGGTTTACTCCACAATGCCTGGAGCCTCTGTTACCCATGATTTAGGAGAAAAACAATCTGAGGTAAAGATGTCATAGGGAGCCCTTAGGAGTTCTGTGCATAATTGGGAGCCAAATTTTGTAGTGCATCCTTCTAAATAAAAATCCTACCATTCTCTGTTATCTTGTCAGATATTTTTTGTTCAGCTTTTTCCTAAGCAGAGAAGCTCTGCTTCTTAAATATTTGGAGGGGACTATTCAATGGGGAAATGAAATTCTGAGATACATTATTTTCTGGACAGGAATTAGTACCTCTCATAAGTCCTGTTAACACAGATATCATTACAATGAATCATATCTCTAGAAATCAGTGGACAAAGTCATGACATTGTTTATCAAAATTTGCAGACTGTAAAGGAGGATTCTGTATTTTGCATAGCCTTTCCTCCAGGTTAGCTGTATGGATTTAGTAAATTTCCTGTCGCTCTGCCTTTTAAAGTCCTTGGAGAACATCTATGAAATAACTTAGTCACAGTACTGTGAATCTAGTCTTTTGAAATACAAGCAGATGCATTTATCTCAAATAGGATTGATTAACAGAGGTCAAGATGTCACCAATGAGATATGCATATACAGGCTACTTCAATGGCATTGCTCTGACTTACCTTCCAGCAAACATTCTGTGCTGATTTGCATGTTTCAGCTGTGGTACATTTTGTAGCATTTTCTCTGAAGCTAGAAACTTTTGCCCATATATATATATGAAATACAAAAGCATCACGATTTGAAGAGCTAAAACCCACCCTTAAAAATCTTTCCAACTCAATCCCTGTGCTTGAGGTTCTTTTTTGAAATTACTATATACATATGAACTGATATTTTCTCAAAATCGTTTAATACAAGGAAATGCTCTAGGATGGGAGATAACAGTGAAAAATATACATATATCCAAATGCCAAACAGACATTTCCAACCAGATATCCCATAAGCACCTCAAATTAAGGATATCCAAACTTGAAATGGGTCATCTCCACCCCACTCAAATATTGAATTTACTTTTCTTCCTACACCAGAGAATGTAAGATATACTTTCAACTTTTTAATACACTATACCATTTGAATTTTATCCTGAGAGGAACTCAGGATTGTAAACAGGGGATCACATGATAAACTCAGCACTAAAAAAGTATTCTGAAGTATAGGTTGAAGAACTGGATGGAGATGAACTGAGCTTGGGAAAGACACAAGTAATGCAGAGACATCTGAAATGTTACTGTAGTAATCCAGAAGTTGGTGATAATGAGTGGTGTTTAGGTTTGAGATTTATTAAGGAAATCTGACTGGATTTGACAATGTATATATAAAGGGTGATATGGTTGAGGGAAGAGTCGGTGATGAACTTCTTAGTTTTTGTTTCTAAAATACAGTAGCCGCTGGTGTTTCTTACTGAGGAAGAAAGGACATAGCAAAAAATGTTTGGGGAAATACATTGACTGTGTTTTTTAGACTTGCAATTTTGAAATCCTATAAGCTGGACCTATTTTTCTAAGCTCCTTCAATCATGCATTTTTCACAAAACACTACATAAAATAGAATCTCCAGCGTTCTTTTTGTTCATGGTCCAAATTGGAACATGCTTATTCCAGTGTCTTCTAGAAGACAGCCAGTGTGGCAAAGAGCTTGGTTTATGAAAAGCAAAGGTGCTGAGCCAAGTGTCTGCTCTGCCTTTTGCTTGCTCTGTGGCCTTATATGAAACACTTTGCATTTAAATGCCTTGACCTTTATAATGGAGCTGTTAAAACCCATGTTGGCATATAATAAAGCATTCAAATATGGTAGTTTCTATTTTTAAATAATAATTTTATTTTAACTCATGGTTTTCATTTGTTTTTGCTTTCAGCCTGATCTCACCATCAACTCTCATAGGCAGAACCATCTTCCTGATAAGACCATCTTTATGATCGCACAGATTACCAGGCAGTTCCACTCCTTGTAGGGCCCTCTACCTTGTAGCTTAGCTACCCCCAACTCACAGAATAATGCATTACAGGAATGGATAGGAACTAATCTGTGCAGCCAAAGATCAAAGCACATATACCAAATACTATAAATGTTGATTTCTAGACCATTAAAGTTTGGTTTCAGTTTCTTACTGAATCTATCTCAATGAGAAATTATGCTTCTGTATGCAAGTTAAATTTTATTGTTATGGTTTTTGTATTTTTTCCCCTAAATACTACTTAGAAGAATATAAATAATATAATTTTATAGGAGGAATGTGAAGGTACTCTTATAATTTACAGATATTGACCAATTGTTGATTATATACATTATGAAGTTGAATTGTAATCATATTAATTTGCTAAGAAGCTCCTAAAATATTTCTTCTAATGAAAATGAGCCCCTCTTTACTTTTCCATACCTCTTAATCAGGACTGTCCTACAAGAGGATGTGATTTTGGAAAGTAAAAACAAAGCATATCTATACTGTGGCAGGGCTTCAGAGAGGTCAGCATTTCCTGACAGGAAATGACTCAGTGGGAGAGATCTACATACAGAGTGTAATTAATTAAGAAGCATTTATGAACAAATGCCCAAAGTGGAAAATTACATAAAAATTAAGTTCTTGGGTTAAATGTTCAAAGGTGGTTTAATTTTGGAAATGACTTTTAAAAATGTCCTGTACATACAAATGTTGAAATATAGAAAAAATAAGTTATATTTAACAAATACTGTGTCTAAAATATCCCTCCCTTTCTTCCCACATGTTTCACACTTACACTCTTTCCCATGCTTCTTCCCTACCATCTTTCCTCTTACCGCATTCACACAAAATCTGATCTATAAGATTAGTCATCGTTTATTAGGCAGTATAATTACTTTGCCTTAGTTAGCAAAGTCTCTCTGTAGTCTCTCTCTTGTGCTTTTTGACCCCCACAGAGCAAGCTCACTTGGGGAGAGCCTGACTATACCCTATCCTCTTTTGTCTGTTCTGTCGTTCACCCACAATGAAACAAAGAGGCAATGCCAGAATTCAATGCAGACTTGGCTATCTTAATTATTAGAGAAAGAGGAAAAAAGAAGAACATAGTTTAAACAGCAACTGCCATCCCAAATTTATGGAAGGTTTGCATTAGAAAAGATTGAGTACTTTCCCAGCACTTAAGAAAAATTTTTTGCTTCTATTTGATTGTTGTTCTTAGAAAATAGCCTTCTCAGCAGAGAGCTCTTAAAATGAAATAGAATGGTAAGATCATGAAAACCTGTCCCCAAACTTGTTATCTACCATGTTTTATCAAATGTTAGATGGAGTTTTCCAAATCAGTAGGAACAAAGCACAGCTTTTTCCAAAATTTTCCCACTTTTTTGCTGGAAAACCATACAGAACAACACACAAACAGAAAGCAAAAACATTACAAACTACTTCTTCAAAGAGACTAGTACTGGTGGAGACCCACACTTTAAATTTAACTGTGGTCAAAAACAACAGACCAGCACAACTGATGTGGGAAGCTAAAATTATATGGCAGTGTGCTAGGAAATCAGTGTGGCTAGGAAGAATGTACAGGGGCCTAAGGTTAATATCAAGTATACTGTCCTGGAAAATATGTAATTTCTGAGTTGTAAGTGTTGTGTGATGCCTAGAATCAGACAGTGTTCAATCCCTGGGGAAGGAGAAGCAGAGAAAGAGGTAAAAAGAGTCTGAGTCAAAGAACTGATTCATGGAAGAAGGGAATGCGTTTGAAAGTAAAAGGAACACTTGGAAAATAGAAGCTATCTTTTTGTTAGCACAGAGCTTGAAACAACTTAAGAATAGAAGCTCTCCTAATCCATATTGGATCCTGAATGAGAGGTAAAGGCTATACAGTAACACAGAACAGCCATCTTTTAAAGAAGAATATGTCATTATAGCAAAAAAATAAAAAGGCCGTGGATAGAGAAATCTGATAAAGTCTGGCTCCTCCATCCTTCCAATGACATTATATTAATATGTGACCAAGGAAATTCAACTAATTTAAAAACAGATAACAGAAAGTACAGATACAGTAACCAAAAAAATACAAGAAAAATGGGAATAACATCCAAATACCAGTGAACAAAAGAAAAACTCACTAGAAAAATATTTTATTTGAAGGGCTTATAAAAGTATTGGTCAAACATTCCAACATGACTTTAATATACCTTAATGAAATGAAATCATTAGCAAGAGGTAAATTTACAGAAGAGAAATACAAGCACTTAAGTAAGATATGGCTAGATAGCAGAAGATGAAAAAAAGTTAAAATATAGAGAAAGAATTGACAAAATAAAAAAGAAAAACTGTTTCAGAAGTTAGTTGTAAAAAAGGGGCATGATGGAGAATCGACTCTGAAAAGCATAGGAAACAATCTTGAATTAAAATTGAGGAAAATGAAATAAAAGAAGTGACATAAGTAATTAATGATGAGGGGGAATATGAAATTCAAAATATAGTGAAAGAAGATTGATTTACACACAAATAGAATGCAGAAAGAAGAAAACTAAAACAATGAAAATAAATGAAATCCAAACATTTTCCTTAAAATAATATGGATCTACATATTAAAAAGTCACAGGATATTAACCAAGCTGAAACATATTCTAGTAAATTTATAAGCTTATAAAAACAAAGAGTCCAAAAAATAAAAACTCATTTGTAAAGGATGGAAAATCATCCTGTCATCTGATTTTTTCAAGCAGCATTCAATATTATAGGACAGTGGAGCAACAATACAAGTTATTAAGGAAGGAAAATGTGAGACAAAGATTTCATAACAAGCCAGGCTCTCCTTCAATCATACAGTCTATGGACAAACAGTTTTGAACCTGGAAAAAATGGAAATAAGTGTGACAAAATGTGATGTAAATATTACACACTTGGAAAATTGAGTGGTTATACTACTAGTATGTGAGGAAAGGGTAAGAACTTTAGAAGTTTGCTTCATTTCAAGTAACTGGGCATCTATGATAAAATATATCTATATATAATTATATCTAAAATATAATTTAGAGCTGAAGAATAGTGGTACAATTTTAGGAATGTATAAGAGTAAACTCTAAGAACAATCATTTTATTAACTAATATTTCATGAAGAGAGGAAAGAGAGGGATGTAAGAGAACTCAAGCTAAATTTATTGTTGTTGTTCCAATAAGGAAATAATACTGACTAGCAGAAGAATGAATGGATGAAGGCAATGATATATGGTAAAAGACTTAAAAAAAAATATATGTGTGTATGTATGTAAGGTAAACAAAATATGACGTGTTAGAAATAAATTCAAGTATACCTGTTATATAAATAAGTATAAATGGGCAGTTATATATTAAAGTAAAAGATACAAACCTCAATTAATAATAAAAACTCAAAGGACAAAAACCACATGATCATCTCCATAATTGGGGAAAAAGCATTCAACAAAATTCGACATCCATTCATGATAAAACCTCTCACCAAAATGGGTATAGAGGGCAAGTACCTCAACATAATAAAGGCCATATATGGCAAAACCACAGCCAACATCATACTTAACAGCAAGAAGCTGAAAACTTTCCTTTAAGTTTGGGAACAAGACAAGGATGCCCACTTGTCCCACTTTCATTCAACATAGTTCTGGAGGTCCTAACCATATCAATCAGACAACACAAAGAAATAAAAGGCATTCAGACTGACAAGGAAGAAGTTAAACTGTCCCTGTTTGCAGATGACATGATATTGTTACATAAAAAACCCTAAATAATCCACTCCAAAACTACTAAATCTAATATCTGAATTCAGCAAAGTTGTAAGATACAAAATTAATACACAGATCTGTTGCATTCCTATACACTAACGATGAACTAGCAGAAAGAGAAATCAGGAAAACAATTCCATTCACAATTGCATCAAAAAGAATAAAATACCTAGGAATAAACCTAACCAAGGAAGTGAAAGACCTATACTCTGAAAACTACAAGACACTCATGAGAGAAATTAAAGAAGATACCAATAAAAGGAAACACATCCCATGCTCATGGATAGGAAGATTTAATATTGTCAAAATGGCCATCCTGCCTAAAGCAATCTACAGATTCAATGCAATCCCTATCAGAATACCAACAGCATTCTTCAACAAACTAGAGCAAATAGTTCTAAAATTCATATGGAACCACAAAAGACCCTGAATAGCCAAAGCAATTCTAAAAAGGAAGAATAAAGCAGGGGGGATTACACTCCCTAACTTCAAGCTCTACTACAAAGCCACAGTAATCAAAACAATTTGGTATTGGCACAAGAACAGACCCATAGACCAATGGAATAGACTAGAGAGCCCAGATATAAACCCAAGCATATACGGTCAATTAATATATGATAAAGGAGCCATGGATATACAAAGGGGAAATGACAGCCTCTTCAACAACTGGTGTTGGCAAAAATGGACAGCTACATGCAAGAGAATGAAACTTGATTATTGTCTAACCCCATACACAAAAGTAAACTGGAAATGGATCAAAGACCTGAATGTAAGTTATGAAACCATAAAACTCTTAGAAGAAAACTCAGGCAAAAATCTCTTGAATATAAACATGAGCAACTTTTTTTCCTGAATGCATCTCCCCGGGCAAGAGAAACAAAATAAAAATGAACAAATGGGACTACATCAAGCTAAAAAGCTTCTGTACAGCAAACAACACCATGAGCAGAACAAAAAGGTATCCTACAGTATGGGAGAATATTTTTTTGTATGACATATCCAACAAGGGGTTAACATGCAAAATATATAAAGAACTCACATGCCTCAACACCCAAAAAGCAGATAACCCTATTAAAAAATGGGTGGATGATATGAACAGACATTTCTCTAAAGAAGAAATTCAGATGGCCAACAGGCACCTGAAAAGATGTTCCAAATTGCTAATTATCAGGAAAATAAAAATTAAAACCACAATGAGATATCACCTCACACCAATTAGGATGGCCAACATAGAAAAGACTAGGAACAGCAAATGCTGGCAAGGATGTGGAGAAAGGGGAACCCTCCTACACTGCTGGTGGGAATATAAACTAGTTCAACCATTGTGGGAAGCAATATGGAAGTTCCTCAAAAAACTAAAAATAGAAATAGTATTTGACCTGGAAATTCCACTCCTAGGAATTTACCCAAAGAAAACAACTTTTTAGATTCAAAAAGACATACGCACCCCTATGTTTATCACAGCACTATTTACAATAGGCAAGAAATGGAAGCAACCTAAGTGTCCATCAGTAGATGAAAAGATAAAGAAGATGTGGTATATATACACAATGGAATATTATTCAGCCATAAGAAGAAAACAAATCCTACCATTTGCAACAACATGGATGGAGCTAGAGGGTATTATGCTCAGTGAAATAGTCAAATAGAGAAAGACAAATATCAAATGATTTTCCTCATTTGTGGAGTATAACAACAAAACTGAAGGAACAAAATAGCAGCAGACTCAGAGACTCCAAGAAGGGACTAGTGGTCACCAAAGGGGAGGGGTGGAAGAGGGCGAGTGGGGAGGGAGGGAGAAGGGGATTGTGGGGTATCGTGATTGATGCACATTGTGTGTGTGGGGTCACGGCGAAGACAGTGTAGCTCCGAGAAGACAAATAGGGACTCTGGGGCGTCTTACTACACTAATGGACAGTGACTTCAATGCGGTATGGGGGTGGAATCAATAATAAGGGTAAATGCAATAACCACATTGTTTTTCTTGTGAAACCTTTATAAGAGTGTATATCAACGATACCTTAATACAAAATATATATAAAAAATAAAAAATAAAAACTGGTCTCTATGATAAAAGATAAATGACTAAAATAATGTAAATTATAAATGTTAAAAGAAAGACAAATATATCCCAGGCAAATACAAATAAAAAGTAAGTTGGGCCCACATCCTGAAAATCTGATGCACTAGAATTGTCTCAGCTTTAATATTAAAGGAAAAGGAGGGCCCTTTATGAAGACAATACATACATTTAACAATGAGGATATAATAATTCTACATATCCATATATCAAATAGCATAGCAAATGCTAAGTTCCAAATATTTGATAAAATACAGTGATGAGGTTGTGGGTATGAGAAAAGGCCTTTTCCTATACTGTGGAAGTGAATGTCAAACATTACAATCTCTGTAGGAGGTAATTTGGCAAAAACTATCAAGATTACAATTACACTTTCATTTTTACTACTAGGCATTTATCGCACAAATATGCATTCATACATGAAATAGCTTATCTGTAATATTCATTACTACATTGTTTGTAATAGCAAGAGATTGAAAACAATAAGTATCCATCCATCTGGAACTGGTTAAATAATCTACGGCACATAGGAAATTTTCTACGTAGGGTATAGGACATTCTTTAGTATATATTATTAAGCGTAAAAGCAAGTTCAGAAAAGCGTGTGTATATATGTATGTGTGAAAAAAATATTACATTTTTGTAAGAGGAGGGGAACTAGAAATATATATTCATATGTGCTTACATTTGCTTAAAGAGACTCCAGAAGGATGCACCAATAAACTAATGAAATGGTTAACTGTGAAGTTGGAAGATGAGTTAGAAACCAGATGTATGAGGCAGAAGGAGGCTAAGAGTTTGCAATATACATTTTTCTTATATTATTGTGCTTTTTGAACTATATATTACTTATTTGGAAATTAAATAGAAGCAAAAACAAAATAAAAAGTGTACAGTTTAGAGAGCTAAATCTTAGTGTGCTCTCGAATGGCATCTATTTAACATGGGAAAGAAGAGGTTACAAACTACAGTACAAATTATAGATTATGACAAAAGAACAAAGGACTATGAGATTTCCTAGGATGAGCAGTGATATCTGGGTAAGGATGATAAAAATATTGTTCAAGGAAAGTTAGCATTTGAGAAGGACCAGCTTCATGGGCATAAGACCTCTGCTGTTACTCAGAAAGGCCCAGCACTTGGTTTAATGTTCCATGGTTACTATACTGAAATTCTGAATAATTTTTTTTAACAAGTAGTCCCATTTTTTTCATTTTGAACTGGGTACCATAAATTATGTAACCAGTCCAACAGTTGAGAGAGAATTTGGAGTTAATACTTCCTAATTGTTATCCTCTGAATCCTAGGGCTTCTAGGAAACCCTATGGATTAATGTATAGGTGTGATACTGAAGCAGGATAGGGAAAAGCAAGAGTGACTCCATTTCAAACTGAACCTCCATCTTGGGGCTTAAAGGTGGAAAGGTAAAATTCCTAGAATATCTTAAAGGTTAAGAGATAAAAATTCCTAGGACATCTTTAAAGACAAAGAATTTCTATTAATGGTCCACATGACTAACAATCAATTGACCATATCTTAAGCCAGAAAAAAAAAACTCTCAAGAATAAGTAACCAGTCTCTGTTTTCACTAAAATCATTAGCTTGAGGGAAGAAGAAGAATTTACAAAGTTCTTTTGTGTTAAGCTTATCCTATAGAAACATCAAAAAAGGAGGCTCTTACCATATTTTGGAAAGCCAGTGAATCAACATCGGCTTTGGTGGAGTGGCGCCACCAAAAAGCAAAGGATGGATATCACGTGAACTATTCATCAGTGCCATTCCTCCCAAGACCCCTCACCCTCTAAAACTGCCTTTATAAGCATGATGCACAACTCCTTGGAGAAACTCAACATTCTGCTTTGTCTAGGCTCCCTTGTATACAAGCTCTAATAAACTCCACCTGCTTGCTTTCTTTCGAGTCTCAATGTTCATTTCTATAACACTGACACTCAAGAGCATGGTCTTTGGGGGGTCTGGTAAGAATATGAAATACTACAGTTCACATTACTTGGTTAATTCTGATTTGTATGATTTCCATTTTAATATCTGACTTGTATCTGCCTTACCCCATCCTATATAGTACTTACATAACATGACATAGTAAATGACTATGAACAAACATCTCAGAGGAAATTGTTAATCAAATGATGGAGATTAAAAAGCAGGGACACCAAAATGTCTGTAGGTGAGACACAGAGGTAACAGGATTGGAAGGAGTGGGTCTGCTGGATTTCTTTAAAATTGGTATTTCCTAGTGACCAACAGTTTAAAGTTCCCTTCAGATTGACTAAACTTGATTCTTCCTGACTATAGACCTCTGACTTCCTTTTTTTTTTTAAATTGAAGTATAGTTGATATACAATCTTATATTGGTTTCAAGTGTACAACACAGTGGTTCAACAGTTACCCATAGTAGTAAATCCTTACCCCAGCTACTGCAGTTACTATCTGTCCTGACTTCCTTTTTCTTAGAGAATTTACTTCAGAACACTTGTAATTTGTAAATTCTTTCTTTGCTGCTTTGAGATGTAAGCCTTTTTAAAAAGCTTCTTGCCTGTTTTACAGCTCAGATTTGTTTTTGCAAGGACTGAGAGGTCTCCTTTGAAATGTAAACATCAAGTAAAATGGGACCCTGATTTCCCATTTCCTGGGGAAAGATAGGAGCCTAACTTCCATAGGGTGTCTTGCTCCAAAAAAGTCCTGTAATGAAGGTAGAAGAAAGATTACTTGGGTAAAGCCAATTAGCAAACACAGATGGATCTCTCCACACCAGCTTTTAAAAATATTCCAGTTTTTTGTTTCAGTGGACTTGAGCTCAGACTGAGGTGTGATCTCTAGGCCCTATTGCAACATCCTTGAATAAAGTCTTCCTGCCTGTTTAATTTGTCCTGTGTCCAGAGCAATTTTTGCTTTGACACTAGTATTTTACAAATGTTGCAAAAATGTCTGCTGTCCATGTCAAAAGAAAAGTGCTGATATAGATTATGGTTTGGTAGAGGGTATGTGGAAATTGGGCTAAAATTTCCCCATATCTGGTAACTCATGTCTTTGAGTACACTGGGATGAAATGCGGATTTTTAATAGATTTAATATGCTAATAAGCAAATATTAGTAATAATTTGAAGGCATATACAACATTTATATTTCAAAGCAGATTGAAAGTGAAATGAAATGAGGTTAGAAACATTGCCCCAGCCTTCATATAGATGATCCCTTTCCTGGTCCTTTGCAGTCTTAAGATAGATCAATGAGCTTTGTTTCTTGGTCTGCTCTCTACCCGCAGTTGCCTGGTGGTGATTTAGCTTTCCTTTCTGTGCTTGATGTGATGCCATATTTTTCTTAAGATCCTCTACATCTCAGATGTGATTTTTCAAAGCATTCGTTTTTCAGGCAGTGCTTTTGCGGTGCCCCTCTGCCACCTCCATTTTCAAATGCTGAGTATTATCCTCACTGCTCCAAAGAAATGGACCTCATATTTCAACACCTCATCTAATAGGATTTTTGTTTCTGCTCTGATGAAATGTGGCTTAGATGTATTTATTTTCTGTATGCCTCTGCTTGCTAGAAAAGTGCATACCAAGTAACATGAATGCATTCTTTGTTTCTGAATTGAAGGGTGTTTACAAAGAAGTAAGAGGGACTTTGTATGCAAATGAAATCTTTGGCACAGAGTTCCACCTAGTTAAACACCTAAATATGCCCCCTGCAGAAAATTAGGTGCTGAATTGTGCACCAGTGTCCTTAAAGACATTAATTAGACCTTTAATTTTATCATGTGGGTAATGCGCTCCAGTCAAGAAACACCTGGTGAAAACAAATACGAAAGGAAACAAATTAAAGCTTCTTGATAAACATCACCAAAATATTAAACAAAATGCATTGTGATTAAGCAAGCAGGGAGCTACAGACATAGAGGAAAAGGTAAGAAAACTCATACAAAGGCTTCTAACTCAAGTAAGAAGTAAAAAAATGAATTGCATTATTAGAATAAATATTCCCAGAAAGGAAAAAAAAAGGTGCCCTGTTTGTCGGGGCAAATATCATCATGGATTTATGTTTAAAAATATTAATACCTAATAATGAATGGATTTGGTGTCCTTCCCAATTTAAATGTACTTTTTTTTTTTAGTTATACAAACAAGTAGATGGTTGGTTATCCATAGTGATACTTGCTAATACAGAAACTTAAGTCCTTCAAGATGAACAGTTATGGTAATTCAATGTTTTTAAGTATTGGAATCAGTCAGGACAGAGTAATAGTAAAAATATTTCTCTAATGATAAGTATATGCAAATACATACATTCTTTTCATACATTGCATACACACACATATATATGTATATCTGCCTAGTTATTACTGGTGTTTGATAGGGCAAGAGATTGCATTTCCGCATGTTATTTAATATTCTAAGTTGCCCCTGCCTCCCAATCTATAAATCATCTGGAAGGCATTGGCAGTTCCAATACTGGGACTCTTTGAATTACCTTCAGCAGATATTTGTAGGGAAAAAACACAGGTATGAATCATTAAGTTCCTCCTCAGGACATACATTTAGAATTCTGGCATTAAAAATATAATAATACCACATGTCCTAGCAATCTAGAACTCTCTTTTGAATTTAAGATGTAGTTTTCTTCATTCTTTTATTTATTTCCTTAGTTTTGTTCATTCTCTCTTCCAGAAATCATTATTCCTTTTGTTAATTTATCTAAAACAGTGACTTCAATAACCTATTAGTGTTGCAATGACTACAATAGCATTACATAACAAGTAACAGTGGAAAATAGGCCTCGTCTCAGCATTATAGAAGTTGCAACACCATATAAATGAAATATGCCAAATATTTAGATATTAATTTAAAAAACCCTATATTTTAATATGGTTTGCACTGTTTTGGTTTCTATGTCATTTTTAGTAAGGAAAAAAAAAATTACCTCTAGTGCAGGATCAACACTTTTTCTTAAAAGGCCAGACAGTACATATTAGCCTTTGAAACAGGCACCCAGGCCTAGGCCTGCTGTTTGCCAGCTGGACTGAGGGCGTGATGACCAATGATGATGGAAATAAACAAGCCTATAGAAAAGCTAATTTCTCAGGCGACTCAATGCTTTGACCAAGTTAAATCAAGCAGAAGTGGCTTAAATCTCAATGGGTTGGATTTAGGTTTAAACTTAAGTATAAGCCTCTTATCAGAGGAGGCTGTAGTTTGTTGTT
The DNA here is from genome assembly GCA_032199065.1 of Smutsia gigantea. Classification (NCBI taxonomy): domain Eukaryota; kingdom Metazoa; phylum Chordata; class Mammalia; order Pholidota; family Manidae; genus Smutsia; species Smutsia gigantea. The sequence goes on along the minus strand of JAVSCE010007667.1, from coordinate 90,335 downwards.
GTTTTCTAAATTTTGAAATACACCATCTTCCAGGGCCTTAACATCAGGTCCTACATAGCTTTGTTCCTTTCTACTCTTCCACCTTTTACTTAATACTCTCTCACTGAATTCTTTGTTTCATGATTTTGTCTCACTTGCACTATTTAGTTTGCTAGTTTAACTCACACGTGCTATCCCATGAATTAAGGTTCTTTACCTGGAATAGCATCAGGTCTGACACAGCCTGTTTCTGGTCATCCCGCAGTATTCTCTTTATAAGTTAATCCCACTGGAAGGAGGTGATCTTTAACACCTTCCCAGTTGGGTTAGGCACTTCTCTTGGTTCCTCCAGCAAGGTATTTATGGCTTTACATGTCACTTAAACAAAACAAAGAAACAACACTAATTTTAGAGCATTTTTAGATTTATGGAAACATTGTCAAGATTTTATTAAGAGTTTCTACCTAGCCACACCAAATTTTCCCTATTATTAACATCTTATATTAGTATGGTACATTTGTTATTACTAATGAACCAATACTGATACACTGTTATTGAATAAAGCCCATACTTCATTCAGATTTCCTTGGTTTTTCTAGTGCTACTTTTCTGTTCTAGGATTTCATCCAAGATGCACTTTATGTTTACTCATCACATTTCCTTATCTTTCTCTTGGCTGTGATAGCTTCTTAGACTTTCCTTGTTTTTTATGGCCTTAGCATTTTGGAAAATGTCCCTCAGCTGAGATTTGTCTTGCATTTTTCTTGTGAATAAACTGGGGCTATGTATTTTTGGGAGGAAGACCAAAGAGGTAAATTATCATTTTAATCACATCAAGTCATGTATGTATATACACACACACACACACACACAGAGTTAACATGACATCACTGTTGATGTTAACCTTTATCATGTGGTTGAGTAAATACAGAACAGGTTTCTCCAACAGTAAATTTATTCTTTCAATCCTCTTTCCTATTTTACTCTTTGGAAGCAAGTCACTCTGCATAGTTCACAATCAAGGAATGGGGAGTTATGCTCCACCTCTTTGAAGGATGTGGTAGGCACAATAAGGCCTCCCACAGATATCCATCTCCTAGTCTCCAGAATCTGTCAATACATCATTTTACATGGCAAAGAGAAATTAAAGTTCAACTGGACTTAGGTTGTTAATCAGCTGACCTCAAAACAGGGAGATTATCTTGGGTTATCCATTTGGGCTCAATTAATTACAAGGGTCCTTGAAAGTAGAGGAAAGGCAGAAAAAGAGATTTGACCATGGAAGCATAGTCATTGAGATGCACTGAGTTACTTGCTTTGATGATGGAAAAGGGGCCATGAGTCAAGATATGTGAGTGGCTTCTAAAAGCCGGCAAAAGCATGGAAAGGGATTCAGCCCCAGCACCTCCAGAAGGAATGCAGCCCTGTTCACATCTTGAATTTTACCTAGTGAAACCTGTGTTGGATTTTCACCCTGCAGGACTGCAAGCATGCTGGAGTATCTACATAATGACTTAGAATTTTTCTGCATGGGAGAATGATCACTTCTCCATTTATTTACTTATTCAGTCACTTACATGAATGTGGACTTGTAGATATTTACTTTGTATTTTGGGTTATAATCCAACACTGTTTTATTTCTCAAACTGTTCCAGCTTTGCCATTGGGAGAGCTTCCATTTGGCTCCTATGCCTTTTGATATACTCCCTTTTGTCTGTGTGTGTATGTGTGTGTGTGTGTGTGTTGTGTTTAGGATTTCCCTACGTCAGTCATTACAAGATGTTTCAGGCTTATCTTTTATATTTACTGCCCAAATCCTAGCATCCACCAATTCTACAAAGAACCCTGGTTCCTTTTACTATAGAAAAGTACTAGAAATCAACATATGGAAGGTAGATGTGCTTGCTGCTACTAGGGTGTCCTTCTTTTAAATTCCCTACCAAGTTTCTGAAAAAGCAGGGATAAATATACATGTGCATACTGTGCATATAAATATTTCTATACATAAACATCTATATCTATATTAAGGTAAATGAGTTCCTAATGATATCTTCCAATCACATATATTAACACATGACCTTTCTAGCCCTCTCCCCTTGTAATTGCCCACTCCAACACTGAGAAACCTGGCTCCTGCCATCTGTCATCCATTCATGGCACAGTTTAATCCCAGTGTATATATTATATTGCGATCAAATTGTTCATTTGTACCCTCATAGCAAACGACTACACCAATTCTATGAGGGTGGCCTAAGATTCCTAAGACGGACTGTATGTGACTGGAAAATACAGGATTGCTTACTAAATTTGGCAACAAAAAACTAATTCAGTTATGCAGTGGATATACCTGAGTTGCAAAGCTTTTAGCAAAATGCATTATAATTAGGTGCATAAAATAAAGGAAAATGCAGTGCAGTTGAGTCTCAGTGATGAAGTGAAGTTAGGAGGTGAGCTGGTGAGGAAACATCCCAATTTATTCTGGTTGGAGTAGATGGGTGAGTGTTGTCGAATTTTCTTTTTCATATATACCGGAAACTAAATGGAAAACCACTATTGTGTCATGGATATTCAAAAGTTTTACTTGACTATATACTTTAATTTTTCCAATTATATTCTCTTATCTAAAATGAGTTTACTTTTTGTTGAACTTATTGTTTATTTTTTATGTAACATCTAAAAATAATCAAATTGGGCAATCATATCCAAAGCTTTGAAAATGTTCTTTTTAAAATAACCTCTTCAATAATTTACTTACTTATCTTGCTTGTAAAATTCCAAAGTTGTACAGAATAAACTGCTCGTATATCTCTCCCAGATGGAAGGTTGAGACAAATTATTATTTAATGGCAGTATAATAGTGTTCTAACTTTTCATTTTGACCTCATTATCTGTGATGAGTTAGTAAACAATTTTTTAAAAATCACTACTTTTGTTGTTTGAGACATGCACTGTGTCTTTCTAATTTCTGTTAACAGAATGTAAGCAAAGGCACCTGGGGACTACAGAGCCATGCTGTTGAAAAGAGTTCTCTTTTAAACATTAAGGGGACTCACTAGATTTCCAGACTAGCCATATTCCTTACACATACTCAATGTGTTAAGTAAATTTAAAGAATTCTTTGAGTGTTATTGATTGTTAATCTGTTCTTATAGATTGAATTAAGTCCCCCAAATATTCATATGTTGAAGTTCTAAGCCCCAGTACTTCAGACCTTCTTTGCAAATAGGATCATGGTAGATGTAATTAGGTAAGATGATGTCATACTGGAATAGGATGGGGCCGTAGTCCAACATGACTGGTATACTTATTAGAAGATGGTCATGTGAAGATAAAGAAACAGAGAGAGTGCCATTTAAACCAAAGGATTAAATTGATACATTGATAAACCAAGATTTGCCAAAGATTGCCTGCAAACTGTAAGAAGCTAGGGAAGAGTCTAGAAAGGATTCCTCTGCAGGTTTCAGAAGGAGAAGAGCCCTGCAGTATCTTGATTTGAGATTTTCAGCTTCAAGAACTGGGAAACAATAAATTTCTTTTTGTGGCATTTTGCAATAGCAGCCCTAGGAAAGTAATATATGTGTCTTATATTATGGAGAGCTTCTGGATCTTGCAGCCTTGCCCATTGATCTGTTTGCTATCTCTACATGAAAAACACACTAGTTTAGTTATTATAGCCTTATAATAATTGTTTGCATCTATTTGGGTAAATCCTCCCATTTCTTTTTTTCTTCAAGAGAGTGTCTTCTTGGTCTTTGGGGATTTAATATAAATATTAGAGTTAGCATGTCAAGTCCACAAAAATAAGCCTATTGAGATTTTTACTTAGATTGCACTGGCTCTGTAAGGACCAAGGGCAGGCTGCCCCAAAATGTGCCACTTTGAAATATTGATGACTTTGAACTGAGACAACAGGAGAAACAGCAGAAGCAGGAGGCATTCTCTGAGCTCCCTCTGTCCTCCTTGCCGTGAAACCAGGAAATAAATCTCTCTGTGAAAGGTACTTTCCCTGATCCTGGAGCATAGAAGACATCCTTATTCCCAGATAGGGAATTTAGAGTAGAGAAGGCTGCATGAACAAATCTTGTTACTTTTTTACTAATTTACAGCCAGCCAGCATGCTGTTTAGAATTCCTTGCTAAAGGAAGCTCCCAAACATAAGTTTTCTTTGTCCTGTCAGTTCCTCACAGAATTATGTTTCTTTGTCTATTAAAAAAGCTGCCTGTCTTTGCCATTTCTTTGGGTCTCAATTTCATTATTGGGCCTCCATACACATGTAATTAAACTTTGGTTTTTCTCTCTTGTTAATCTGTCTCATTTCAATTTGATTCTTAGCCCAGTGAGAAGAACCTTGAGGGGTGGAGGAAATTTCTTACTCTCCAATAGTTCCACAAAAACTTGGGCGGACGGGGTGGGGATTGATAACCATGCAATATTAAGTCTTCCATAATAAGAAAATTAATTTTATTCTCTTTATAGCTTCTTTAATGTTTTCCTGTATTTTAAAAGTTTTTTTTCTGTGTGTGACTTTTGTTAAATTCACTTCTATGTAATTTGTATAGTTGAAATTAATAAAATATTTCTATTTTTGTTTTTTGATAAGATATAATTGGATTCTAAGAATATAGTTTGATGTTTATATATTGACTGTATATCTTAAAAATTGCTATTCTTTAAGTTAACAAACTTTCTTTCCAAAATTTAATTAAGTTAATAAATTTCTGTTCCAAATGTATATTGGATTTTCTGTAAACCCAGATATATTATCTGCAAATAATGGTAGATAGTTTATTTTTTTAACTAATCCACTTACTTTTCTCCCCTTTTCTTTTTTTAATGATCTGGCTACTACCTCCAACAGAGGTATTTAATGGGTATGATATGAATAAGCACCTTTGCTGTATTCCTGATTTCAAATAGAGAGCTTACCATATCCTACATATATAAAGGAGTTTATTTTAGGATTTTGAATATACCATTTTTCAGGTTAAGTAAACTTCTATTCCTTCTTTGCTAGGAGTTTATTTTGAATCAATGTAGAATTATTTTCTCATCTTTTGAAACTATTATAATTTTTTTCAAATACTTCCCCTTAAAGTTGTAAAAGTGGTATGCTACTGTTTCCCATAGATGTTTTCACACTTTTTTTTTCAAACACTGTAAACTTATTTTATAGTCTATACATTACTGTGAACATTTTGATCTGAAATTTTAGGGACTATGTTTATGTTACATTGGGTTTTTCTGTTGTGCGTAGTAATACCTGACCGTGACCTGACCATTTCCCTTGAAATATCTGTAGGTCTGACTCTGTAGAGACCTAAAATGAAGGTTCATCTTCTGGAAACAATTTACATTTGTTTCTCTCAGGCATCTAGCTATATTACTAGCCTAGAAGCACTTTTAAGCTAGAAAAAAATGGCTTAACTTTTCTTGTGCATCTAGAAAAAGCTAACTGGGCATCATGTGATGTGCTTAGGTCAATAAAATGTAATTAAAAGTGACCTGTCACTTTGGAGGAAAAAACTTTCAGATTTAAGAGTAAGATCATATTTTCCTTTCCCTTTGTTACAATAATAAACAATGTTTCAAACTGACCCTACTCCATCAGCCTTTCTAAGAAGAAAACCTACATACATTGTACCTAGAATACCCATGTGGTGTAAGAAATACATCTTTACAGATGTAAGCCATAAGGAGTTTGAACTGATTGGTACTACCACATAACCTAACCTGCCCGGACTGATAGAGTTAGTGACGAAGGCCAATAGGAAGGCACAATGGGATGAGTCTTTTACTCTCAGATGAGAGCTAATAGATCTCTTGCTATGATCCTCATTTTTCCAAGTATGGCTGTTTGTAAGAAGAATGCTCCCTAAGTCTTGATTCTATGCTGTATAATGGGGCTTCCAGGGTGTAATTCATCGGCCTAAGAGATTTTATGTTGTGCTCACAGGCAGGCTGCAATGATTTTTAAGCTTGGAGAGTTGCACTGCCCTTTGTTGGTGGTAGTCCACCAAGGCTTAGCTCAAGAAACTTCAAGCTTCTCCTTGCATTCCTTAAGGTGAGGAATAAAGCACTCAAAAAAATCAATTACCTATTAAACAAAAAGTCAACATATTCATATTTCCTAACTTTTCATCTGATGTCTCCCTAAAGCTGATAATTATATATGAAGAATGACTAAATTATTAGTTTTTCTTCATGTAAGTAACCCATCTCCTAATATAATGCTTTATTTTAAAGAGAAGTCTTTAGGAAAATGATTTTCATAAATATAAAATATAAATAACATGGTTAAGACCCTGTGTTTTGGCTCTTTTATTTCATGATTTTTGTCTCTTCCTTTTACATCTATAGCAATGGGAAAAAAATCAGTTAAAATAGATAATATTTTTCTTTTGTTCATGTCATGGCCTGACCTTTATAAAAGATGCACAATACCTAGAATCTGAAGGACTGTTCCAGTCTGTGATGTCCATTCAGGCCAGTTTTAGGGAAGCTCTATCCAGACGGGTTCTTTGAATTCCAACAGGCAGATTGGACCCCAGCCAGTACAAGTTCATGGAGCTGCAGCATTAGGCCTTGTCACCAGCTGCAGAATCATGGTGGCTATTTGCAGAAGCTGTCAACTGTCACCCATTCCAAAGACCACATCCCATCCTGCTTTTGCTAGCATAAAATAAAATTCTCTGTCCATCCATTAAATGTAAGTGAAATTCAACAAATGGGTACAATGTTATAATGAAAGTGTCTGCTCCCTGGCTAGTATTTGAAAAGAAGACCATCTAAGAGATAAGTGCTGAATCCATGTGGGGGGGGAACACCTCTCTGTTCCTTTGAATTGAATCTGTGACATTAGGGTAATTAAACAAAAATTCTTTAAACTGTAAGAAATAATTCTGAAGGAAATGGTTTAGTATGAAGAGCTATCCATCTTTATAGTATAAGATGTAGAAAAATCATATTTTTAAAGGTTATCTAAATAGGTACCACAATAAATGATGAAAGGAACAAAATCAGAAGTAAAAGAATTTCTAGGCTTAAAATTTTATAAATAGTTTTGTGGTTTCTTCACTAAGAAATCATTAAGATACTTAGTTTTCTTAGCTCTAAGTCCTTATGAAAGAGTAAAGCAAGTGTTATATGTAGTCAAATATTCAGCAGTAAGAGCTACCAATTACTCAGTGTTTAGTGATAATCAGACATTGTACTGAGCACTTGAGAGCTCTGTGTTGGTATAGAGATTCTGAAGCCTACATAAACTTCATCACTTTGCCTTCCTCAGGCAATCATGAGATATGAAATAGAGAAACAACATCAATCTCTCCTACATACTATGATAGCTGGTGATAAAAAAATTCTTAAATGTCCTAAAATTAAGTGACATAAGTGTCAAAGAATGAGAGCAAGGGAAGGTAATTCATATTTACTGTGAGCTGTAGCTAATCAGAAACTCCATTTTCCTGGATGAAATCCTTCTAACAATTACCTAGAAGGTCCCCAGAACCACTACATTCCCCTTACGCATAAACAATATCTGACCATCATCAACAACCAATCCAAAAGCTGTCTCTATGGACTAACCACCTATCCTTGGACTTTCTTCACTTTTCATTGCCTGCCTTCCTTATCTGTAGCCAATATAACTTTAAAGAACTTTTTTCCTTGAGACCCCTTATAAATATCCCCTATGTCTTGAGCCTGGCAGATAAGTTTTTTCTGTTAATTGACCTTGTTGCTGGTGAAGCAGAAAATTTCTGTCTCAGGACTCAGTCCTTTTTCTGGCTGGCATCTGAAAGGCTCAATAAACCCTTTTATTTCAGAGATCGCTCAGTCTTTAGAGTTTTTGATTTGTTGCTGGCTATACAAAGTATAGAGAAAATAAGAATGAGCCAAAAGAAAGAAGAAAATGCTTCAAAAGTATGTTTCACTTTGCTATTATGAGACTATTTCTAGATAGATACTTCATTATTAGAATTGAAAATTAAGACTTACATGAGAAAACTATAATCCCATGTATACCTAATTTTTAAATTTATGTAAGCAAATTAACTTCCTATGAATTTGTGTTATATTTACTAGCTATAGGACAGATTGAACAAAAGGCAAAGTAGTCAGTTAAACTTAGCCCTTTTCAAAATTTTTAATAATATAGAGAAGTAAGGGTTTCTCTGTATCTTCCAAATGGTAGAGTTCTTTTATTTATCTGTGTTAGGGTTGTTACTGAAGATCACAGAGTACAAATCAAATCCTTGGATCATTTATATACAAAGAAAGTCAAGAAAAGGGTTGGTCTTTGTGAAGAGAAGCAGTGGCTTATAAACATAAAAAATTTAATTTTTGATGGCATATGGTGACCACATAATACCTGTTTAGGCAGTTGAAGTGAGACAGATTTTATCTTATTCATAATTTGAGCTCCACCATCCAACCCTGTTTTGAATGGTGATAATACCAGTAAGCAGGTATACCAGCTAAGTGGGCAGATGAATTAATGCCAGTAGTTGCTACATCTGTCAAAATGGCAGCTATCACCAATAACTTTGCCAATTTGCCTTCCTGCCACTGTCCAGATTGCTGCAGCTTTCCTAGGAAATTTACTGCTCCGTCCATGATCAGTAGGCTGGAGGAAAATTGATGGTGGGAGTAACACTAAATGAACCACTTCAAGGCTCTAGCTAAAGAAGTGGAGTGCAGATGTAAAAATAAGTGGAGTGCAGATGTAAAAAGAATACAGGTTTTGGAGTCTATATTTAGGTTCAAATTTTTGCTCTTACACTTTTTAACATAGTATGTGACTGGATTTAGTTGTTTGAATTTTTGGTACCTCAATTTACATATCTGAACAATGAGAAAATAAATTTAACAGTGTTTTAATGAGTGTTAAAAAGAATATGTACAGTGACTAATGGGGTTGGTCTGGGGGACCTGATGAAGGGGGTAGTTTAATAACCATAATATTGCACATGTAATTGTAGATTAATGATACCAAAATAAATTAAAAAAAAAAAAGAATATGTACAGGGAATTCTAGGAAAAAGATAGTGGTGAAGGAAGGCAAGGCAAAACCGCCTCCCAAATCACATAGAACATGAAAATACAGCAAATACAACTAGGCCTGAAAATGACCTGAAGACTGCAGAACTGACACCCTACATCTGGAGCAGAAGAGAAGACTACACAGAAAAGAGTAAAGTGGCAAAGCCATGATCCAGCAGGACCCAAGCCCTCGCCAAACTCTGGCCCAAAGGTGGGAGGAAGAAGAATGGAGCAGGGAGGGTGTAGGAGCTCAGGATCACTGAACACCTGGCCCTGGAGATCTGCTCTGGAACATGAGCCCACATTGTATGGTACCTTGGTAAATGGTGGGGCTGGACAACAGAGACTGGCGGAACACTTGGGGAGTCTGAGATCCCAGCTGCCTATGGAGAAGAGACATGCTCTACCAGCACCCCTGAGAAAGAAAGGAGAGGGAGCGGTTTGAAAGACTTCCTAGCACTGAAGGGGCACCAGAGGGGCAAGGATTGTACAGTGCTTTCTGTTTAGGAGAAAGGTCAGGTGGACAATACCTCCCCAGCCTGCCCTCAGCCCAACAGATTGGGAGACCTCAGGAGCTTCAGATGCTCCATCCTCCTCGCTGGCAACACAATCCAGAGACTCCTAGTAGCAGCACATGGTCTGGTGGCTGGCAGTGAAATCACTTTGTTCCTAGGTAGGCAGGGGAGACCCCAGCCTGCTAAGTCCTATTTTGGGCCAGGAAGGGAGCTGCTTGCAGGTGCCAGCCCTGGGAGCTCTTTCCCTAGGCAGGCACCAGTTCTGTTTGACAGTGGCCCCAGCCATTGCAACAGGATAGATGGAGGGTGGCTGTCCACACACTTCCCCGAGCACATGAAGCCCAGTACCAGGAGTTCTTCCTCCTAGCAGGCACCGTTCCTGTTCGCCAGCAGCTCACTCCATCACAGCAGGCCCCTTCGAGGGTGGCTCCATCCATGATAGCTCCAGAGAATATTCTTCCCCTCTTGCAATCAGCTGATGGCCCACACAGTCCACATGAAATCAGATCTCTAGGAGCAAGGCAGAAAGCTGCCACACCCACATCACACCAACAGCTGGAGATCCAGCACAGGAAATTGAGCTACTGGGCAATACAGGACACCTCCTACACAAATCTATTTTCCCATAAAAAAACACCGAAAAAGAAGAGACAAAGGAATTTGTTCCAAACAAAAATACAAGGAAAAACACCAGAAAGAGGGCTTAGTGAAACTGAAATCACCATTCTTCTTGATAAAGATTTCAAATAAAAGTCATAAACATGCTCACAGGTTTACAGAAAAGTAATCAAGATCTCAGGGAGGACTTCAACAAAGAGATAGAAATCCTAAAGAAAAGCCACTCAGAGCTGAAGAATAAAGTATCTGAAATGAAACATACATTGGACAGATTTAAAAGTATATTAGATGATAACAGACCATAGACCAATGGAATAGATTACAGAGCCAGTATATAAATCCAAGCATATATGGTCAATTAATATATGATAAAGGAGCCATGGATATACAATGGGGAAATGACAGCCTCTTCAACAACTGGTGTTGGCAAAAATGGACAGCTACATGCAAGAGAACAAAACTGGATTATTGTCTAACCCCATACACAAAAGTAAACTGGAAATGGATCAAAGACCTGAATGTAAGTCATGAAACTCTTAGAAGAAAACATAGGCAAAAATCTCTAAAATATAAACATGAGCAAATTTTTCCTGAACGCACCTCCTCGGGAAAGGGAAACAAAATAAAAAATGAACAAATGGGATTACATCATGCGGAAAAGCTTCTCTACAGCAAAGGACACCCATTAGCAGAACAAAAAGGTATCCATCAGTAGATCAATGGATAAAGAAGATGTGGTACATATACCCAATGAAATATTATTCAGCCATAAGAAGAAAACAAATCCTACCATTTGCAACAAGATGGATGGAGCTAGAGGGTATTATGCTTGGTGAAATAAGCCAGGCAGAAAAAGACAAGTACCAAATGATTTCACTCATCTGTGGAGCATAAGAACAAAGCAAAAACTGAAGGAACAAAACAGCAGCAGACTCACAGAACCGAAGAATAGACTAACAGTTGCCAAAAGGAAAGGGACTGGAGAGGGTGGGTGGGAAGGGAGGGATAAGGGGAATAAGGGGCATTATGATTAGCACACATAATGTGAGGGGTGGGCATGGAGAAGGCAGTATAGCACAGAGAAGACAAGTAGTAACTCTATAGCATCTCACTATGCTGATGGACAGTGACTGTAATGGGGTATGTGGTGGGGACTTGATAATGGGGAAATCTAGTAACTACAATGTTGCTCATGTGATTGTATATTAATGATACCAAAATTTAAAAAAAGTAGATTAGATGATGAGGAGGACATGGTAAATGAAATAGAATCTAGAGAGCAGGAAAACAAAGAAGCTGAGGAACAGAGAGAAAAAAGAATCTCTAGAAATGAAAGAATAATAAGAGAGCTGACTGATGAATCTAAACCAAACAATATTTGCATCATAGGGATACTAGAAGAAGAAGAGAGAGACAAAGGTATTGAAAGTCTCTTTGAGGAAATAAATAATTGTTGAAAACTTCCCCAATCTGGGGAAGGAAATAAAACATTCAGGTCATGGAAACACAACGATCACCCAACAAAAGGAACCCTAGGAAGTTAACACCAAGACATATAATAACTCAAATGCAAAGATCAAGGATAAGCAGAGACTACTAAAAGCAGTTAGAGAGAGAAAAAAGAACACTTGTAAAGGAAACCCCATCAGGCTATCAGCAGAAAACTTATAGGCCAGAAAGAGGTGGCATGATGTATACAATGTAATGAAACAGAAAGGCCTCCAACCAAGAACACTCTTTCTGGTAAGATTATCATTTAAATTTCAAGCAGGGATTAAACAATTTCCACATAAGCAAAAATTGAGGGAATTCATCAACAAGAAACCATTCCTACAGGATCTCTTCAAAGGATTGCTCTACATGGAAATGCTCTTAAGGCTAAACAGCTGTCACCAGAGAAAACAAACACACAGTAAAGGTAGTAGACCAATTAATTACTAAGCAAATATGAAAATAAATCAACTACTTACAAAGTTAGACAAGGAATACACAAAGAGTGGAGAATATGACACCTAATATAAAAAGAGTGGAGGATGAAGGAGAAGAAAGGTAGGGGGAAAAAAAGAACTTTTAGAATGTGTTTGAGATAGAGGGATGAGCTATTTAAGACAGACTGTTAGATAGTAAGGAAGCTAGTCTTGAACTTTTGGTAATCATAAATCTAACGCTTAAAATGGAAATAAGTACAAATCTATTGATAATCACCCTAAATGTAAATGGACTGAATGCACCAATCAAAAGACATAGAGTTGCAGAATGGATAAAAAAAATCTATATGCTGTCCACAAGAGACTCATTTCAAATTTAAAATCATACACAGATTAAAAGTGAAGGGATGGAAAAGATATTTCATGCAAATAATAGGGAGAAAAAAAGCAAGAGTAGCAGTACTTATATCAAATAAAATAGATATCAAAACAAAGAAAGTAACAAGAGACAAAGAAGGAAATTACATAATGATAAAGGGGTCAGTCCAACAAGAGGACATAATCATTATATATATTTATGCACCCAATATAGGAGCAGCTAAATATGTGAAACAAATGCTAACAGAATTAAAGGGGGATATAAGAATGCATTTTAGGAGACTTTAACACACCACTGACACCAAAAGACTGATCAACCAGAGAGAAAATAAGTAAGAAGAAAGAGGCACTGAACAATACATTAGAAAAGATGGACCTAACAGACATCTACAGAACATTCCACCCAAAAACAGCAGGATACATATTCTTCTCAAGTGTACATGGAACATTTTCCAAAACAGATCACATACAAGGCCACAAAAAGAGCCTCAATAAATTTAAAAAGATTGAAATTGTACCAACCAGCTTCTCAGACTACAAATGTCTGAAAATAGAAATAAATTATGCAACAAAAACAAAAAAGCCTACAAATGCATGGAGACTTAACAACATGCTCCTAAATAATCAATGGATCAATGAACAAATAAAAACAGAGATCAAGCTATATATGGAGAAAATGAAAAAGAAAACTCAACAGCCCAAAAACTGTAGGATGCAGTGAAGGCCGTTCTAAGAGGAAAGTTTATAGCAATACAGGCTTATCTCAGGAAAGAGGAACAATCCCAAATGAAGTCTAAACTCAAAACTAATGAAACCAGGAATAGAAGAATAAATGAGGCCCAAAGTCAGTAGAAGGAGGGACATAATAAAGATTAGAGGAGAAATAAATAAAATTGAGAGAATAAAATAGAAAGAATCAATGAAACCAGCAGCTGGTTCTTCAAGAAAATAAATAAAACCCAAGGCAGATTTATTAATAAAAAAGAGAGTATACACACATACACAGAATCAGGAATCAAAAATGAAAAATCACTAAGGACACCACAGAAATACAAATAATTATTAGAGAATACTATGAAAAATTATATGCCAACAAATTGGACAACCTAGAAGAAATGGAAAACGTTCTAGAAAAATGCAACTTCCCAAGACTCACCCAGGAAGAATCAGAAAATTTAAGCAATAAAATTGAGATGGTAATAAAAAAACTACCTAAGAACAAAATCCCTAGAGTAGGTGGCTTCACCACTGAATTTTATGAAACATTTAGAGAAGACCTAATACCCATACTCCTTAAAGTTTTCCAAAAAGTAGAAGAGAAGGGAATACTTCCAAACTCATTCTGTGAGGCCAGCATCTTTCAAACACCAAAACGAGGCAAAGACACCCCACACACACAAAAAAGAAAATTACAGACCAATATCCTTGAAGAACATAGATGCAAAAATGCTCAACAAAATATTAGCAAATCAAATTAAAAAAACACATCAAAAATATCATCCATCATGACCAAGTGGGATTCATTCCAGTGATGCAAGGATGGTACAATATTTGTAAATCCATCAATATCACACAACACATCAACAAGAAAGACAAAAATCATATGATCATCTCCATAGATGCTGAAAAAGCATTTGACAAAATTCAACATTCATTCATGATAAAAACTCTCAACAAAATGGGTACAGACGGCAAGTACCTCAATATGATAAAAGCCATATAAAACAAACACACAGCCAACATCATACTTAGCAGCGAGAAGCTGAAAGCTTTTCGCTAAGATCAGGAATAGGACAAAGATGCCCACTCTCACCACTTTTATTCAAGATAGCACTGGAGGTCCTAGCCATGAAAATCAGACAACACAAAGAAATAAAAGGCATCCAAATAGGTAAGGAAGAAGTTAAAATGTCACTGTTTGCAGATGTCATGATGTTATACATAGAAAACCCTAAAGACTCCACAAAAATCTATTAGAACTAATAACTGAATTATGCAAAGTTGCAGGATACAAAATTAAAACACATAAATCTGTTGCATTCCTACATACTAACAATGAATTAGCAGAAAGAGAAATCAGGAAAACAACTCCATTAACAATTGTATCCAAAAGAATAAAATACATAGGAATAAACCTAACTAAGGAAGTGAAAGACCTATACTCTGAAAACTGCAAGACACTCATGAGAGAAATTAAAGAAGATACCAATAAATGGAAACACATCCCACACTCATGGATAGGAAGAATTAATATTGTCAAAATGGCCATTCTGCCTAAAGCAATCTACAGATTCAATGCAATCCCTATCAGAATACCAATAGCATTCTTCAACAAACTAGAGCAAATAGTTCTAAAATTCATATGGAACCACAAAGACCATGAATAGCCAATCAATCCTGGGAAGGAATAACAAAGCTGGGGAGATTATGCTTCCCAACTTTAAGCTCTACTACAAAGCAACAGTAATCAAAACAATTTGGTACTGGCACAAGAACAGACCCATAGATCAACGGAATGGTATAGAGAGCCCAGATATAAATTCACACATATATGGCCAATTAATATATGATAAAGGAGCCATGAATATTCAATGGGGAAAAGACAGCCTCTTCAACAACTGGTGTTGGCAAAACTGGACAGCTAAATGCAAGAGAATGAAACTACATTGTTGTCTAACTCCATTCACAAAAGTGAACTTAAAATGGATCAAAGACCTGAATATAAGTCATGAAACCATAAAACTCTTAGAAGAAAACATAGGCAGAAATTTCTTGAATATAAACATAAGCAACTTTTTCCTGAACACATCTTTTTGGGCAAGGGAAACAAAAAATGAAGAAGTGGAAGTA
This sequence comes from Smutsia gigantea, assembly GCA_032199065.1. NCBI lineage: Eukaryota > Metazoa > Chordata > Mammalia > Pholidota > Manidae > Smutsia > Smutsia gigantea. Next base: position 75,028 of record JAVSCE010007667.1, on the reverse strand, counting down.
CGTCAAACTAAAATCTTCTGCACAGCAAAGGACACCATCAGTAAACAAAAATATACCCTAAAATATGGGACAATATATTCATAAATGATTTGTCCAATAAGGGGTTACCATAAAAAATATATAAAAAACTCACATGGTTTAACACCCAAAAAACAAATAACCTGATTAAAAAATGGGCAGAAGATATAAACAGACACTTCTCCAAAGAAGAAATTCAGATGGCCAACAGGTACCTGAAATGATGCTCCACATTGCTAATCATCAGGGAAATGCAAATTAAGACCATCATGAGATAATCGCCTCACACCAGTTAGGATGGCCACTCTGCAAAAGACATGAAACAACAAATGATGGCAAGGCTGAGGAGAAAGGGGAACCCACCTACACTGTTGGTGGGAATGTAAACTAGTTAAACCATTGTGGAAAGCAATATGGAGGTTCCTCAAAAAAAAATAGACATACCATTTGACCCAGTAATTCCACTCCTAGGTGTTTACCCAAAGAAAATAACACCCCGATTTGAAAAGACATATGCACCCCTATGTTTATCACAGCACTATTTACAATAGCCAAGAAATGGAAGCAATCTAAGTGTCCATCAGTAGATGAATGGGTAAAGAAGATGTGGCACATATACACAATGGAATATTATTCATCCTCAAGAAGAAAACAAATCCTATCATTTGTAGCAACATGGATGGAGCTAGAGGGTATTATGCTCACTGAAATAAGCCAGGCAGAAAAAGACAAATGCCAAGTGACTTCACACATTTGTGGAGTATAACAATAAAGAAAAAAACAAAGGAACAAAGTGGCAGCAGACTCAGAGACACCAATAAGAGACTAGTGATTACCAAAGGGGATGGGGTTTGGGAGGGAGAGGGGGATTAAGGGGCACTATAATTCACAATCCCAATGTAGGTAGGTCAAGGGGAAGGCAGTACACCACAGAGAAGACAATTAATGACTTTATAACATCTTACTATGCTGATGGACAGTGACCGCAATGGATGGGGTTTGAACTTGATCATATGGGTGAAGTTAAAAACCACAGTGTTGTTTATGTGAAATCATCATGACTGTATATGAATGATACTTAATAAAAAAAAGAAATAATTGGAAAAGTTTTAAAAAATGTAAATAAAATATTTGACATGCAAAACCAGTAGGCATTTTCACAGTGGCACTCTAGCAAGTCCCACTCTTAACCTAAACAATAGTAACCAAGGGCAAATATTTTATAGGACATCATAAGTTTAAGAAGAAAACAGGAGTGGATTATTTTTTCTTCTTTTTTTCTGGAAAGGATGGGTGAGAGAAAAATGGAAAGGAGGCTAACAACTGGCAAGAGATCAGAGCCCAGAATGCAAAATAGATGAGGAAAATGAAATTTTTTTAAAGAAGAACGTTAAATGTTCATTTTTAAGTTACTTGTTTGCTATAAATCATTATATATAGCTATTCAATAAAGTTTAATACCTAAAGGTCTTCTATTAGTATATCTATGTGTGTACACATGTACGGACATGTTTATAAAAGGAAAATGATTTCATTCCACATGTGTTTATGCAGTAAGATACAGTGACATCACATGTGGGATGATGAGATACCACTAAACTGAATCTCTTCAGAGAAAGGAAGACATAGAAACCAGAGTGGGTACTGGAGTATCCTACTCTGTAGATAATGGATAAGTTAGGGTGACTTTATTTCACACAGGATTACTAGTGGTTAACAATCATGGCTATCACTGACTCATTTCAGGAGCTTTTTCTAAGTAGATTCCAGGCTTAATCCACATAGGTGTTTGCTAGTGGAACCTAGCAGGGGGCAGGGGAATGGTAGGAAGAGCTGGAAAATATATAGAGACACATGCATACCCTCTAATGATTCTATTGACACAGCAGAACTGGGTATCACCAATCTAAATAAATTAATTAACTTTATTGGTTCTTCTTTATATTAACATAATCACACTAATATATTAAAAATAAAGAAATACTCTGTAAGGAAAAAATAGACAATGTTGAAGAAGGATGGAATGGCACTATGTAGTTATTACTGACCTGGAATCACATTAATGTTCTATCTCTAAAATTTCAGGATGCTGTTGCACTAAAATGCAATTTCAACTTAAGAGTCCTGGTAGAAGCCAAACTGTTAGGGAGGTATGTGTCAGACTGTAATGTCCTGAGAGGATACTGCTGCTGGTAATGATTCTGTAATCTGTCACCTAATGATGACATTGAAATTGATATTGAGTCAAGAAGGGGGGATCCCAAGGAATAGTGAGGCTAATGAAGAGGTGGAGGGTAGAGGGTTGGCATGAGGAGGCAATTATAAATAGAAACTGAGAAATAGCTACAAGATTCAAAAACTCAGAAAAAAGATAATAAAGTCTAGTACTGGAGTTTTAGCTTTCTACATTTAATGTGGAAATTGATGGATAAAGCAGAGAATGGTTTGATGAGAAGGGTAAAAGTAACACCTGTAGATAATAAGCATGTAGAAGATGATTCAGTTTTTCAAAGGAAAGAAACTAATAAAAGAAGACTAATCATATATTTAAATAAATATCAGAAAGATGTAAAAATAACAGTGAGATTTTCAGTGAGTTAATTCATCAATTAACTATTCAAGGATCAGGTATTTTAACTATTTAACCAATACTGTCAAGCATAAGAAGATAATTCTGGCCTTTGAATCAGGAGATAAAAGTTTTGTCCTTACTCAAACATATCTATTTTACATATGTATTTTACATATAAACATATATATTTTAATATAAAAATAATTTGTGATTCATGATTTGTTTTTGCCCAAAACAGAGGTTGAAGGAAATGATATTTAAGGGCCTTTTAGCTCTAACATTATAAAATAGTAATAGGTAATATTATAAGATAAATATTTTTAGGTGCATTAAAAAGTAGACTTTAATAATAATGTACTAATATTGATTAGTTGTGTCAAATACCATGCTAATATGTTAACAATAGGGAAACTGAGTGTGGTGTATACTGGAATTCTGGTATATTGCAATAGTCCTGTAAATCTAAAAGTGTTCTAAAATAAAATGTTTGTTTAAAAATGACAGAGAAGCTAAAAAATACTTTTGACTAATATTAAAATTTAGAACACTTCTTATTCAAGGATTGGGTAACATTCTGTATGCTAGAAGTTTGCAAAAAGTGTTACATATTTTATCCCATTCAACAATTATCCAATTCATAACAAGTACCACAAACAGGGTGGCATAAACAACAGAAATTTATTTCCTCACAGTTCTATAGTTGAGAAACCAAAATCAAGGTGTCAGTAGAATTGATTTCATTCTGGAGCCCTTCTCCTTGTTTTGAAGATGGCTGTTTTCTCCCTTAGTTTTTACCTGGTGTTTGCACTGTGCATGTCTGTGTCCTACTCTCTTTTCAAAAATAAATTAATCATATTGGTTTAGGGCCCTTCCAATGATCTCATTTAACACTAATTACCCTTTTAACATCCTATTTCAAATGTAGTTATATTCTGAGGTACTCTTGGGGTTGGGATTTCAACATATGAATTTTGGGGGGATGCAAGTCAGCCCATAATAGGCACTAAGAGAAGTTATGTATCTAGCTCAATGTTATAATGTTACACTGCTACTTAAAGGTAGAGCTAGCAGTCAAATCGACTTGTGTTTATCTTGAATGCCTATGGCCTTCAGAAGTATATAATTTTGTCTAATCATTTTAGGGAGCATATTGGTAAAATACAATGGGGGATTTGCCCTTAATTTGTTTAAAAAATATAGAGTACCAAAATTTGTTCTAAATGCATATAATTCAAATATCAGACTAATACATAATCATTTCCCTTGAGTGGCTTGGTATAGTTGGAAATGCAGACATATAAACAAACAGTTGCTGTATATTATTGAGGGTGCTTTAGTAAAAGTACAGGTAAGGTGATAAATGGACAAAAGTGAAAAAATTGCTAATTTGGTTTCAAAGACAAATTGGAGACAGATAAAGAGAAGAGTCAAAAGATCTTTAAAGAAGTTGATATTTAAACAGTAAAGGAAATAACTAGTGATTCATCAAGAATACTGGAGTGGCTGGTGTAGGAAGGCTATTATAAGACCCACTGTACACTATCTGTGACTACTGGAAGACCTGATGGACCATGAAGCTTTTCATTTGTTATGGTTGGAATGAAATATTAAAATAGTATGGGTATTAAAATAGAAGATGAGTTTAAAAAGTTAAGCAGAACAGCTAGATGTTGAAAATCTTGTATGTTCTGTGACTGGTTTTTATTTTATTTCAAGGGTAAGGGATTTCAAAGATGGTTTTAAACAGGGAAGCCAAATGACAAGATTTTTTAAAAAGGAATATTGCACATAAATAATTTTTGAAGAGGAGTAAACTGATGGCAAGATAAAAATTTTAAATAATATTTCAATGATGTAAGATGTGACAAAAACTTTAAACTCTGATAAGTGGGAAAAAAGTATATCAATCAAATGTTTAAGAGACAAGTAGGAGATATAAATATATACATTAGATTTCTATTTCCCACTCTGATGGAGTAACTTGTCTCAGTACAACTTTCCCAGTTCTCAGACAAAATATGTTTAAAGAAGAATCACTAATGATTAAGAAGTATATCACATAATTATAACATGCTAATAGGAAAATATAAAAATTCTAAATTTATTGAAATATTGTATGTGTGTAACAAAAATAAACAAAAAGGAGGTGTAAATTATTTTTGGTATCTTAAAGCAATTCTCAGTATCTGATAAAAGTAGAGAAAAAAATCAGGCTTAAAAGAATTTTAAAAATCCAATGAGCCAAACAACTAAATGACATTTATAATACATTATAGTTAACTACACAAGATCTATACAAGTATACAAAATAAATTATATCCTGACCCATAAAACTTGCCTCAATAAATTTCGAAGGAATGAAGCTTTACAATTTTGATTTCCAACTAACATGCAATTGAAAATAAATCTCCCATTTTGTTTGTGAATCTAAATTTGCCTAAATAAATAGAATATGTATACATATAAGAAGTCAGTATTAGTGAAATATAGAGTGCATACAATTAAGAAACTCTAGACATCTCAAATTTTGTTCTTTAAAAAGATCAATAAATTTGATAAACCTCTAGTCAAATTCATCAAGCAAGTAAAAATTGAAAACTATCCATATCAGGAATTTTAAAAGGTTACAAACCTATACACACATAAAACAAAATAACAAGTTATGAAAAATTTTATGTCAATATATTTTACAATGTGGATGAAGTGGACAAATTACCTGGAAAATTAAATTAGCAAACCTGACACAAGAAGAAATAGAAAATGTAAATAATCCTAAACTGTCAAATAATTATTGTCTTCATTTCAAGCCAAACCACAAAATCTCCTCCCATGACCAGATTACTTCACTGCTAGATTTTTCCAAATTTTTAAAGAAGTATTAATATAACTTTCAAACATATTATTTGAAAATTGAAGTAGAACAAAATGTCCTAACTCATTTTAGGAGTCGGCATAATCTTGCACCCAAACCTGACAAGAACAATTGAAAGAAAAGAAATTAAAGGTAGTATCTCTGAACCAATATCATACTGTATATCAACTATAGTTCAATAAAAATATGTAAAAAAGGTAATATCTCTGTAGGCAATGTGAAAAATTCTAAATAAGATATTAGCACATTGAGTTTAGTGATGTATAAAAAAGAATACTTCATAACAAAGTGAGATATATCTTAAGACAGAGAGAAGTGTAACACTTTAAAATTAACATTCTAATTTAACATGAATAGAAAAGAGCAGAAAAGTCCTACTTTCTGTGTAGCAGAAGCATTTGATATAATTAAAATCCTTCTTGTGACTAAAATAACAACAAATCCTCTCAGCAATCTTAGAATAAGTGAGGGATTTACTTAATTTGACAAAGATCTAACAAAGAGCAATATTTTAAAGAGGAGCTAACACTATACTTATTGGTGAAATATTGAACACTTTCCCCATTGGAGTCTGGAAGAGAAGATTGTTCACTATTCTTTTTTTAGTCAACATTTCTTTGGAGGCAAGGAAAAGAAATGAAATGTTAAAACTCTGAAAGGAAGAAGGAAACAGTATTCAAGGATGTCATGATTGCCATATGCAGATAATTCCTAAGGAACTATACACATGGTATGAGATTTAACAAGTAACAAGACAATAAGACTTCTTGATATAATATCAATATAATTTCTATATGCCAGCTAAAAGGAAACAAAATGAAATAAACATTTTCAATAGCACAAATCACATAGAATTCCTCAGAATAAAGCTAATGGAAGATAGGCAAGCCCTCTATCAATAAAACAACTGAACATTGTAATGAAAAATTAAAGAAGATCTTAATAAGTGAAGAGATATGATAGTAATGCTTAGAGGACTTCAAGAAGTTAACTCTCCAAACTGATCTATATGTTCAATGCAATCCAAATAAAACATTACACTAAGATTTCTTGTGGAAATTGACAGGGTAATTTACATTTGCATGGAGTTTTAAAAACCATATAGAATTAAAAATCCAAAAACCATGCAGAGTCAAGACAAACTTAAGGAGTGAGTTGAAAGACTCATACTACAGGTGTCAAGACTTATTATAAATGTACACTAATTAATATGGAATGAACACTGACTCATTACAAATGCATAGAACATTAGAGTTGAGTCTAAAAAATATAATTCTATGTAAAGAGTCATATTACTTGTGAAAAATATATGCCTGGATAAAGTGGTCAAAGGGTGATCTTATCAACAAATATTTCTGTTTTATAAAAGCAAAACTTGATCCTACTTCACATAGGGAACAAAATGAATACTGGGCTTATTTAAACCCTACATGTGCATGGTAAAACAATACAGATTCAACGTAAGAGATAATACTGAAAGATATTGTAATCTTGTGTTATGCAAAATTTTAAACTAGTAAGCAACAGCAATAACCAAAAAATAATGGAAAGAAAGTTTATAAAATATTAAATTTATAAATTTCAGTTATCAAAAGACACATTAAGTAGAGGATAAGAAAAGACAAAACAGAAATGATTTGCATTACATATATTCACATGAAGCTTGTATCCCAAATATATAAATAACTTCTACAAAACAATAAGTTGAAAGCAAATGTTTAATTTTAAAAATGGACCTAATTTGGAACTGGATATTTTTCATAAGGATAACATATGAAAGCCTCAATAGTCATCAAAGCTATGCAAATTAAAAGCATATATAACTAATTATAAGAATGACTAATTTTTTAAAAAACAAAAATTTATATTTGTGAGGTTGTGAATTAACTGAAATTCTCACACTTTTCTGATGAGAATAAAAATTGGACCAACTTTGGAAAATTGTTACTATCACTAAATGAACATGAACATGTCCTATAACCAGTATGTTCCACTCTTAAGTATATTTTCAGCAGAATGCATTCACATATTCACTGAGACATGTATTAAAACTTCACAGGACATAGGTCCAAGATAGTAGTGTAGAAAGAACCTGAGCCCACCTCCTCCCACATACACACCAAATCTATACATACACACAGAGTAATTTATCCCCAACAAAGAATGGAGGCCTAAGTGAATACCTTGTTTACATCATATATAAACCACATGGTAATCATAAACCAACAATCTACAATAGATACACAATAAATAAAGAGAAAGGAATCCAACCATAACACTAAAGAAAACCATCACACACAAGGGAAGAGAGTAAGAGAAGAAAAGACTAGAGAAGAATGAGAAAAACAACTAGAAAATACTTAATAAAATGGCAGTAAGTACATACTATCAATAATTTACCTAAATATAAATGGACTAAATGCTCCAGTCAAAAGATATAGGGTGACTTAATGGATTAAAAAAAGAAAACAAGACCCATCTATATGCTGACTGCAAAGATTCACTTCAGATGTAAAGACACACACAGACTGAAACTGAAGGCATGGAAAAAGATATTTGATACAAAAAGAAATGAAAAAGCTGGAGTAGTGGTACTTATATCAGACAAAATAGACTAAAATAAAGACTATAAAAAGAGACAAAGTAGGGCATTACATGATGATTAAGGGCACAATGTAGCAAAAAGATATACAAATTGTAAATATTTATGCACCCAACAGAGGAACACCTAAATCCATAGAGCAAATATTAGCAGACATGAAGGGAGAAATTGACAGTGGTACAATAACAGCAGGGGACATATATCAATAGATTACTTACATCAGTGAATAGATCATCCACATCATTCAATAAGGAAACAGTGTCTTTGACACATTAGACCAAATGGACCAATACATATATACAGAACATTCTATCCCAAAACAGCAGAATATTCATTCTTTTCAAGTTTACATGGAACAGTTAGCAGGATAGATAGATCATATATTTGTCCACAAAAAAATTCTTAATATATTTAGGAAGACTGAAATCATAGCAAGCATCCTTCCCAATCACAACATTATAAAACTGGAAATCAATTTCAGGAGAAAAAAAACTCAAAAAAACACAAATACATGGAGGCTAAACAGAAACAGAATGATACTAGGTCAATTAAGAAATTAAAGGGGAAATTAAAAAATAGAGAAAAATGAATACAGAAAAAAACATGCAAAATCTTTCAGATGCAGCAAAAGCAGTTCTGAGAGGGAAGTTTATAGCATCACAAGCCTATCTCGAAAAACAAGAAAAATATCAAATAAACAATCTAACCTTAGATCTAAAGAATTCTAGAGAAAGAATAACAAAGCCCAAGTTAGAAGGAAGGAGATAATAAAGATCAGAGCAGAAGTAAATGAAATAGAGACTAAAAAACAATACAAAGGATCAATGAAACTAGAGTTGGTTCTTTGGGAAGATAAGCAAAATTGGTAAACCTATAGCTAGACTCATCAAGAAAAAAAGAGGAGACTCAAATAATTTAAAAAGAAGTTACAAATGACACAACAGAAATATAAATTTATGAGAGATCACTATGAAAAATGATATGTCAACAAATTGGACAACCTAAAAATAAATGGATAAATTCCTAGAAACATGCAATCTCCCAACACTGAACCAGGAAGAAACGGAAAATCAGAAGACCAGTTACTAGTAGCAAAATTGAAGCAGTGATTAAAAAAACTCCCCAAAAAGGACACTCCAGGATCAGATAGCTTCACAGGTGAATTCTACCAAACATTTAAAGAGTTAATACCTAACTTCTCAAAGTATGCCAAAAATATGTAAGAGGAAGGAAAGCTTTCAAATTCATTCTAAGGCCAGCATCACCTTGATATCAAAACCAGGCAGATACTACAAAAAAAAAATTACAGACCAATATCCTTGCTGAACATAGATGCCAAAACTTCAACAAAATACTAGCAAACCAAATTCAAAAGTACGTTAAAAGGATCATTTACCATGACCAAGTGGAATTTATTCCAGAGATGGTGCAATGCCCCAAATCAATCAATATGATACACCACATTAACAAAAGGAAAGATAAAAGCTATATATGGTCATTCCAATACATGAAAAAGCATTTGGCAAAATTCAGCATCCACTCATGATAAAAACTCTCATCAAGGAGGGTATAGAGTGAATATATTCTACATAGTAAAAACCATATATATAACAATCCACTCTCACCACTTTTATTCAACATAGTAATGGAAGTCCTTGCCATAGTGATCAGGCAAGAAAAAGAAATAAAAGGGCATCCAAATTGGTAAGGAAAAAGTGAAATTGTCACTATTTGCAGAGGACATGATACTATACATATAGAAAACCCTAAAGAACCCACCAAAAGACTACTAGAATAAATGAATTTAGTGAAGGCACAGGATACAAAATAAATATACAGAAATCTTTTGCATTTCTATGTACAAATAATAATCTAGAGAAATTAATAAATCAATTGATCAAATTTACAACTGCATCAGAAAAGAAGAAAATGTTGGAAATAAATTTAACCAAGAAGATGAATGACCTACACTCTGAAAACTATAGAACACTGATAAAAGAAATTAAAGGCACATATATATGGAAAGTTATTTCATGTCCATGGATAGAAAGAATCAATATTGTTAAAATCTCCATACTGCCCAAAGTATTCTACAGATTAAGTGCAATCCCTATCAAAACACCAATGCCATTTTTCATGGAACTAGAGCAGATAATCCTAAAATCTGTGTTATACCACAAAAAGCCCAAGCAATCTTGAGAAAGAAGAACAAAGGTGGGGTATCACATGCCCTGATTTCAAATTATACTACAAAACTACAGTAATCAAAACAGTATGCTACTGACACAAGAATGGATACATAGACCCATGAAACAGAATAGAGAGCCCAGAAATAAAGCCACACCAATATAGTCAACCAATTTATGATAAAGGCAGCAAAAATATAAAATGGGAAAAATACAGTCTTTTCAATAAATGGTATTGGGAAAACTGGACAGCTACATGCAAAAGAATGAAACTGGTTTACTGTCTTACACCATACACAAAAATAAACTCAAAATGGAGTAAAGACCTAAATATAAGACCTAAAACCATAAAAATCTAGAAGAAAACAGGCAGTAAATTCTTGAACTCCAGCATTAGTAACTTTTTTTTTTAATATTTCTCTCCAGGCAAGGGAAACAGGAGCAAAAATAAACAAGTGGGACTATATCAAACCAGAAAGCTTCTGCACAGCAAAGGAAATCATCAACAAAACAAAAAGACAATCTACTATAAGGGAGAATTTATTTGCAAATGATATATCTGATAAGGGGCTAATATCCAACATATATAAAGAACTTATACAACTCAACACCAAAATACAAATACTAGAATTAAAAAAATGGGCAGGGGACCTGAACAGACATTTTTCCAAAGAAGACATGCAGATGTCCAAAGGGCACATGAAAAGTTGCTCCACATCACTAATCACTAGAGAAATGCAAATCAAAACCACAATGAGATACCACCCAGATCACACTATCAGAGTGGCTAATATCAGTAAGACCAAGAAATAACAAGTGTGGTGAGGATGTAAAAAGGGAACAGTAAAAAGGTGTTAGAACCAATGTACTGGATACACTTGTAGATTAAATGATGGTTAGGTACAGATTAGGAGAGTGAGCTGCTGATACAGGAGGTCATGATCTGAAAAAGGGATGGATGAATTTGAGGTCATGGAGGGACTATACTACTGGAAAATGACAAAAGTAGTGTGTGAACATGGCTGAAGAAAGTAGAGGACAAAGTCATCAGAGAAGGAAGGGTTCAAGATGAAGATAAGCCATTTATATGTGGAATTCATCAGAAATTTAGTTGGAAATAATGTTGAAGAGAGTGAGATTGAACCAGGCCCAGGTTGGTAGGTAGATGACAGTATCAATGATTTACACATACATATATGTATATATATTTATATATACAGATAGATACAGAGAAAGATATATATACATATATCTATCTATATCTATCTATATATAATCATTTTATATATGTACAGAGTTGTAGTATCAAGACCCAAGATCCAGTACATGGGGGCTGCTTGGTTTCACTAGGGATGATTTTATGAAATGGCAATGGGTCTAGTTTGAGAGTCCTTTGATTGTTTATTGGCCATTTTTATTTCCCATGCCGGGATGAAGAAGTACCTTTTCAAACATTGTAAAGTTTCAAATTGTTCTACACTGCATTGTAAAAACTATCAAATTTGTGGATGCAACTCCGTTTCAGCATCTAACATGATATAGCTCATAATTAGCAGCAGAGGCTCCTATTCAGAGACCTGAATATTGTAACTCTTGCTACTTATGTTTTAGGGTCCTATGTAGAATTCTCACTTAAATTCCAAGAAATACAAAGAGAAAAAAAAAGGGGAACTATTTGGGGAGGATGAATATTTAAGCTACACCAATACACCAAGGAAGCTGGGTTGAGAAATTTAATGAAGACCTCTGGACTCTGGACAGGAAGTATCAAAACAAATGAACAAACCCAAATTTTACACTTCCATTAAGCATTCTCACCAGCCCTTACTCAGATCTAAATCCTAATATCATTTACATTCAATGCTGTGTATTCCTTGTCCCCTAAACCTTTCTTAATCTCTCTTTTTGCTTTACCTTCCTGGAGAAATACTTTCCTATTCCCCTTTCCCTCCCCTTACCATTTATCCTTCTGATTTTTCATCTAATAATGATTAGAGCTGGATCAAATTACTCAGTGTCACTGAGCCAGATTTTTAAATTTTAAAATCATTTACTATGTGGAAATGTTGCAATGATTAAATGAAATAATGGAGGCAAAACATCCAACACAGAGCCTGACCCATAACACCTATTAGATCTATCCCTTCCTTATCTTCCTTTGCAGTCACTTAGTTTGTGAACATTCCCCATGTCTCTGTCCTACACCTCTTTTTTTCTCAGAACTGAGTTACTTAAATAGCATAATTATTAAATAAATATGACTGATTCTTAAATTTACATCTACAGTTTTTACACATAAATTGTAGCCGCATAACCTCTCATCATCCATAAGAGTTTCACTTTCACATGCCAGTCATCTTATCAATATAAAAAAGTCAAATTAATTGTATCATTTCACCTTTCAAATCAATTGTCTCTTCCTTGTAAACAGCTTATTTCTCTGCATGGCACTCTCACACTCTTAGTAATTTAGGCTGAGGGTCTCAGGCAACTTTCAGTTCTAAAAATGTGTTTGTTTTAATTTAAAAAAAAACAGGAGAGTTGGTAGAGTAGTTAACTTTCATGTGTAGAAAAGTTGTTAAACTACCATTCTAATGAGCCTTGAATGTTCAGGTAAATCAATTATTGAATTAAAATTTAAAAACATAGATATAACTCATCTGAAGAACAGGAATAACTCATTTTATATACTGCATTTTAAAATGAATGCTATCTCTTAAAGGGCAGAAAAAAATGGTGTCAGAGAACAAAACAGATACCTTGATGAAAAGAATATCTTAATTCAGAAATGCCAGGCAACAGAGCAGTGAATAGTCTGAAAAAAACAATTACATATGATTTAGAGGTATTTTCTAGTTTGTTGTGTAGATCAAACAATAACAAGAATCTTTGTATGCATTTATAACTGCCTGGAGAATAGACTAGAGTAGAATGATAATGTGTGTATATTACAATGAGCAATTCTTTTGATTAACCTGGGGAAGAAGATGGAGAATTAGAGAGGTAAATGAAAGGGCCTTCTGTGTCCTGGGAATAGCAGATGAACAGGCCACTATTGCTTCAATTTGGATAATGGGGCTATCTCTGACTAATGTTATCTACTCTGCGGGCAGCTGGATTACAGGACAAAGGTAAAACCACTTTATTCCTGCATGACAGAAAAGTCTCTCTAAGCTCTTTTCTCTAACAGCCACTGAGTCTTTCCAAATTGCAGCGAGAAACATCACTCACGTAGTACAAGCCTACTTGCCATACACAGTAGCTTTGAACAATTCCAGTATATTCTCCTGAAACACACAGACATGTGCTGACTTCTTCACAATGCTCTATCATTCAAGGAAAGTCATGGAAGATAAAATGCAGAATACTGGACCTATAATGTATAATAGCAGGCATCTCTGTAATAGCAGAAGTGCTGCATGTATTGGAAGTCATTTTCTGTTAAGAGCTCACAGTGAAAAGGAAGGGAAATTATAACATGAAAATGAAGGCTCCAAGTGGATGATGCTTTAAACCAGGGATGCGCTGTTACATGTCATTGATTGACCTCACCTGTTTCTTTTTTAATGCAGAGGGAAAACTTAAAACACTTAATCAAAGTGACTGAAATGAATTAAAACTTTTCTTTTTTCCTCTTAGCTATCATTCCCTCCACTACTATCATTTAGGATACAGGTTTCTCCTGCTATCTGAAAGTAGAGCATTCCTATGAAATCTTTGTAAGCGAAATGGCATAAAAGCGAAGGAACAATTGCCATTGATTTATATAGAAAAATTTTTTGTATTCCCATACCCAAAAAATAACCTTTCTTTGGCTTTTCTGATACCTTAAACATACCTTACTAAGAGATGTACAAAATAAATCAAGATAAAGCCCAGATGCTCACAGACATAATTCAAAGCTATGTCGTTTTGAAATGCTGAAATGCTAAGTGTAGCTTCTGGGGGAGGAACTGGGTGGGCCACTCTCACTGCTCAGGCATGCACTGCCTCTGCTTTGGCTTGCTAAAAACAAACTCTGAACTCTATTTTCGCTTTTAACCTTTTTTCCTAAAAGTGGAAATCCTCTCATATTTCTTTTGCTTAGCAAAAATAGGTGCTACTGTAGTTTTTTCCTAAAGGCAAAGTGGTGTAATGAAAAGTGAGGATATCCTGCCATACTTGGGGATAAGGCTGAAAAGTACAAGTTCTTGTAATTTTATATATTAAATTATGTACACAAATTTATTCACACATTTATAAATATATGCACATCAATATTTCACATTATTCTGAAAAAGAAATGTGTGTAATTTTAGGAAAAACAGTGTTACAAAGTAAATTAAGCCTACTTAATACAACTGGACATTAGTTGACTTTGTATTTTAATGGAAGGACTAGTTTGGAATAATAAGGGAAAATTTACTCACAGGGAGGTAAATAGAAAGTATTTTATAAATTTGAGGGAGAGTAAGGATATTTGGTATTACTTTTTTAGAGGGAATAGTGGTCACAGGGCCTATTCAGAGTCTGTCAGCTGAATGAGCTGACTACTACATGTGTGAGATCAACTGAACTGCATATAGATGTTTGCAAAGCAGCAATGATAGAACATATAAATACGTATTTGTAATCAATAATGTATATTATTATGTCCACTTTTGAGTTTTTTTCTACACAGAAAAAGGTAAAGATTATTATGGTCCCAATCTGAAAATACAATGGAGAGGCCAGAGCACCATACATTTTGAACAACTATCTGTGATGTTGTTTTTTATGTTATGGTCAATATGCTTCTGAAAAGAAATTTCCAGGATTTTAAAGCAATGTTACTTTTACGTTGTATTTCTAATGTAAGCTTCTATTGACTGCTGCTGAGAGCATTCATTCATTCATATGTCATATATTCTCTTCCTTTTTCTCTTGTTCTTTTATGGAATAAAAAAAGAATAGCTATGAGATTAGTTGCTTTTGTCATTAATCTTAACTGCATCTGAGATTGTTAACCTACTTAATCAAATCACTCCACATCTCATGGTTCTAGTGAGAAACATCATAAAACAAGGCAGTGTCAGTGAAGCTTACAAATTAATTTCTCATCTAAAAACTTTGTGGTGCTTTGGAGAAACAAGGGTTATTTAAACTTTGGTAAAATATTAAGAAGCCTCTGTCATTACAGAAGAGTCATGTTGTGGGACCCTGCTTCATCAAGGAATGACAATTATAGCTTACCAAGATAAATTAGTCCTTACTAATGTATACAGTGGATCACTGTCTGGTTTATAGAGTTTAGGTAATGAGTTCAGATGGTGGTTTGAGAGTGAAAACAAAGGTCCCTTAAGTTAGCTATGGAGAATCTGTACCTCTTTAACAATAAGCCAATTTAAGAACTGCGCAGTAAAATCAGCCTACCAATCACAAATCTGTCACCATCAGTAATACCTATGAATCAGATAGCCTCTACCCGTCATCTACTTCTGGAGCATTTATGTCATCTACTTCTGGAGCATTTAAAATGCCAATGATATTTATAATTTTCATCCCTATAAAAACTGATAAGCAACCTTGAAATGGCAGAGATCATGCTCTTTCTGTGACCCAAATATTTCCAGGGCTTCTGACTTAGCATGCATGCATGTATTCATTCATTCATTGTTCTCAATCACTTATATTCTGAGAACTGAGTTAACTTGAAGGAAACAACTTTGAACAGAACGTGGTTGTTACCCTTCATGACACTGATTCTAAAAGAGAAGGCCTATTCTTACTGCCAGCATTATAATACAGTGATAAGTACTTGAAGAGATAAAATGCTATGGACACAAGCAAAAGGTTATTTACTCAATAAGCCACCAAACATCACTGCCACCATGACATCACCGCCTTGCCAAAATAACAGCAACTCACCATTTTTATAAATTACCTTAATTTTTAAAAAACATTTAAACATATGTTCTTAGATGTGAAGGTAAATTGAAAGAAAATAACTATGTGAGTTTTTACTCTGAAGAAGGAAAATTATCAGATGTGCAAGTACTCTTCTGAAGCATGGATGGAGAAAGTCTTCCAGTATTTACATAAATTTGCCTAATCAATTGCCTCCTGTTCCTAAGCAGTTGATCCAAAATTAAATTAATGTTATATGAAGAAAGAATAAAGGAAATATTTCATATGAAATATTCCATGCTGATCACATGGAATTATATCAAGAGCAATTTGCTTTAATAATTCCCCTTTGTCCTTTCATAGACATTTTTCAAAGAAAAAAAATTTTTTTTCTTTGATTTACTATCCAATTTATATTTTAAAAGACAAAAAGTATATTAGCAGATGAACAAACAAGAACAAGGTTGATAACAAAGCACCTTTAACATTGCTTGGGTGGTGTTTACCAGTCTATTAGTGGGAGGTCAGAATGGGATGAGGCAGATAGCAGAAATAGTGAGAGAATTACAGAACAATTAGCACAACCATAAATAAGACTAAAAATTACCAACCCTCAAACTGGCCATGGTGCAACCACTCTCATTCTATATACCTGGCATTTGGTTTGTAACATTTATTTATAAATGTAAGTTAGCTCAAGGGGAATAAAGTAGAATGTCTATGAACTGGTGACAATTACACATATCTTGTAACTATTTATGTAAATTATTTAAGAGGGTTTTTATATGCCCTCTTGGATTACAAGAAAAGTCAGATAGATATGTAAATGATATCACTATTTATCTTAGAATTTTTTTCCTTAACCCCCCAAATTACAGCCTAGTTTGCAACCTACTAAGAATCTTTATTTCCATTGCTCTTGAAAGCACAGATACTTTGCACATTAATAAGTACAGTGAGTTAATAAGCATATGCCATTATATCTTATTAACTATTCTTATTTTCACTTGATAATTTTCTATTGTCAATATAAGAGTTTCTCATCTAATTAGTTGGTTTTCTTTTGGTGGAGTTTTGCTATCAAGGGTATTATGAGAAATGTGAATGGTTATTCAATTCATCACTTGAAATGTTGCGAATGTATAACTGACAACAGAAATTACACTGAGTTAATAAGTAAACTCAGATTCACTTTCTTCACTTTCTCTTTGGCAAATAGGGACAGGACAGACCTAGAGGTACAGCATCCATTCAAGTCTGTATCACCGTGTTAATCACGGAAACTTTTTGCTAGTGTTAGTCTGTTATTTTTCAACTTGTATTAATTACCCAGTGCAAAGATTTCATGAGTGTATGGAATGAGGCTCGTGCTGATGATCGCTCATTTTCCTAATCTGTGTACATTTCACTGTTGTTTAAGCAAGTGCTGTTTAAGAAAGTGGGCACTTCAGTGCAGAAATTTCAATCTCAGGGCCCAAGACTCTTTTGTGTTCTCCTTTTGCCTCATAAACAGATCTGCCTACCTCAGGACAGGGCACTTTCTTTTACCAAAAGCAGCCATGGTGAGGAGATAGAATCTTGTTCAGTCTGTGTTACCATCCTAAATAGAGAAGAGGAGGTCCTATTCTATTTACTGTATCCTAACTGGTTCAAAGACATATATTAAATTTAATAATGTAAAACTTTTAAATGTCTGTGAAACATTCATTATTTACTGAATTGACATATGGGGGGTTTCTTTAAGGATTTCATTCTAACATTTATTGTTAGGATAAGCCAAACATAAATAGAATCATATGAATGCTATTATGAATTTTTTTGTATCTAAAATAAGGATGAAAATTTTTTTCGAATATGTTCAGTTTTAAATACTTAAAGTGTGACTGATTATTATCCACTTGACGGACAGGAGATAAAGAGATAAGTCCAAATCCATGATTCATATATGCCATTAATTATTTTCATTAGCTATATTATTTTATAACAATAGACACATTTTTGGAATGCATTTTCTTTGTCCATATCATTTTATCTTCCTTGGCATAAATGACTCAAACAGATGTTTTATTTTTTTCCATGTAGGACTATTTTAACTTTAAAGAAATAAGGATGTTTATATGAAGAAAGAATGACTTAAAAATTGGAATTGACTTTTTATTATAATACCTATCTTCACCAGAAGTTATTAAAAGTTGTATAAAGAAGCCAAAATACTATAAACACAATTCCTCAGTGGAATTCATGCAGATAGTGTGAGTTTATATAAATATGTATTTAATGCCTATTATGTTTTAAGCTAGGTGTAGGGGACACAGCAATGAACAAAAAAATCTAATATGACAGTTAAAATTAGCTTTTGTTGCTAATACTAAGGCATAGAAATCATAATGACTTAAACAGAACAATCTTATTTTCAAAATGAATCTATGAAATATGTATTTTTTTTATCCTCATTTTACAGATGAGATTTCTCTGAACCTTAGAGAAATGCACTTGGCTACAAAATTATTCTCACAAAACAAGACGTCAGGAAGTTCACAGTTAAGGGGTTCATGTTCTTGCTTCAGGGGTTCTCTACCATCTTTAGCATTAATTTCCTTATCATAGTTGTGAAACTTTGTTCCCCCTTAGACTTAAGACCAAGGTTATAGGCAGGAAAGGTAAACAAAAAGAGGTAGAAGCAGAATCTCTATCAAGAATGCAAACATTTTTCAAAAATCACCCAACTATTTTTGCCATTGATCTTATTGGCTCTAACTGCATTACATAATCACTCCTACCCAAAAGGGAGGCTTAGAATTGGAGTTTTCAGTTGACTATACTGATGTTTTAGTCAAAATAAAAATCAACATCCTATTAGCAAAAAGTGGGGAATGACGTTTGACATGCAATTGAAGTATATGTTTAGGAAGATTAAGGGATATGCCTCTGGCACAAAACTGTGGAGCTAAAAAGCTGTTAGCCATCAGACATCAAAAAATGGAGTTAAACTCCTTATTATAATGAGTGATCTACTTTATCCACAGCCTTACCAGCATTTGGTTTTATCTTTTTTTCTTTAATTATTTGAAGCATTCTGATAGATGTGTACTGAGATCTTATTAGGGTTTTAATTTGCATTTTATCTTTATTTATTTTTTAATTGAAGTATAATTGACATACAATATTAGTTTCAGTTGTACAACAAAGTTGATTCACCATTTATAGATATTCTGAAATTATCACACAATAAGTCTAGTTACCATCTGTCACAATACAAAGCTGTTACAATATTATTGACTGTATTCCTTATGCTGTACTTTTCATCCTTGTGACTTATTTATTTTATAATGAAATTTGTACCTCTTAATCCCCTTTACCTATTTCATCCATCCCTCATCCCCCTCCTCTCTGGCAACCACCAATCCCTTCTCTAAATCAGTGAGTCTGTTTCCATTTTCTTTTATTGTTGTTTAGCTAGTTATTTTGTTTTTTCAGATTCCACATGTAAGTGAAATCATATTGTACCTGTCTTTCTCTGATTTATTTCACTTAGTATAATACACTATAGCTTCATCCATGTTGTCACAATTGGCAAAATTTCATTGTCTTTTATAAATGAGTAATATTCCATAGTGTGTTATGTGTGTATACACATATCATATCTTGTTTATCCATTCATCTATCCCTGAACACTCAGATTGCTTCTGTATCTTGGTCTTAATAAAGAATACTGCAATAAACATAGGAGTGTGCACATCATTTCAAATTTGTGTTTTTATCTTCCTCAGGTAAATATCTAGAAATGAATTCCAGGATCATATATTTCTAAATTTTTGAGGAACCTACATACTGTTTTTGATAGCAATTGCACCAATTTACATTCCCACCACACAGGAGTTCCTATTTCTCCACATCCTGATGTTGGGGCTTGAGTTTATTCTTCTCCATTCTTGTTCCTGCCACAACAGAGAATTGAAGGGCAGAGACACAGAGTGAAGCAGAATGAAAGTTTTATTTGAATACACTCCGAGGGAGGAAGGGGCCAGAGTCAAGGCAGACAAAGGCAGGTTCACCTGAATAAAGCAGAGAGGAAGGAAAAACAGAGGGAAGGAAGGGAAGCCCAATGAACTCCCGCTTGGCATTGGGCAGATCCCTTGCCAACTTCTAAAGCCAGTGTCACCTGGCATCCAGGGTCTGCTTGAATCTTCTCAGTGTGGGAACTGAGTCCCCACCACCCCAGGATTTGGGGGACTTGCAGAGCACTGGATGGAGTGAGATTATGTTCTGAGAACTTCCCAAAGGCAAAGAAAAGACTTTTTTGGGAAGGCTACTAAGGAGCATGATTGTACAGCTGCAGTTCTGTCTGTGTAACCCAGGCGTTAGGGCACTTGCAAGCCCAAATCAAAGCTCTCAGCAGCCCCTTCCTACTTACCTGGAGTAGAACAGAGAGAGTGACATACTCAACGAAAGGCAAGTGCAGGCAACCTCAGAAAGGAGGCATGCTTAAGGGTTTAGGGTTTGGGATTTTATAGGGTCTTTTGGGTAAGGATCAGCATAAGGCATGATGTATGCAGGTGATTCATAATTCCTTTTAAGTTCTTTTTTTATATAATTTATTTTGGTATCATTAATCTACAATTACATGTGCAATATTATGGTCATTAAACTACCCCTTCATCAGGTGCCCCCCACCAACCTTTAGGTGACTGTGTTGGCCTGGATTTCAGCATTCTTTGTCCACACAGGTTTATTTACACTGCAGAGGTCTGTCTCCAGCCCTGGTTACAAAATTACTTGATTAAGGAGCTGGAAGAAGAGGAAAAAAACAGCATATAGGTTAACTTAAAAGAATAAACTGGGCCTTTTTACAGGCTAACTAGATTTTACAATGGCATGATCTAATTGGTACAATGAAGACATGGGCTGTGCTCAGATACTTTTCTTTATCTGGGGAATAGATGGACATTCTAAATCACTCCTGGCCTTTGGAACTTCAACTGATTAACTCATTAATTCTGTGAGTCCTTATGGCTCTCTTATCTGGTTAATTCTTTGAGTCTCCTTTAGTGGGTTTTACCTGCTTTATTCTCTCTCCACCCCACGCATGTCGATTTTTCTGCCTAACACTGACACTTGCTATTTCTTGTCTTTGATACCAGCCATTGTGACTAGTATGAGGTGACATCTCATTGTGGTTTTGATTTGCATTTCCCTGAGGATTAGTATGTTGAGCATCTTTTCATGTGTCTGTTGGCCATTGCTATGACTTTGGAAAAATATCTATTCAAGTCCTCTGCCCATTTTTTTTATTTGGATTATTTTTGGTGTTGAATTGTGTGAGTTCTTTATATATTTTGGATATTAATCCCTTACCAGATGTATCATTTAGAATTATTTTCTTCCATTCAGTAGGCATAGGGTGAAATCTGGGATTGTGGTACCTCCAGCTTTTATCTGTATCAAGATTGCTTTGGCTATATGGGGCCTTTTGTGATTCCATACAAAGTTTAGGATTATCTGTACAAGTTCTGTGAAAAATGTCATTGGTATTTTGATAGGAATTCCACTGAATCAGTGATGGCTTGGATTGTTAGGGCAGTTTAACATTATTAATTCTTGTAATACAGGAGCACAGAATAGCTTTCCATTTATGTGTCTTCAATTTCTTTCATCAATGTCTTACAGTTTTGGTGTACAGATCTTTCATCTCCTTGGTTAGATTTGTCAGGTATTCTACTCTTTTCTATGCAATAGTAAATAGGGCTGTTTTCTTAATTTCTCTTTCTGCTACTTTATTCATTGTGTAGAGAAATACAACAGATTTGTATATATTAATTTTATATTCTGAAACTTTACTGAATCCATTTCTTAGTTCTAATAGTTTTTGGATGGAGTTCTTCATGGTTTTCTACATATAGAATCATGTCATCTGCAAATAGTGACAGTTCTACTTCTTACTTACCACTTTGGATGACTTCTATCTCTTGTGTTGTCTGATTGCCATGGCTAGGACCTCCAGTACTATGTCGAAAAAAAGTGATGAGAGTGGACATCCTTGTTTTGTTCCTGATCTTAGAAGGAAAGCTTTCAGCTTTTTGCAGTTGAGTATGTTGCAAGCTGTGGATTTGTCACATGTGAACTTTTATTATATTGAGGTATGTTCCCTCTATACCCACTTTGTTGAGAGCTTTTATCATGAATGGATGTTGAATTTTATCAAATGCTTTTTCAGCATCTTTTGAGATTACCATATGACTTTTATACTTTACATTATTAATATGGTATATCATGATGACTGATTTGTGGATATTGAATCATCCTTGCATCCCTGGAATAAAGTCCACTTGATCATAGTAAATGCTCCTTTTAGCATACTGTTGAATGGTTTGCTGTTCTTTTGAGGATTTTGCATCTATGTTCATCAGTGATATTGACCTGTAATTCTCTTTTTTTGTAGTGTCTTTGTCTGCTTTTGCTATCAGGGTAATGCTGACCTCATAAAATGAATGTGGAAGTGTTCCTTCCTCTTCAATTTTTTGGAACAGTTTGAAAAAGATACAGGTATTAACTCTTCTTGAAATGTTTGGTAGAATTCATCCATGAAGCTATCTGGTCCTGTACTGTTTGTTGGGAGTTTCTGATTACCAATTAGATTTAATTACTAGTAATTGGTCATTTCAGATTTTCTATTTCTTCCTGAGTCAATCCTGGAAATAATATATGCTTGTAAGAATTTGTTTCTTCTAGTTTTTCTAATTTGTTGGTTTATAATTTTTTATGGTAATGTCTTTTAATTCCTTGTACTTCTGCGGTATCAATTCTAATTTCTCTTTCACTTCAGATTTTATTTACTCAAGCCCTCTTCCTTCTCTTGATGAGTCTGGCTAAAGATTTATTCATTTTGTTTATCTTTTCAAAGAACCAGTTCTTGGTTTCACCAATCTTTTCTATTGTCTTTTAATTCTCCATTTCATTTATTTCTGCTCTGATCTTTATTAATTCCTTCCTTTGACTAACTTTGAGCTTTGTTATGCTTTTTCAAGTTTCTTCAGTTGAAAGATTAGACTGTGATTTTCATTTCTAGAATAGGCCTGTATTGCTATAAATTTCCTTCTTAGAATTGTTGTTGCTGTGTCCCAAAGATTTTGAACCATGTGCTTCCATTTTCATTTGCTGCAAGGTACTTTTTGATTTCTTCATTGACCCATTATTGTTTAATAGCATGTTGTTAAGCCTCCCTGTGTTTGTGTGTTTTCCATTTTTTCCCATGTAATTGATTTCTAGTTTCATACCACTGATGTCAGAAAAGATGCTTGATATGATTTCAATTGTCTTAAATTTATTGAGACTTGTTTTGTTGCCTCTATCCTGTAGAAAGTTCCATGTGCACCTGAACTGAGTGTTTATTCCGCTGATTTGGGATGTAATGATCTGTATATATATTTGTTAAATACACCTGGTCTAATGTTTCATTAAAAGACATTGTTTCCTTATTTTCTTTTCCTGTGGATGATTTATCCATTGATGAAAGTAGGGCTTAAATGCCCCTACTATTACTGTCAGTTTCTCCCTTTGTGTCTGTTCATATTGGGTTTATACGTTCAGATGCTCTTATATCAGGCACAGATATTTACAATTGTTATGTCCTCTTGATGGATTGATCCTTTTATCATGTAATGCCATTCTTTTTCTCTTGCTACAACTTTGTTTAGTCTTTTTCTTCCTAAGCATTGCTACCCCAACTTTTTTTTCTTCCATTTCATGTAACACCATTTTCCATCATTTCCCTTTCAGTCTGTATATGTCTTTAGGTCTGAAGTGAGTCTCTTGTAGACAGCATATAGATGGGTCTTCTTTTTAATTCATTCAGTCACCCAATGTCTTTCAAATGAAGCATTTAGTCCATTTACATTTAAAAGAATTATTGATAGGCATGTACTTATTCTGTTAATTGTTTTCTGGATGTTTTATAGGGCTTCCGTGTTCCTTTCTCCTCTTGCAATTCATGTCTTTCTTTAGTGTTATGCTTGGATTCCTTTGCTTTATTTTTGTGTCTTCATTATAGGTTTTTGGTATGTGGTTACCATGAGGTTCATTTATAACATGTGTAACAAACACCCCTCCACATTTATATATATATAATATTTTACATCTTTTTATTTTGAATATTCTTTAATTATTGTAGAGGTAATTGATTTTACTACTTTTGTCTTTTTATCTTCATGCTAGCTTTATAACTGATTGATCTACTACCTTTACTATATGCTTGCTTTTCTTACCTCTAGTTATGGCCTTTTCTTTTCTGCTTGAAGCAGTCCCTTTAACATTTCTTGTAAGGCCATTTTAGCGGTGATGAAGTCCTTTAACTTTTGTTTGGGAAATTCTTCATATCTCTTTCAATTCTAAATAATAACCTTATAGGCTAATTATTCTTGGTTGTAGGATTTTTTTTTAATTTCAGCATGAATATATATACTGCTCCCTTCTAGCCTGCAAAGTTTCTGCAAAAAAAAAAAATCCACTGATAGGCTTGAGGTTTCCCTTGTATATAAGCTCTCTTGTTGCTTTTAATTTTAAAATTTTCTCAGCTTTAATTTTTTACAGTTTAATTATTATGGATCTTGGAATGAACCTTTTTGGGTTTATCTTATGTTGGCTGTCTGTACTTCAGGGAACTGGATATCTGTTTCCTTCCCCAAATAAGTTTTCTGTCCCTTTCTCTCTTCTCGTTCTGGAACCCCTACGTGGTGGGGAAGTTGGGGTTCCTATGGCCAGGATCCTCACTGAATTTAAACCACTTGATGATGTAACTGGCCTGTTGCTAGGCTACTGCTTCCACACCTATAGGCAATAAGCTATTACTGTGCCATATAGAGAGCTCGGCCCAGTGCTCTGGGTGGAGGCAGAGATGCTAGTGCTCCACCTACTGCCAGGAGAACAGCTGGGTAATAAACCCTTTCACCCAGAAGAAATGTTCTACTGCCATTTCTTTGGTCACAATGAATCCATGGCAAACTTGCTGGGGGCTGAAACCCATTGGCAAGACAGGATTCACTGTTGACCAAGGAAAAAGACAGGCTGCCCTTGTGGGAGGGGTGCTTCCGCAGGCTGCCCTATAAATGGGGAGACAGTGGATTGTCCCCCAATGGGTATGTGGTCTGAGGTGGCTTGCCTCCAAGAGGGCTGGGCCCCACCCCAGGGCTGGAGGAAAGTGGAGGTGATACCTGAGGCAGTGGGGGGTGGCCCTTGGTATAGTAAGGAGGTCTTTTGAGAGACAGAGTGCCCGAGAGGCAGCGGGGACTGTGGGTTGGCTTCTTCACACAGTATTAAAAAGTCTACAGAAGAGAAGGACACACTCCTGAAAAACACCCAAGAAATGACACCATGAGAACATGAGCTGCAAAGTGCTGTGGATTCACTGAAGAAGGAAACAGCATTGATGCAAGAGGAGGCAGCACAAGAAAGCCGGCAGCGAGGTGCCATTGAAGAGGTAAAAGATTCCTTACAGAATGAGACAGCAGTGCTGCCAGGTGCTCTGAAGGAGGAAAAGGCCATAAAGGAAAAAAATGAACTCCTGAGGGAAGCACAGGCGGAGGTGGCATGAGAATGCCAACTGCAAAGCATTGGGGTGAAGGTTAGAGAGCTGCTGAAGACTGAGCTAGCATTGCTGTGAGGCACTGTAGAAAACGTAAAGGATGTAATAGAGGAGGCTCTCAATGGAGGGGAGAGAAAGGTGCCATCAGCCCAGAAATGGAGGAGCTGAGGAAGGATGAATGGGTGGTGCTGAGGCACAGACCCCTCCTCTATTGAAAGCACATCCAGTGTTTGTAAAGAAAATAAAGACCCAGCAGCTGAGAGAGTTCTCCAAGAGAGGCACAGCTCCCTCCCCAGGTCTTGGAGTACTCTATGCTCCACCCCTATACTCAGGCTGAACTGGTGGATTTGGGCTCCCAGTTTAGGCAGAAGCCCTTCAGAGTCAGTATCAGCTTGGCTCCTGCATCTGTGGGACTTAGGGGTGGATGAAACTGTTCTGTCTGGATCAGAGATGGGAAAGCTGGCTTCCCTGATGGTTCAGCCCACTTTGAGGCAGCAATTACAAAATGCACATCAGACCCCAGGGAGTCCATTCTCTCCTCAATTGGCTTATGGCTGCACTTCGTGCTCTGTGGCCCAATCAGGGTGATCTGCCATCCTCTCCTGCTAGATGGCAGATGTATGCTGAGCTCTAACAGGTGTTATGAGAGCTAGGCATAAGAAATGCCATCTATACTACGGAGAATCATGGCCCAGATGAAGAGACTTTGCACTACTGGGATGAGAAATACTGTGCTTCAAATGGCTCCCACATCCCTCTTTGGGTCTCTAGTGGCCATTCTTTCCTCTCACTTACAGCAGCCCATAAGCGAGGTGACATGTACAGTAAGCCGACTTAGGAGAGGATGAAGCAATGAGAACATGAAAAGAAATAAGGTCTGCTACTCACAAGAAGAATTTAAAGGGCCCCATGAAGGTTACAAGGACCCAGATGTGGGTTGGTTTAATACGGGCAGGAGCAGACATAAGGAAATTAGACGGGAAGCCAAATAAGATTTTACTAGAGCTGTGGCAACAGCTGAAACCAGAGCAGCAGTTCCAGCTATTAAGACCAAAGAGGCAGAGGTTAGAGAGAGTCACAAGTTCGGCCTGTGTGTTTGCAAGACTTCCTGCTGGAGAGCAAGCCAACTTCACTCGACCCCACTGAGGAAGATGATGGGGGAACACACTTAGACTGAGGGGAAGGTCAAGGTACCTGCCCTGAGGGGCCAGGTGGGGACTGAAGGCCACATGTTGAAATAACTATTGATCCCCAGTGAACATACAACATGTCCTGGCTCTGGTGGACACAGGAGCTGAATGTTTACTGATCCATGGTAACCCTGAGTGGTTCCCTGGGACCCCCACTATCATAGATGTATATGGGGGTAAGGCTATCAGAGTGAAACAAGCCCAAATCCCTTTGGTAATAGGGCATCTACCTCCAAAAGAGTATACTGTGTATATCTCACCCATCCGTGAGTATATTTTGGGGATTGACATCCTGCAGGGTCTATGGTTGCGGACCATTGCAGGTGAGTTCAGACTGAGAGTATGTGTGGTGAAGGCAGTTCTGAGGGGACATTCTAGGCACCCGTCCATAGCTTTGCCTGTGCCTTTGCGGGTGACTAATATGAAAAAATACAAACTGCCTGGAGGGCATAAAGAGATTAGAGAAACTTTCCAGGAGCTGTAAAAGGTGGGTATTATAAAGCCCACCCACAGTCCTTTCAATTCCCCAGTGTAGCCAGTAAAAAAGCCAGATGACTCCTGGCATATGACTGGGGATTACAGAGAATTGAATGAAGTCCTACCCCCTATGCATGCTGCTGTCCCCTCTATTGAAGGCCTGATGGATACCTTCAGCCATGAACAAGGAACATACCATTATGTAGTAGATATTGCTAATGCCTTCTTTTCCATTGACATTGAGCAGGAAAGTCAGGTACAGTTTGCCTTCATGTGGGAAGGACAGCAATGGACTTTCACTGTCCTCCCACAGGGATACCTCCACAGCCCCACCATCTGTCATGGACTTGTAGCCCAGGACTTGGCTACATGGGAGAAACTGACAGCAGTGTGGCTGTACCATTATATTGATGATGTCATGCTCATGTCAGATTCTCTTTCACATCTAGAAGGTGCAGCACCTAGTCTGCTGCAACATCTATAGGAGAAAGGATGGTCTGTGAACAGTGTCAAGGTTCAGGGACCTGGTTTGTCTGTCAAATTCTTGGGGGTCATCTGGCTGGGTAAAAACAAAGTTATTCCAGAAGCAGTTATAAATAAAGTCCAGACCTTTCCTACCCCTACGACTGTAGCATTGCTACAGGAGTTTTGGGTCTTCTAGGCTACTGGAGAGTGTTTATCCCACACTTGGCACATGTTCTGAAGCCCTTATACTAGTTGTTACAAAAAGGAGTCAGGTGGGACCGGGATGAGACATGTGCATCTGCCTTTACTACAGCAAAACGTGCAGTCAAGGCTGTGCAGGCCTTGAGTGTGATAGACCCATGTGATAGCCGGATGTTCATGTGACTGAAGATGGTTATGACTGGGGTCTCTGGCAGCCGCTTGAACGAACTCGCCAACCTATTGGATTCTGGTCACAACTCTGTAAAGGGGCAGAGATATGATACACTTTGATAAAAAACAACTGGCTGCCATGTATCATGCCTTGCTGGCTACAGAACCCATCACTGGAATGGCCCTGATAAAGGTAATAACCACCTATCCCATCTTGGGGTGGGTACAAGACTAGACCCAAAAGCCAAGGAGTGGCATGGCACAAACACCCACACTGGCCTAGTGGGGTGCTTACCTGCAGCAGTGTAGTGCCCTCTCTAGTAGCCCCTGAGTGAAGAACTCCAACGCTTGTTGGGGCCATGACATATACTAGTGAAAAGCAGGAAGAACTTGCTTTTGAACAATTAGTAGCAGAGAGTTCCTACTGGGAGGGAAGATCCCCTATATTCAAAGATGCATGGTACACAGATGGCTCCAGCCATGGGCAGCCCCCAAAATGGAGGGCCATAGCTTTCCACCTTAAGACTGAGACAATATGGATGGAAGATGGGGAAGGGAAGAGCAGCCATTGGGCAGAGTTGCAGGCCATGTAGCTTGTGATCAGCCAGGAGCCCTCCCCTATAGTTGTCTGCACTGACAGCTGGGCTGTCTATTGGGGCTTGACCCTGTGGCTACCCACCTGTTACCATGCCAACTGGCTGGTTGGTCAGTGACCCCTTTGGGGGCAAGTATTGTGGCAAGACTTATGGGCCTGTGGTCAGACTAAAATAATTACAGTATACCATGTGACAGGTCATTTGCCACTGGCATCCCCAGGAAACGATGAAGCAGATAAATTGGCCAAGGTATGTTGGCTAGAAGGAAAGCCTGCCTCTGATGTACCCAATGGCTACATCAGTGTTTGTTGCATGCGGGGCAAAAGACAATGTGGGCTGTAGCCCATCAGTGGGGCTTGCCTTTGACCTTTGAAGAAGTTAGCAGAGCCCAGTAGGAGTGTGTCATATGCTTTAAAAGGGACTTACACTGAAATTTCCACAGCAACATGGGACAATGGCTAAGGGGTCTATACCCCTCATCAGGTGGCAGATAGACTATATTGGGCCTCTACCGGTGTTGGAAGGATATCAGTACGCCATGACTTGTGTGGACGCAGCTACTGGACTTCTGGTTGCTTTCCTACCCATTGTACAGACCAGCAGATGACCAAAAGAGGCCTGGAGCATCTCTTTGCTGCCTATGGTCAACTACAGGTGATTGAGCATGATCAGGGCACCCATTTTACTGGACATACACTGCAAGAATGGGTGCGACAGCTGGGAATCAAATGGAAGTTTCATGTGTCAGACAATCCTACCATGGCAGGCATGACAGAGAGGTACAATAGCTTGTTAAAATACAGACTAAAGTCAAATACCAATAGTCTGTGGGGATGGTCAGTCTGCTTACGGACCGTGCTATGGCGTTTGAACGAGAAACCCCGGAAAGGAGCCCTGAGCCCTGTAGACACATTAACACATATGGCAGCCTCCCCTATACAGCTGCAAGTACAAGCCAAGGAAGAATCACTGAAGCCAAGGTTCAGCCACCAGAATAATATCTTGCTGCCAGCACCAACTGCACTGAACCCCGGAGACTCCATTGAGTGGACATGGCCTTGGACTTTTTGATACATGGACCAATGATGGCTGGCTCTCCTGGCACCTGGGGACAAGGCCTAAAAGCTGACCTCCTGTGTATTCCTGGAATAACAGTAGAGTGGCCCCCAAAGGTCACAGTAGTATATCCTGAACGGCTAGAAGGTAGGAGCATTTTATCGAGAGTTTTATCATTATGGCCAGTGCATGCACCTCCAGTAGCACTATATATAGACCCTTTGGTAACCCCCACAGGGAGGAGTAAAAGTATGGTATACTAGACCTGGACGGTACCTCCTTCCTGCTACAGTTCTATCACAGGACCACTCTCTTGCATGCATCCTACCTGATGGACAAGATTTGCCTATGTTGGTGTCATTAAAACATGTCTTATTGCCCCTAAGGTCTTTGTGGATTGGGAACCTCCTCTGGCTTGAGGATTATTATAATTTTTGTTACCTGTATCAAAATCTTGTTGTATCTTAATTTTGTGTGTATCTCTAAGTTGTTGTTAGCCCCTTTTGCTGTTGTGGAATCTGGTTACAGTGCTCTAGCTTTCTTGCACAGGGACCATTGCAGAAGATTGAGAGCATGTAGATTGTAAGGCGAGAATCCTGGAGGGGTGCAGTGTGGGGAAGTTGGGGTTCCTATGGCCAGGATCCTCACTGAACTTAAACCACCTGATGATGTAACTGGCCTGTTGCTGGGCTACTGCTTCCACACCTTTAGGCAATAAGCTATTACTGTGCCATATAGAGAGTTTGGCCCAGTGCTCTGGGCAGAGACAGAGACCCTAGTGCTCGACCTACTGCCAGGAGAACAAGCTGGTTAATAAACCCTTTCACCCCAATGAAATGTTCTACTGTCATTTCTTTGGTTACACTGAAGCCATAGTAAACTTGCCGGGGCTGAAACCCATTGGCAGCACACCCTATAATGTGAATGCTAGTCCATTTGATGTTGTCCTAGTGGTCCCTTAACCTATCCTCATTTTTTGAAGTTCTTTTTTTTCTTTTTGCTGTTCAGTTTGAATGATTTTACTACCCTGTTTTCCAGATTATTGATCCATTCTTTTGCATCCTCTAATCTGCTGTTGCATCCCTCTAGTGTATTTTTCATGTCAGTTATTCTGAATTGTTCATTTTTATATTTTATTTTTGTTGAAGTGCTTCCTGAATTTTCTACTTTCCTCTCAAGTCTGGTGAGCACATTTATGACTGTAACTTTGAACTCTTTATCAGGTAGATTTCTTCTCTCCACTTTATTTAGTTCTTTTTCTGAGGTTTTCTCTTATTTCTTCATTTGGAACACATTTCTCTGACCCTCCATGTTGGTTTCTATGTATTAGGTTGGTCAGCTGTGTCTCCTGGTATTCAAGGTCTCCTGGTTTCCTGCCTTATATAGAGGGCATCCTGTGATTCTCAGTAACACAGTCCCTCCTGTTCACCAGCGCCACACCCTCCAGTGGTGTCTCCTGTGTGGGCTGCGTGCACTCTTCTGTTGTGACTGGCCTGTGACTTCTGTGGGCAGGGCTGGCCCCTGCCCAGCTGGCTGCAATGACAAGCTGGAACTACTGTGGGTTCACTGATGGGCATGGCTATCACCTGGTGTAGCTGGCTGAGCAGCCCAGCTGCAACTGCTGCAGGTGTGCTGATGGGTGGGGCAGGTGCATAAGGGAAAACCTGGGCAGAGCAGGCAGTACGAGCATTGTAGGTGGAAAATGTCAGAACTGGCTCATACAAGTGTTAGGACAGCTAGGCTGAAGGAGAGCAAGAAAAATGGCATCTGCCAGCACTTCTGTTCTGTAAACTTCCTACAGATCCTTACCCTAAAATTAGTCAAGAAACCTCCTTCACGTATAACCTAGTGCCTTTTAAACTATTGCTTCTGTGCTGTCTGAGTGAGTGCTATTGTGTGCTGGCCCTTTAAGAGCAGAGTGTCAATTTCCTATAGCCTCCTGTAACTCTCCTGGAGTTCAGTCCCACTGACTTTCAAAGCAAAACATTAAGGGGACTCATCTTCCTGGTGCATATCCCCAGGGTTGAGTGCCCACTGAGAGTCTGAACCCCTCACTCCTCAGGGAGGAACTCTATGCCTGTGATATCCCTCCCACTTGTGGATCACCACGCTATGAATTTGGTTCCTGACTGCACCTCTGCTCCTCCTGTCTTTCTCAGTGTAGCTTTTTCTTATATGTTTAACAGTGGAAGACCTGTTCTGCTAGTCTTCGGGTCATTTCCGGGTGAGTTGCACGGCATGAGTTATAGCCTTGATGTGACCCTGAGAGGAGGTGAGCTCAGAATCTTCCTACTCCACCATCTCCCTCTGGCCTCCCCCCAAATTAAATATACATATTTCTGATCCCAAGAGAAATCTTCAGCCTGGGATGGCCTTTCAGAGTTGTCCTAATTTGCATTTTAATAATGGCACACGATGCTGAACATCTTTGTATGTGCTTGCCATCTATAATGCCTTTTTGTTGAAATATCTGTCCATGTCTTTTGCCCATTTTCTAATTGGATTGTTTGGGCACATTTAATTTTAATTCAAAGTTTGCAAGAAAATACAGATACTCGAGCAGAGCCAAATACAAACAATGAGAGGTTTAGAAATCTATTCACCACTATCTCCCAATTCTAAATATTTAATGCTTCAGTTTTAGTATATGCTCAATAGTTTTCAGATCCTTGAATAGTCTTCAGTGCAGAAACCTTCCATAATATCTATTAAGCTGAAGTAATTCTATAGTACTAAGTATTCTAGATATTCCTTTGATCATTAGTCCTCTTACTAGGGCTTCTGGTATGGCTGGATATTTTTCACTGTATATTTTTTTGTAGCTTTCTTAGGTGCTATATTCCTTGATAGCTTTTACATTTGGAAATAAGTGTTTGTCCCCTTTCTACTTATTGGCGGTTTGGCTGGATACAGTATACTTGAATCATATTGCCATTCCCTTAGCACTTTGTAGACATTGATCTATTAACTTTGGGCAAATGAATGAGACTGTGAAGAAGTTTCAGGTTACCCTACTTTTTTTTCTTCTCCTGCATTTCTCAGCTTGGATTCCTAAATATTTTATCTTTAAATTGAATCCAATGAATAGGATATATCTCAAAGTTGATCATTCTAATGTGAAACATTTTCCAGCAATACTGAAGGCATTTTGTTATCTATTTCTTTTCTGTTGAATTGAGGAAAATTATCTTCTATTTCAACTTGGGATTCATTTTCAGTTTCAATTTGTTGGACTCACCTCTTCAGAGATTCCAAGAAACCTTTTATGAATCTCCTCTCTGGTACTAAGTATCAACTATCTTCTCTCATCATTTTAAATATATTTTACCACTGTGTTATCCTATTTGCCTCAAAACTTTCTTCATTGTCAATAATTTACTTCTGAGTTATGTCTATTTTTTTACTGTTTTTCATCCTCAGTATACTAATTTTTTATTTCTCTATTTGTTTACACAATTTTAAACCATCCATGTGATCCATTCCTCATTTCATATTCTTTCATTTAATTTGACTTATTTTAATTGAAAACATATTGCCATAAATTCTCTTATAGCACTGACAATTCTTGGAAATGCTTATTTCTTTGGGTTGTATTTGCTTCCATAATATATTAATAAATTAAAATTTTTTTTCTATTTTGCATACCTTTCACTTTTTTTCCCTTCAGCATATTTGCATGAATGTCCTGTCACTTTTCTCCCCATACTGCTCATGCTTGTTCATTTTAACAACCTTTTCTGAACTTTTCTTTTTTGCTGATATACTGCTTGTGATTCTTCACTTTCTCCCTACTTTCTTTTTCTGAATTCTTCTTCTCTTAAAGTTTTAGCAAAGAGTCCCTGGGTCCTGAAAGGATGAATATGGTGAGGAAGAAGACGCAGCTCAGTCAGCTTGATGGTCAGAAACAGTCTCTGTCCTTTCCTTCTCCTACTCAAATATTTTTCTATGCCTAAGCTCATGCTAGTCTCTCTGCATGTCCCCTTCTTCAATGTGGAATGTGCTTAGGTTTCAAGACTTCCTAACAATCTCTGTAGAGACCTAGAACCCCAGGATTTCCCATAGTGCTATATTGGGCTGCTCCTCCCCCTTTTTATACTTCTCTCATCTCCTTTCAACAACTCCTACACACCAAAATGGAAGATGGAAAATGGTAATGAAAGGTCATTTTTAACCTTACACTTAAACTTCAGAAAGTGTTAACACACAAAAGTAAATGACCTGCTGAAAACATACCATACATGGAAATACTTATTTTGAAGCACAGAGACAAGAGAAATGGCCAAATGTTTCCTGAGGGAAAAAGTCTACAGCTGCGAATGACCACTTTACATCAGAATACTGATTAAGGCCCCACGCATTGGTAATGTATCTGCCTTGCCTCTGAAAGTGAAGACACCACTAGCCTCTAGTGTTCTGGGATCACATCATTCCCACTGAAACGTGGGAACCCAGTTAAACTGCAGACTCTCCCACTGACATCTGCTGCCCAGAAGCATGCTGCCAGAAAGAATTTCCAGGAAGCTGCTACTCTCTTTATGTTTACATTTCTTAATAACTTGGTGAAGGGAGTTTACTCTGATCCGTCTCTAATGGCAGAGAATAGTTTATTGAAGGGGTACCTAAGTAAACGGCAATGGATATATTCTAATATTCCCATCTCTTTGAGTCTCTCAACTTCTCTAATTGTTTCAACCAATGATGCCAGGCTCCAGTTAGATAGCTGAGTGAACATGGAGAGGCAAAGGACAACATCCAACACAATAAATCATAAGGGAGATTGTCTTGGATGCTTCCAACCTCATCTGGATGCATACTGCCATTTGAGGGTCTTGGTCTGATTTCTGAAGCCAAGCATCTAGGCCTTATCTATTGTTCTTAACTCTACAACATTTTTTTCCCCCTCTTTTCACTTTCCTTTTTTGAAGGACCTTTCATCTATCGCTACCACTTCTAATTGTCTTATTCTCTCCATGTTTTTCAGTTCAGGTTTTATAAAGCAATATAGATTGGTCAAAGCCATATTTTAAAAAATTTTTCATGCAACATCAGTTCCTTCTCCCACTTATACATTTGCTATCTCTGTGGCAAAAGCCTAGAGCTAATCTAATAAGGTGTGATTGGGGCAATACATTCGCACAGAGTCCACCTTTTTAGTAAGGGACACGGATGGGAACTTTCACATAGAAACCACTAGCAAATCAAGCGTCATGACTGAAAATCTAATTTACTCTTGTAGTAAGAGGAAAGAAATATGTAATGTGCCATCAATTTTCTTCATCAGTTTTTTACCCAGTTCCTTCATGAACCCAAGGTCAATATCAGAAGAATATGCTGATCTAAATTTAAATAGAATGACAAATCATATTAGTTATTGAAAGGATCTCAAAGTTTCCCATAAACTGAGGAGCAGAAAGTAGATAAACTACCATATGTGAATCTGGAACGAAGCAAGAACAGTAAGGTGAAAGCAAGGGGGTCATTGTCTTATACAATATCAGGTACATTTCTTTTATATCCATTCCAAACTGGCAGGTTAGAGGGATGACTGTGTTTCAGATGAGTATTAAGGAAGACATCATTAATTTTTTCACTAGATGAAAGCAAGTATAAGCTCACCAGCATGATTAGTGGGGACAAAAAAAGAAAAAACAAACAAACAAACCAGAAGCAAAGAGGAATAGAGTGTCTGGTAATAGCATTTTTTCCAGATAGGACTAATATAAGTTATTCTTTCACATTATGCTGATTAGAATATAAAACTGAATTGTATTTGAAACAACAGAATAAACCTTTATACTAAGAGTTTATTTCATCACATTTAGGAGATTCCACCCACTTGTGATTAAATTCTGCTTTTAGTAGTCAATGTAATTTATGCACAAGTATATGAGGAAAGCATTTACATGAAAGTATTTAAAACCTTTAATGGCAGCTTGTGGCCTATCCCCAAAAAAGGAACAAATTGACATTTAAAATTTCTCAGGCAGTCCTACTGATAACATTTCTTAGTTCAAATGGGAGAGAATTCATGAGTTTGAGAAGCTTTTCCTTCATTGATAAGGAACAAGCAGAAGAAAGAGATTAGAAATACAGTCAGAATATATCAAATCTCCAAAAAGGAAATATTTTTGCATGTAGATTAGATTATGACACTGATATGGTGTTACTCTACAACATGGATTTGGTGATGGGCCAGGGGAATCTTCTGAGTCCAGAGCCTTTGGGAATGAAATTCAGGAAAGTGGTTATGACAACTATCTTTCCCTTTTGTAATCTGTTCTTTGTTAAAATGTTTAGATCAATAGTAGGCTTTCTGCTAGACCAGTGACCTATGTCAACAGGCCAGGGAGATAATTCCAAAGTGAAATTTTGAAGAGAGGCAAAGAAAATGTGTAGCAGATGAGAGTGACGAGGCAGTGCTGATGACTGGCATAGTAAACTGCAATCCGTTCCCAATGCCCCTTAACAACAAATGTAGTATCACAATGCTCTGTTCCACAGGCATGTTGGTCAGAGTGGTTAGAAACTCTAAAGCTCTGATAATCTTTCCACCAATACAAATACACAGGTGACATTAAGGCCCTAAGTGAGATTATCTTTTTCTGCATTAATCATATTTCCCTTTATCACCATAATTTAAATGAATGCTGATTAAATGTTTCAGCAAATATCAGTTTTGATATGTGATGCAAGGTTTTTGTTTAATTTTTAATTAAGGGTATATTGATATACACTCTTATGAAAGTTTCACATGAAAAAACAATGTGGTGACTACTTTTACCCATATTATCAAGTCCACACCCATACCCCAATGCAGTCACTGTCCATCAGTGTAGTAAGATGCCACAGATTCACTGTTTCCCTTCTCTGTGCTACGCTGTTTCCCCATGATCCCCCACACCATGTGTACTAAACATAATACCCCTCAATCCCCTTCTCCCTCCCTCTCCACCCGCCCTCCCAAACCCCTCCCCTTTGGTAACCAGTAGTCCCTTCTTGGAGTCTGTGAGTCTGCTGCTATTTTGTTCCTTCAATTTTGATGCATTGTTATACTCCACAAATGAGGGAAATCATTTGGCACTTGTCTTTCTCTGCCTGGCTTATTTCACTGAGCATAATATCCTCCAGCTCCATCCATGTTGTTGTAAATGGTAGGATTTGTTTCTTTCTTATGGCTGAATAGTATTCCATTGTGTATATGTACAACCTCTTCTTTATCCATTCATCTACTGATGGACACTTAGGTTGCTTCCATATCTTGGCTATTGTAAATAGTGCTGCGATAAACATAGGGGTGCATGTTTTTTTGAATCTGAGAAGTTGTATTCTTTGGGTAAATTCCAAGGAGTGGGATTCCCAGGTCAAATGGTATTTCTATTTTTAGTTTTTGAGGAACCTCCATATTGCTTCTCACAATGGTTGAACTAGCTTACATTCCCACCAGCAGTGTCGAGGATTCCCCTTTCTCCGCATCTTTGCCAGCATTTGTTGTTCTTTGACTTTTTGATGCTGGCCATCCTTACTGGTGTGAGGTGATATCTCACTGTGGTATTAATTTGCATTTCCCTGATGATTAGTGATATGGAGCATTTTTTCATGTGTCTGTTGCCCATCTAAAATTTCTTCTTTGGGGAACTGTCTCTTCATATCCTTTGCCCATTTTTAATCAGGTTCTTTGCTTTTTGGGTGTTGAGGTGTGTGAGTTCTTTATATATTTTTTGGATGTTAACACCTTGTCGGATATGTCATTTACAAATATATTCTCCCATACAGGAGGATGCCTTTTTGTTTTGTTGATGGTGTCTTTTGGATACAGCATTTTAGTTTGATGTAGTCCCAAGTGTTCATTTTTGCTTTTGTTTCCATTGCTCAAGGAGATGCATTCAGGAAGAACTTGCTCATTCTTATGTTCAGGAGATTTTTGACTATGTTGTCTTCTAAGAGTTTTATGGTTTCATGACTAACATTTAGGTCTTGATACATTTCAAGTTTACTTTTGTGAATGGGGTTAAACAATAATCCAGTTTAATTCTCTCGCATGTAGCTGTCCAGTTTTGCCAACACCAGTTGTTGAAGAGGCTGTTATTTCCCCATTGTATGTCCATGGCTTCTTTATCATACATTAAGTGACCATTAAGGGCTCTCTAGTCTGTTCCATTGGTCTATGGGTCTGTTCTTGTGCCAGTACCAAATTGTTTTGATTACTGTGGCTTTGTAGTAGAACTTGAAGTTAGGGAGCATAATACCCCCAGCTTTATTCTTCCTTCTCAGGATTGCTTGGGCTATTCGGGGTCTTTTGTGGTTCCATATGAATTTTAGAACGATTTGCTCTAGTTCATTGAACAATGCTGTTGATATTTCGATAGGAACTGCATTAAATCTGTACATTGCATTAGGCAGGATGGCCATTTTGACAATACTAATTCTTCCTATCCATGAGCACGGGATGTGTTTCCATTTATTGGTATCTTCTTTAATTTCTCTCATGAGTGTCTTGTAGCTTTCAGAGTATAGGTCTTCCACTTTCTTAGTTAGTTTTATTCCTAGGTATTTTATTCTTTTTGATGCAATAGTGAATGGAATTGTATTCCTGATTTCTCTTTATGCTACTTCATTACTAGTATATAGGAATGCCACAGATTCCTGCGTATTAATTTTGTATCCTGCAACTTTGCTGAATTCAGGTAATAGATCTTGTAGTTTTAGAGTGGATTCTTTAGGGTTTTTTATGTACAATATCATGTCATCTGCAAACAGGGACAGTTTAACTTCTTCCTTGCAGATCTGTATGCCTCTTATTTCTTTGTGTTGTCTGATTGCTGTGGCTAGGACCACCAGTACTATGCTGTATAAAAGTGGGGAGAGTGGGCATCCTTGTCTTGTTCCTGATCTTAAAGGGAAAGCTTTCAACTTCTCACTGTTAAGTATAATGTTGGCTGTGGGTTTGTCATATATGGTCTTTATTATGATGAGGTATTGTCCTCTATACCCATTTTTTTGAGAGTTTTTATCATGAATGTGTTGGATTTCGTCAAATGGTTTTTCAGCATTTATGGAGATGATCATGTGGTTTTTGTCCTTCTTTTTGTTGATGTGGTGGACGATGTTGATGGATTTTCGAATGTTGTACCATCCTTGCATCGCTGGGGTGAATCCCACTTGATCATGATGGATGATATTTTTGATATATTTTTTAATTCAGTTTGCTAATATTTTGTTGAATATTTTTGCATCTATGTTCATCAGGGATATTGGTCTGTAATTTTCTTTTTTTGTAGTGTCTTTGCCTGGTTTTCGTATTAGAGTGATGCTGGCCTCATAGAATGAGTTTGGAAGTATTCCCTCTTCTACTTTTTGGAAAACTTTAAGGAGGATGGGTATTAGGTCTTTACTAAATGTTTGATAAAATTCAGTGGTAAAGCCATCTGGTACAGGGGTTTTGTTCTTAGGTAGTTTTTTTGATTATCAATTAAATTTCATTGCTGGTAATTGGTTTGTTCAGATTTTGTTTCTTTCTGGGTCAGACTTGCAAGGTTGTATTTTTCTAGAAAGCTGTCCATTTCTTCTAGGTTATCCAGTATGTTAGCATATACTTTTTCATAGTATTCTCTAAAAATTCTTTGCATTTCTGTGGTGTCCGTAGTGATATTTCTTTTCTCATTTCTGATTCTGTTTGGGTGTAGATTCTTTTTTTCTTGATAAGTCTGGCTAGGGGGTTATCTATTTTGTTTATTTTCTTGAAGAACCAGTTCCTGCTTTCACTGATTCTATTGTTTTATTCTTCTCAGTTTTATTTATTTATGCTCTAATCTTTATTATGTCCTTCCTTCTAATGACTTTGGGCCTCATTTTTTCTTCTTTTTCTAGTTTCATTAATTGTGAGTTTAGACTGCTCATATGGGATTGTTCTTCTTTTCTGAGGTGGGCCTGTATTGCAATATATTTTCCTTTTAGCACGGCCTTCACTGCATCCCATAGATTTTGTGGTGTTGAATTATTGTTCTCATTTGTGTCCATATACTGCTTGATCTCTGCTGTTATTTGGTCATTGATCCATTAGTTATTTAGGAGCATGTTGTGAAGCCTCCATGTGTTTGTTGGATTTTTCATTTTCTTTGCATAATTTATTTCCAGTTTCATACTTTTGTGCTCTGAGAAACTGGTTGGTACAATTTCAATCTTTTTGAATTTAATAAGGCTCTTTTTGTGGCCTAGGTTATGATCTATTCTTGAAATTTTTCCATGTGCACTCGAAAGGAATGTGTATTCTGCTGCTTTTGGGTGTAGAGTTCTGTAGATGTCTGTTAGGTCCTTCTTTTCTAATGTGTTGTTCACTGCCTCTGTCTCCTTACTTATTTTCTGTCTGGTTGATCTGTCCTTCAGAGTAAGAGGGGTGTTGAAGTCTCCTAGAATGAATGCATTGCATTCTATTTCCCCCTTTAATTCTGTTAGTATTACTTTCACATATGTAGGAGCTCCTGTGTTGGGTGCACAGATATTTACAATGGTTATATCCTCTTGTTGGATAGACCCCTTTATCATTATGCAATGTCCTTCTTTGTTTCTTGTGACTTTCTTTGTTTTGAAGTCTATTTTGTCTGATATAAGCACTGCAACTCCTGCTTTTTTCTCCCTGTTAGTTGCATGAAATGTCTTTCTCCATCCCTTCACTTTTAGTCTGTGTATGTCTTTGGGTTTAAAGTGAGTCTCTTGAAGGCAGCATATAGATGGGTCCTGTTTTTTTATGCATTCAGTGACTCCATGTCTTTTCATTAGTGCATTCACACCATTTACATTTAGGGTGATTATCGATAGGTATGTACTTATTGTCATTGCAGGCTTTAGATTCATGGTTACAAAGGTTCAAGGTTAACTTCCTTACTATCTAAAAGAGTCTAACCTAACTTACTTAATATGCTATTACAACCACAGTATAAAG
The DNA here is from genome assembly GCA_032199065.1 of Smutsia gigantea. NCBI lineage: Eukaryota > Metazoa > Chordata > Mammalia > Pholidota > Manidae > Smutsia > Smutsia gigantea. The sequence continues at coordinate 34,241 of JAVSCE010007667.1, read as the reverse complement.
GTTCTTTTTCTTTCCTCGTTTTTCTTCGTCCTCCATTCTTTATGTATTAGGTAACATATTCTGTACTCTCTGTCTATCCCTTGATGGACTTTGGAGATAATTGATTTAATTTTGCATTTGTTTGGTAATTAACTGTTCTACTTTCTGTACTGTGGTTTTGATACCTCTGGTGACAGCTATCAAACCTTAGGAACACTTCCCTCTATGTCATTCCCTCCAAAATACACTGTAGAGATGGTTTGTGGGTGGTAAATTCTCTCAGCTTTTGCTTATCTGGAAATTATTGAATCCCTCATTCAAATGTAAATGATAACCTTGTCGGATAAAGTATTCTTGGTTTGAAGCTCTCTGCTTCATTGCATTGAATACATCATGCCACTCCCTTCTGGCCTGTAAGGTTTCTGCTGAGAACTCTGCTGATAGCCTGATGGGCTTTCCTTTGTATGTGATCTTATTTCTCTCTCTGGCTTCTTTTAATAGTCTGTCCTTATCCTTGATCTTTGCCATTTTAGTTACTATATATCTTGGTGTTGTCTTCCTTGGGTCCCTTGTGTTGGGAGATCTGTGCATCTCCATGGCATGAGAGAGTATCTCCTCCCAAGATTGAGGACGTTTTCAGAAATTACCTCCTCAAAGACACTTTCTAACCCTTTTTCTCTCTTCCTCTTCTTCTGGTACCCCTATAATGCAAATATTGCTCCATTTGGATTGGTAACACAGTTCTCTCAATATTCTTTCATTCTTAGAGTTCCTTTTTTCTCTCTGTGCCTCAGCTTCTTTGTATTCCTCTTCTCTATTTTCTATTTCATTTATCGTCTCCTTCGCCATATCTAATCTGATTTTAAACCTTTCCATTGTATGTTCCATTTCGGAGACTCTGTTCCGTAATGATTGGAATCCAACTGGAATTCATCCCTGAGTTCTTGAGTGTTTTCCTGTACCTCTATGTGTATGTTATTGATTTTTATTTTGAAACCTCTTTCAGGTAGATTCATGAGGTCGATTTCATTTGAATTTTTCTCAGAGGTTGTATTTGTAATTTTACTTTGAACCAGGTTCCTTTGGCATTTCATATTTTTATATGGTGCCCTGTAGTGCCCAGAAGCTCTATTCTGTGGAGCTGCTCAGCCCCTGAAGCAATGTCTGGGGTTGTAGGGGAGGGGTATTGGTGTCTGGGGGGAGGAAAGTGCTGTTTCCTGCCTCCTGGCTGTTATGCCTCTCTCCACTGCCAGAACCAGTTTGTTGAGCACACAGGTATATGCCTCTGCTTTGCCTTTGTAGTTGCTGTAGATGGGGCTTCCCTTTGTCTGGCCTAACACCAGTTTACAAGCCAGTTGGGGCTTGCCAGGAGAAAGGCACTGTAGGCTGCATATCACGGAGGTGGTCCTTGGAGCTGTGTAGCCAGCCAGGGAGCTGGAGCTCCTGAAGCTCGTGAAAGTTCCCAACCTGCTGGGTGGAGTGCACCCAGACAATTTTGTCTACCTGTCCTTTCTCCTGAGAAGTAAGCTCTGGGCAGTCCTTGCCCCTTTATCAGCCCTCTTGCTGTTAGGAAGTTCTCAGACTGCCCACCTTACTTTTGTCCCAGGGCAGCCAGATATGGATCCCTGCTTTCCACAAGTGGCTGGAATCTCAGCCTCTCCAGGTGTTCTGCCTGTCTTAGCTTTCCAACCCCTAATCACGAGAGTACCATGAAAACACCATGAAATGTAGGTTTGTGCTCCCAGATCAGATCTCTGGAGTTAGGTATTCGGCAGTCCCAGGCCTCCACCCCCTCCCAGCTCTGTTTCTCTTCCTCCTGCTGGTGAGCTTGGGTGGGGGAAGGGCTTGGGTCCCATCGGGCTATGGGTTTGGTACGTTACCCTGTTCCGTGAGGTTTATTCTTTTCTCCAGGTGTAGGCAGTTTGGCGCAGTCCTCTTTTCTGTTGCTCTTTCAGGATTAGTTGTATTAATTATATTTTCACATTATATGCAGTTTTAGGAGGAAGCCTCTGTCTCACTTCTGCCACCATCTTTAATCGTCCCTCCTGTGATGCATATGTTAATGCACCTGTTGCATATTGAAAATTATTTTGCTGCAAATATTTTAGAGAGACTTCAAAATTCACGCTTTCATTTACAGAAGCCTCTCAATCTTAATCATAATGGAAAACCATTCTACTATTGTTAATTTAGCACTTATAGTGTATAGAATACCATGCTTGCTACTGTGAAGGTTCTAAAGACAGCCTCAAGAAATTAATCCTTCTAGTATCCATAGAATTATTTATTTGCTTGCATTAATAAATAAAAACTTGTCAGTACATTTCAATATACCTGCCATGCCAAACTTGTGTATCTCAAATAGACTGCTAGTATGTAATTACATAGCAATGACCTGAGAAAATTATAAAATCCAGGTTTAAAAATAGGCAACTGTGGAGAAAAGAGAGACAAAAGGAAGAGCCAATTTAATAATCTGTACTGACTTTCAACTGAATTTGAAGCCATGATCTAACAGCACAAATCTAAAATTTCATTTGCTTATTCAAAGGAAAAATTGGTCCATTTTTTAACATAATACTTTATTAAGACAGAAACTATCATGCCTAATTTTTCATTTTTATTAGTTGACCTTGGAAAACATTCCATTATGCAGAAATTAATTTCAAAATTTCTTTTAATATTCTTTAAATATATTCTATAAATGTAAAGTCCTCAAAAATAGTGTGAGCTACTCAGTTGTAAATGCTCCCTGAAGTGAGTTGTGTTCTAATTCTTCCTTAAGAAGGAGGAATTCCTCTTCCCCACTTCAACTGTGCAGAGTGTAACTTTTTTCTGTTCTCCTGTTCTTTCCTCTTTTGCTATTTCCACTAATACTGCTAACACCAACAAAAGTTTGTTCTCCACTTTTTGCTTTACATTGGGAACATTTGTGATTATGTAAGACTGTGTTTTGTTCAGGATTAAGAAAAAGTTTGTGGAGATTGAAGAGTAGGAAGACAGTTCATTGTTCATTCTGTTTCCCCAGCCACTCGATCTATTACACATATACCTGAGCCTCTGAACTGAAGATTTATAAAACTATATAATTAGAACAGACAACCATCTTTTAACAGGAACACACATCCTTCAAAATGAAATCTAAAATGAAGAGTATTTGGGAGCTGAATTTTTAGCCAAAATCAATACATAGAAAAGCTGAAGTCATTTGACATAATATTGTTCTGCAGCATCAGTGCAAGCAGCCAGAGTAATAGAAAGACAGTTATAAGAAAGCCTTCAAAAACTTTAGAACAATCACTTCTATGTACCTATATGTTGAAAGAGCCTTCAGAAATCGTCTCAGACTGAAGGGAAATACTCATTGCTATATTGTCCTCATTTTATGACTGTCTCATTCCCATATTCCTGACTCAGTCAGAGAATATTCTGTTCCTGATTTTGATCATGCTTCAGTCTCTGTGGACTTGACATTTGAATATGTTCCCATTACATGTGAACCTAGATTCTGACTTCACTAATTTTCAACTCTCTTGGCATACATACATGACATGTGACATGGTTTGAACTGCAGTTTCAAAGCTTATTGAGCAAAATCTGCTGACCCCAGTCCCCAAAGCACATATATAAAGGAGGTTTACAACATTCGTTTTACAGTTTTTCCCATAAATATATAGCAAACATTTAGGAAATGCTTCCTGTCCAAGATGCTAGGATCATAAAAATTAATACCTCTATCAGTTAAAATAATTTTGATTGAAAATAGAACTCAGAAAAGTATGATTTTTTTAACGTCAGGGGAAATTACTGGCTCACTTAAATTATAAAGTCTGGACGTAGAAATAACTGATGGGGGGAGCTGATCATTGGCTCAACATGGACCGACTTTATCTCGCTTCTTTGAAATTTTAGTATTAGGTTCATTCATAGTTTGAGTTCCTTCATACTTCAAGACAGCTTCCAGTAGCTTTCAGAGGTAAATGTTCCCTTTTCTTGGCAGAAGAAGAAAGGGTTTTACACCAGCACTGCTAGTAAAAGTCCTGAGTCTGCTGACAATGCTTTATGTCACATTTCCTTTCAGGGATCACCAAACTACCGCCCTTGGATAAAGTCCAGCCAGTGTTCTGTTTTTCTATGGGGTAGTTAATAATGACTTTTACATTTTTAGATGGTTGTAAATAAAAAAACAAGAAGGATATGCAACAGAGAACTTAAAAACCTAAAATACTTATTATGTGGCCTTTTTAAGGAAAAATTTGCTGACTGCTACCTTGAACAGTCAAAGTGGTTTGATATACTAATTTGTTTAAGGTTGGGGCATTTGCCATTCCTTCAGTAACTTATGTTGACCAAAGTATTGAGTTATGCTGATGGGGACTGTGGATCAATTCCATGGACACAAAGTGGCTGAATTAGGGAGACAGGTACATTTCTAGGCTAAAGGCAAGCACATGGATGACTGACAGAAGCTGAAAAGTTGTCCACCATGTCACCTTTGAGGGGGACATGTACTGATAGAGACAGATAAATAAACACAAGTGAGACATGACAAACTCCATTCTAGAAGTAAAAATAAGATGCATCTACAGATGAGACAAGCAGCTTTCATTTGGGGAGAAAAGTAGTTCATAATGTAGCCTGAATAAATAAAGATATAGAAAATTCAAAGAAAATATTGAGAGACACATAAGGTAGCCTGAATAAATAAAGATATAGAAAATTCAAAGAAAATATTGAGAGACACAAAATATAGAATGTGGAGGGAAACCTAAGATATACATAACTATCTATACTGTAGTTGTAGTAAATAATCTTCAAAGACATCAAATACAAAAGCTGTAACCTGTTTCTGCTTTCATAGAGGGATCAAACCAATTATCCAAAACAATCTAGAAACATTTTTGTACCTTTGGAATCTAAGTATGCATCTGAAGAATCTATGCATATACATATTTAATCTCTTCCTTAAATCTTTTTATAGAAATGCAGAACCAAACCACAGATTATATTAATGATGTCAAATAACATGTTTCATGCATCAAGGCTTAAGTGACTGAAATAATGGGTTTCTACCAAGAAATAGAATATTCTTCATAAGAACTAATAGGAATGTCTAGGAATAAAAGGTACTTTCCACAACGTGATGAAAGGCTTTATGAGAAGTCCATATCTAACATCATATTCAATGGTGAAAGACTGAAAGCTTCTCCTCTAAGATGTGGAAAAAGACAAGGATGCCCACTTTCACCACTGGTGTTCAACATTGTAGTGGAAGTTCTAGCCAGAGCCATTTGACAAGAAAAATAAATTTAAAACACCCATATTACAAAGGAAAAAATAAAATTATCTCCATCCACACTGATGACATTATCTTATATATTACAATATCTGAATATTCCATAAAAAAGCTTTTAGAGCTAATAAGAAATTCAGCAAAACTTCTGGGTACAAAATCAACACAAAAACATCAGGTGCGCTTCTATACACATGTAGTGAAAAACCCAAAAATGAAATTAAGAAAGAAATTCTATTTAGAATAGTATTTAAAGAATAAAATACATAAGAATTATTTAACCAAGGAGGTGAAATACATACACACTAAAAACTGCAAAACATTGCTAAACAAAATTTAAAAAGATGTAAACAGAAGGCATCTTCCATTCATGAGTAGGAAGACTTAAAATTGTAAGTTTGTCAATACTACTTAAAGAAATCTATAGTTTCAGTCCAATTCTATAAAAATTCCAACATCCTTTCTCAAAGAAATGGAAAATCCAATATTCAAATTTATATGGAATCCAAAGGAACCCCAAATAGAAAATATAATCTTGGCAAAGAAGTAAATTAATGTACTCACACTTCCTGATTTCAAAACTACAAAATCACAGTAATCAAGATAGTGTGGTAGGACCATAAGGATAGACACATATATCAATAGAATTTAGAATCTAGAATAAACCCATACATTTATGGCCAACTATTTTTGACAATGGTGTTCAGTCCATTCAATGGGGAAAGAGTATCACTTCCCCTTGTTTTTGAGTTTTGAGGCAGGTTTGAAGAGCATTAGTGAGCATTCAAAAGAATGACATTCCATTGGGATTTTTCTGAATTTTCCTCATATTTAGATTCAAGATACAGCTATTTGGGAGGAAGAACACAGAGGGTAAAGTGACATCCCCATCATATCATGTTGAGCATAGATGTGATCAACCTTACCTGATAGTGACATTGATCAACTGGCTGAGGTAATATTTGTCAGGTTTCTCCACTATAAAGTTCCTCCTTTCTCCATTGCTATACTACACTCTTTGGAAGGAAATCATTATGTGTAGCCTTTACTTAAGGGAGTTATGCTCCATCTCTCTGAGGGCAGAGTACCAACTTAAATTATTTCGAAATCCTCTGCATGTAAGATTTTTCTCTTCACCCAATTTATTTATTTATGTAATTATTTATATAAGTATGGCCTCATAGAAAATAGTTTTATATTTAGGGTTATAATCCAATATTACTTTATTTAGTCTCTCAAATTATTCCAACTTTGCCCATCAGTGGTTTAGCTCTTTCAGTTGAATCCAGTGTCCCTTTCACATAGCCCCATAATTGTGGGTATGTCTTTATTTATTTACATTTTTTTGAGTGCTTCCTTGCTTTCTGGCACTACAAGATACTCCAAGTTCACCTTGTACATGTCTTGCTCTACTCCTAGAAATAGCCATTTCTCCAGAGATTCTGATTCTCTTAATTGGAGCATATGGCACTCAACCAAGATCTGGATGCTGGCTGTACTTGTTGATACGGAGGTGTCTTTCCTCTAGACCTTCTCAGTGGACAGAGCCAGGAAATGTGTGAATATGTGTGTGTGTGTGTTTGTTTGTGTTTGTGTGTGTGTATTTAACAAATTGTGCTTTTGATGTTGTGCCTAAAACTTAATAATTACACCCAAGGTTGCATAAACTTTCTCCTACTTTCCTTCTAGAACTTTTATAGTTTTTTATTTTATATTTAGGTTCAATTTATTTTGAGTTTCTTTTTATGAAAGCATGAGGTCTCTATCTAAGTTCATTTTCTTTCATGTGGATGTGCAATTATCCAGACTCTTTTAAAAAAAAAAAAGACTGTCTTTTCTCCATTGAATTACCTTTGCCATTTGTCAAAGATCAGGTGACTATATTTGTGTGTTTATTTCTGATCTCTCTATTTTGTTCCCTTCATTCATGTGTCTTTCCTTTCACCAATACTATGCTGTCTTGATCAGTGTAGCTTTATAGTACACCTAGAAATTTGGGGGTGTATGTCCTCTAGCCATCACCACCTTTGTTCTCCTACTCTTCCTTCTCCTCTTTTTATTTTCATTTTTATTCTTCAGTGTTGTATGGGCTATTCAAGATCTTTTGCCTTTATGTTTTAAACTTAGAACATTTGTCTATAACTGCAGATTATCTTGCTGAGATTTTTATTGGAAATCTGAAAATTGTTAAATCTATCACTAAATTTGTAGCTCAGATTGAGAAGAATTGACATCTTAACAATATTGAGACTTCCATTCCATGGGCATGAAATATCTCTTCATTTATGCAGACTTTTTATTTCTTTCACCAGTGTTTTATAGTTTTCTGCATATTAAAATATGTTTTTAATATTTATATTTGGTGAAAGGTCGGTTCCAACTTTATTCTTTTAAGTGTAGAAATTCACTAGTCATGCACTATGTGTTGAAGAGATACTCTTTACCCATGGAATGGACTGAACACCATTGTCAGAAATAGTTGACCATAAATGCATGGGTTTATTCTGTCACAGACAAGAGCCTGAAGAGACATGGTTACTAAATGTATATGGTGTCCAGGATGGGATATATGAGAATAGAAAAATTACATCAGGTAAGAACTAAGTAAAACTGAATAAAGTATGTATTTAGTTAATAATAATATATATCAATAGTGATTCATTAATTATGACTAGTGTACTCTATTACTGTAAGATGTTAGCAAAAAAGGATAATAGGTGTGGAATATATGTGAACTTCTGTATTATCTTTGCAGCTTTTTGTAAATTTAAAGTTATTCTAAAAAACACTTTATTTAAAGAACTAAAATAGTTAGAATTATGCAAGGAGCACAGAAAAAAGTTCGGCCATAAGCCTAGGGATTTCAACAATTTTTTTAGGTTAGTCAGTATTCCAGTATGATATTAAATACAAAGGCAAGAGAGGTTTTTGTTTTTAGTTTTGTTTTGCCTCTTTCCCCATCTCAGGAGAAAAGCATCCAGGAAAGGATTAAAGATGGCGGCATGAGAGGTGAGACAGAGGCTTCCTCCTAAAACTGCATATAATATGAAAGTATAATTAATACAACTAATTCCAAAAGAGAAACAGGAAAGAGGACTGTGCCACACTGAATACACCTGGAGAAAAGAGCAGACCTCACGGAACAGAGTAATTTACCAAAGCTGTGACCCGGCAGGATCCAAACCTTTCCCCCATCCCAGCTCACCAGCAGGAGGAAGAGAAATGGAGTGGGGAGGGAGTGGAAACCTGGGACTGCTGAATAGAAAACTCCAGAGACCTGCTCTAGGAGCACAAACCTACATTTCATGGTGCTTGCATTGTACTCTCATGAGTAGGGGGTTGGAAAGCTAAGACAGGCAGAACTCCTGGAGAGACTGAGTTTCCAGCTGCTTGTGGAAAGCAGGGATCCATATCCAGCTGCTCTGGGACAAAAGAAATGTGGGAAGTCTGAGAGACTTTCTAACAAGGAAGCCCTTAGCAACAGGGCTGCTAAAGAGGCAAGGATTGCACAGAGCTTACTGCTCAGGAGAGAGGACAGGTAGAAAAAATTGTCTGGGTGCACTGTGCCCAGCAGGGTTGGGAGCTTTCAAGATCTTCAGGTGCTGCAGCTCCCTGGCTAGCTACACAGCTCCAAGGACCCCCTCTGTGATATGCAGCCTACTAAGCTTTTCTCCAGGCCAGCCCCACCTGGCTCACAAACTGGCAAACCCTACCCTGGCATTAGACCAGCCAGAGGGAAGATCTGTCTATAGCAACTACAAACGCAAAGCATAGAGGCTTATACCTGTGTGCTCGGCCCACTGGTTCAGGCAGTAGAGTCGGGCATAGAAGCCAGGAAGCAAGAAACAGCTCTTTCCTCCACTCAGGCACCAATACCACTCCCCTGCGACCCCTGACATTGCTTCAGGGGCTGAGCAGCTCCAGAGAGTGGAGCTTCCGGGCACTAGAGGATGCCATACAAATATGAAACCCCAAAGGAACCTGGTTCAAAGTAAAATTATTAATACAACTCCTGAGAAAGACATAGACCTCATGAATCTTCCCGAAAGGGAGTTCAAAATAAAAATCATTAACATGCTCATGGAGGTATGGACAAATATTCAAGAGCTCAGGAATGAATTCAGGCTGGAGATCCAATGATTGAAGAGCACAATGGAGGGTTTTAAAAGCAGATTAGATATGGTGGAGGAGACAATAAATGAAGTAGAAAATAGAGAAGAGGAATACAAAGAAGCTGAGGCACAGAGAGAAAAAAGGAACTCTAAGAATGAAAGAATATTAAGAGAATTGTGTGACGAATCCAAACGGAGCAATATTCACATTACAGGGGTACCAGAAGAAGAGAGAGAAAAAGGGATAGCAAGTGTCTTGGAGGAGGTAATTTCTGAAAACTTTCCCAGTCTGGGGAAGGAGATAGTCTCTCATGCCATGGAGATGCACAGATATCCCAAAACAAGGGACCCAAGGAAGACAACACCAAGACATATAGTCATTAAAATGGCAAAGATCAAGGATAAGGACAGACTATTAAAAGCAGCCAGAGAGAGAAATATCACATACAAAAGAAAGCCCATCAGGCTAACATCAGACTTCTCAGCAGAAACCTTATAGGCCAGAAGGCAGTGGCATGATGTATTTAATGCAATGTAGCAGAAGGGCCTCGAACCAAGATTACTTTATCCGGTAAGATCATCATTTAAATTTGAAGGAGGGATTAAACAATTTCCAGATAAGCAAAAGCTGAGAGAATTTACCTCCCACAAACCATCTCTACAGTGTATTTTGGAGGGACTTATAGATGGAAGTGTTCCTAAGGTTTAATAGCTGTCACCAGAGGTTACAAAACCACAGTAAAGAAAGTAGAACAGCTAATTACCAAGAAATGCAAAAATTAAAATAACTATCCCCAAAGTCCATCAAGGGTTGGACAAAGAGTACAGAATATGATACCTAATATATAAAGAATGGAGGAGGAAGAAAATAAACAGAAAAGAACCTTTAGACTGTGTTTGTAATAGCATATTAGGTGAGTTAAGTTAGATTCTTAGATAGTAAGGAATTTAACCTTGAACCTTTGGTAAACACAAATCTAAAGCCTGCAATACCAATAAGTACTACTGATAATAACCCTAAATGTGAATGGACTGAATGCACCAATCAAAAGACACAGAGTCACTGAATGGATAAAAAAACAAGACCCATCTATATGCTGCCTACAAGAGACTCACTTCAAACCCAAAGACATACACAGACTAAAAGTAAAGGGACAGAAAAAGATATTTCATGCAACTAATAGGGAGAAAAAAGCAGGAGTTGCAGTACTTGTATGAGAGAAAATAGACTTCAAAATAAAGAAAGTCACAAGAGACAAAGAAGGACATTACATAATGATAAAAGGGTCAATCCAACAAGAAGATATAACCATTAGAAATATCTATGCACCTAACACAGGAGCACCTATATATGTGAAACAAATACTAACAGAAATAAAAGGAGAAATAGAATGCAATGCATTCATTCTAGGAGATTTCAACACTCCACTCACTCTGAAGGACAGATCAACCAGACAGAAAATAAGTAAAGAGACAGAGGCAGTGAACAACACATTAGAACAGATGTACCTAACAGACATCTATAGAACTCTACACCCAAAAGCAGAAGAATACACATTCTTCTCAAGTGCACATGGAAGATTTTCAAAAATAGATCATATATTAGGCCACAAAAAGAGGCTTAGTAAATTCAAAAAGATTGAAATTGTACCAACCAGTTTCTCAGAAAACAAAGATATGAAACTAGAAATAAATTACACAAAGAAAATGAAAAATCCCACAAACACATGGAGGCTTCAACACATGCTCCTAAATAATTAATGAATCAATGACAAAAAAAAACAGAGATCAAGCAATATATGGAGATAAATGACAGCAATAATTCAACAGCAAAATCTTTGGGATGCAGCAAGGCCGTGCTAAGAGGGAAGTATATTGCAAGACAGGCCTACCTCAGGAAAGAAGAACAGTCCCATATGAGCAGTCTAAACTCAGAATTAACAAAACTAGAAAAATAAGAAAAGGCCCAAAGTCAGCTGAAGAAGGGACATAATGAAGATTAGAGCAGAAATAAAAATTGAGAAGAATAAAACAATAGAATCAATGAGAGCAAAGGCTGGTTCTTTGAGAAAATAAACAAAATAGATAAACCACTAGCCAGACTTATCAAGAAAAAAAGAGGGTCTACTCATGTAAACAGAATCAGAAATGAGAAAGGAAAAATCACTACGACAACACAGAAATACAAAGAATTATTAGAGAATACTATGAAAAATTATATGTAACAAATTCGATAATCTAGAAGAAATGGACAACTTTCCAGAAAAATTCAACCTTCCAAGGCTGACTCAGTGAGAAACAGAAAATCTCAACAGACCAATTACCAGCAATGAAATTTAACTGGTAATCAAAAACCTACCGAAGAACAAAATGCCTGGACCAGATGGCTTCACCGCTGAATTGTATCAAACATCTAGTAAAGACTTAATATCCATCCTCCTTAAAATTTTCCAAAGAGTAGAAGAGGGAATACTTCCAAACTCATTCTATGAGGCCAGCATCACTCTAATTACAAAACCAGGCAAATACACCACAAAAAATAAAATAAAATTACAGACCAATATCCCTGATGAACATTGATGCAAAAATACTCAAAAAAATATTGGCAAATCAAATTCAAAAACACATCAAAAAGATCATCCATTATGATCAAATAGGATTTATTCCAGGGATGCAAGGATGGTACAACATTCAGAAAATCTATCAACATCATCCACCACATCAACAAAAAGAAGGACAAAAACCACATGATCATCTCCATAGATGCTGAAAATCCATTAGACAAAATTGAACAACCATTCATGATAAAAACTCTCAACAAATGGGTACAGAGGGCAAGTACCTCAACATAATAAAGGCCATATTTGACAAACCCACAACCAACATTATACTTAACAGAGAGAAAGTGAAAGCTTTTCCTTTAAGATTGGGAACAAGACAAGGATGCCCACTCTCCCCACTTCTAGTCAACATAGTACTGGAGGTCCTAGCCATGGCAGTCAGACTACACAAAGAAATAAAAGGCATCCAGATTGGCAAGGAAAAAGTTAAACTGTCCCTGTTTGCAGATGACATGATATTGTACATAAAAAACCTAAAGAACCCACTCCAAAACTACTAGATCTAATATCTGAATTCAGCAAAGTTGCGGGATACAAAATTAATACACAGAAATCTGTGGCATTCCTATACTCTAACAATGAACTAGCAGAAAGAAATCAGGAAAACAATCCCATTCACAGTTGCATCAAAAAAAAAAAACCTATTAATAAACCTAACCAAGGAAGTGAAAGACCTATACTGTGAAAACTACAAGACACTCATAAGAGAAATTAAAGAAGATACCCATAAATGGAAACACATCCTGTGCTCATGGACTGGAAGAATTAATATTGTCGAAATGGCCATCCTGCCTAAAGCAATCCACAAATTCAATGCAATTCCTATCAAAATACCAATAGCATTCTTCAACAAACTAGAGAAAATCATTCTAAAATTCATATGGAATCAGAAAAGACCCCAAATAGCCAAAGCAATCTTGAGAAGGAAGAATAAAGCTGGGGGGATTATGTTCCCCAACTTCAAGCTCTACTACAAAGCCACAGTACTCTAGACAATTTGGTAGTGGCACAAGAACAGGTCCATAGACCAATGGAACAGGCTACAGAGCCCTGATATAAACCCAACCACATATGATCAGTTAATATATGATAAAGGAGCCATGGACATACAATGGAGAAATGACAGCCTCTTCAACAGCTGGTGTTGGCAAAACTGGACAGCTACATGCAAGAGAGTGAAACTGGATTGTTTAACCCCCTACACAAAAGTAAACTCGAAATGGATCAAAGACCTGAATGTAAGTCTTGAAGCCATAAAACTGTTAGAAGACAACATAGGGAAAAATCACCTGAATATAAGCATGAGCAAGTTCTTCCTGAATGCATCTCCTCGAGCAAGGAAACGAAAGCAAAAATGAACTCCTGGGACTACATCAAACCAAAAAGTTTCTGCATGGCAAAGGACACCATCAACAGAAGAAAAAGGCATCCAACGGTATGGGAGAATATATTTGTAAATGACATATCCAACAAGGTGTTAACATCCAAAATATGTAAAGAACTTACATGCCTCAACACCCAAAAAGCAAATAACCTGATTAAAAAATGGGCAGAGGATATGAAGAGACAGTTCTCCAAAGAAGAAATTCAGATGGCCAACAGACACATGAAAAGATGCTCCACATCACTAATTATCAGGTAAATGTAAAGTAAAACCACAATGAGATATCACCTCACACCAGTAAGGATGGCTAGCATTGAAAAGACAAAAAACAACAAATGCTGACAAGGATGCAGGGAAACGGGAACCCTCCAACACTGCTGGTGGGAATGTAAGCTAGTTCAACCATTGTGGAAAGCAATATGGAGGTTCCTCAAAAAACTAAAAATAGAAATACCATTTGACCCGGGAATCCCACTCCTTGGAATTTACCCAAAGAATACAACTTCTCAGATTCAGAAAGCACATGCACCCCTATGTTTATCCCAGCACTATTTACAATAGTCAAGATATGGAAGCAACCTAAGTGTCCATCAGTAGATGAATGGATAAAGAAGAGATAGTACATATACACAATGGAATACTATTCAGCCATACGAAAGAACAAATCCTACCATCTGCAACAACATGGATGGAGCTGGAGGATATTATGCTCAGTGAAATAAGCCAGGCAGAGAAAGACAAGTGCCAAATGATTTCCCTCATTTGTGGAGTATAACAACGAAGCAAAACTGAAGGAACAAAATAGCAGCAGACTCAGAGATTCCAAGAAGGAACTAGTGGTTACCAAAGTGGAGGGGTGTGCGAGGGCGGGTAGGGAGGTAGGGAGAAGGGGATTGAGGGGTATTGTGTTTAGTACACATGGTGTGGGGGATCATGGGTTAAACAGTGTAGCACAGAGAAGGCAAGTAGTGAATCTGTGGTATCTTACTACACTGAATAACAGTGACTGCATTGGGGTATGGGTGGGGACTTGATAATATGGGTTATTGTAGTAACCACATTAGTTTTTCATATGAAACCTTCATAAGAGTGTATATCAGCAATACCTTAATTAAAAATTAAATTAAAAGAAAAAAAGAAAAGCCTCCAGTACCTCAACATTATGCAAAATGTTAACTATAAGTTGTTTTAATGTTCTTTATCAAGTCATGGATGTTTCCCTCTATCAGTTTCCTGAATTTTTTTTATCATGAATCGGTCTTGGATTTTACTGACTAGGAATTAAGAGCTCTGTTGTACACATGCCAAAGTTGACATGCCTATTATATATCCACTATCAACAAAGCAGTTGGATATATGAATCTAGAGCTCCTGGCCCATGGAAGTGGTTGGTACTAGAAATGGCAGCAGATCTCTTTGAATCTCCTAAACTTACTGTTTTAAACCTATAATGAGAACACTGCCCTGAAAAACAAGCTTTGTGGTAAGAATGGCTTTTCTAAATATCAGTAATTTCCTTTGAAATTTTTTTCATTTAGCTTTACTCTAAAGTAAGAGGTAAGAGTTAATTCACTCAAGACTGGTTGCCTGCCAGCTATTTTCCCAGAAAAAGAGTGGGTCTTCTGTAAAACTTAATCCAACCCGATTATGGATCAGAACTTGGACCCCAAGCCCATGATGTCAGGTAGAAGTCTAATGCCCCACTTCTCTTTCTCCAGTCATGTACAAGCAGTGCTCTGAAAGGCAGCTAAAGCAACTTTGCCATCACTATTATACCCTGGCAACCTCCAGTCAAAGCACCAGAGGTCAGGTTTCTTTGCCAGGGTGTGATGTCCATCAGCGAGGTGTGTGTGTAGTGCCCTAGAAGGATGGGCACTGGATACCTGCCTGGGCACTCTGTGAGTTAATGAAGAAAACCTGTTTTTACCATGTCTGATGTATGTTCTGTTGGGTCATTTACTGTTCATTGTATGATATACAGATAGAGAGGATAGAAATGTGAGGTAAGGAGTTTGAACACAACAGAAGAAGGGATTGAGAAACTTTCTTGGAAAGAGGGAGAGATCAGAAGAAATATGTATTTTCTGACTTCCACAAATGGATGTAGAATAAAAAATGAAGGCAGTGAGTGATGGGAAGAAGGTTGCTGTCTGAAAGAACCAGATATGTTCAAAGAATTCAAGAGGAAATGGGCTTGTTATTGATTTTTCTGAATCCAGATTGGGAATATTTTATGTTTTCTTAGATAAGAAAATCATCTAATAAGACACCACCTAAGAAAGTTAGAAATGAAAAAAATGGCATAGTTAGATGCCAGAGGAAATCATAATCCCAATTTTCTCATGGCTGGATTAGCCCCACGGGGCTATCCAGGTTTCACATGGACCTTGTAAAACCTGTGAAAGGAGACTGACACAGCGAGCTATCCTCTCTTCTGTCTCCAAGTCTATGCAGCCACTCAGTGAAGAGAAATCAAGCAGGAATTGTGGGATGCACTGGTCATTAGGAACAGAGAATATAAAGAGTCATGACTTGAAGGGATTCTCATTATTAGGAAGCTATGGAAAGCAGCAAAGTTCGCAAAGATCATTAAGGATTTCAGCAACAAAGTCAATCACTTGTGTCAGACACCAGCCCAGGCATGGTCACCAGCATCCCGAGCCAACGGAGTGCAGCTTGCATGTTTCAGCAACCCCACACTTCTGTGAGAGCATAGGCAAATTTTTAGATAAAAGCAGGATGATCTCTCTCAAACAATGACTAGTGGGGTTCAGTAGGACACAGCTGGATCTGAGTTTGGTCTACATCAGGTTGATGTAGAAACTTTCACTTACATCATCTATACACCAACCTGGGTAGAAGGGTAGACAGGGAAGATAGAACTGTGAAAAAACTGCATATGTACCTGTAATAAACTTTGTTACCTTCGAAAATGTTGCTTTAAAGAAGGAGACTGAGGTATCTTCATGGAAATTTTAAGATCCATTGTAAGTCCTACTTCAGTATTAGTAGAAGGATAATTATATGGCTTAAAATAAAAGCAGATATTTTTTAAAGTATATTTTTTCAAAGTCTCAGTTTTAGTATGTAAAATTTTGGCATTATAAATAGTTCCCCCATGAACTTTATTCAGATACCTTTAAGGTATCATGTGTGCTTTCAATTAGCCTCTAATGGACAGTTAAAGAGTAATCTTTTCAAAATGACTACAGAGCCTAAAGCTTTTTCTCCCTAGGAATGATGCCAGTTCATGAATCTGACCCATTAAATCTAGCCAGTGTCCACTCTTCATTGACTTATCCCAATGTAGGAAAGCAGTGCCTAGAGAAGCAGAGTTTTTGTAGGTTTGGATCTGTGAATAACACCAGGTAGGGAAACCTGCAGCCCTAGAATGACCAACTGAGGTACTATTCACAGGCTAGATTTGTTCTACAAATGTGTTCTGGGCAAGTCTGTTATTTCATAAATGTGTTTAGTTGTCAACATGTAAAGATTCAAGTGCTTCTCTTAAAATCTGGATTATTGACTCTGGTTTTATTAGAAAAGATGTCAAAACCAGGCATGTATTCCTTTGCATCAATAAAATCTGTTTTATAGCAACTTCCCCTTCAGCAATAGCAAGAATTATTAAATACACTACTATCTCCACCACTCCCTATTACAATGGATTCAATATTTTCACTTATTTATATTACCTACCTGACTCTTGTAGTCATAAATTTGTGGACCCTTGACATAGACCCTCACTTATGTGTTAGTATATCTATATGCAATTTTTCATCAAGTCCTGATGATAAACCAAATCCTATATGGAGTTCTATGGCATTAATTCCTATTAATTTCCCTAATTCTTACAGCCTCATTTATCACAGGCTCTATATTAGCTGCTAAATACTAAGGAGTGCCCAGTCTCAGGGGGGATATCTGTTTAGCAGTCTTGACCTATTATACAAATGTCTGAAAAGACTTTTCTTACTATCAAAATCAGCAATTTTTTTCTTGATAAAATTTGTCATTTGAGGTGTGAGTAAGAAACAATTTCCAGTTCATAATTTCATAATTGAGATTTTTATACTTATTAAATTTAATAGATTTCATAACAGCACCTTAACCTGATCTTTGATCTGAAATACCCTATTCCAGACCATATAGTACCAAAACACATTTATTTCTGAAATAATTCTGACTCCATCATCACCAACTCTTATGAAGTCTCTTTGAACTTTTCAGTTGTATTTTCAAGCACCACAATAGCATTTATCCAGTTAACTCACACTTCTTTTTGAGTCTTCCAAACAGTCTTAGAAGGTCCTAGAGACACTCCTACCTTAAGTCTAAAGATAAACATTTGACCAACCAGGTGTCTAGGCACTGCTTATGAAGTGTGAAATCTAGACATTAGGCCCCCAAACACAATTCTAATAAAGTATAAGTTTCTTTTTCTAGCTCTGAGACACAGTCAAAGAAAAATATGTGACTGAAACATACCTTGAAGATTAATGTAGATAGTAACAGGTTTTCTTTAAGGGTCCAAAACTTGTATATGGACCACCCAAGAAAATTTCCTAGATATCATATCTAAACTTAGTTTCTTCTCCCAAAGTCAATATTCATGGCAGCTACTTATCTATTTCACTCTTGGCCAACCATGAAATTTTCTCACCACCTCTGGACGCTTCTTAATTTTACTACCTCCATTCTTTGTGTCTTGTTGCAACTGTCCAGATTCTCATCTCCTTGGTACCAGTTTTACCAGGCTACTCTAGTAGGAGGGAAGTATGCATTCTGTATCACTAGGTCTTATCCTCCTGTAACTGGTACTTGACCTAAGGGCAAGCAATCTAAATTCTGGGGTTACAACAGTTGACACTGAGAAAAGGACTGTTAGAACCACCATAGAGAAAAACGATCTATACACAAACTGGATGGTAGCCAATATCAGACAAGCAAAATTAAGATCATGTTATGAGGGAGTAAAATTATGAAAAAGAAAGTGACACCAATTAGTAAAGAAAGTGGTCCAGAAAGGCAGAGAACAACAACAAAATTGATATAGGTAATTACAAAACATACATGAGTTGCTTTACCTTTTTTTTCTCTGTGTTTCTCTTTCCCTTATGTCTATTCAAGCAAATATACAGCTCTGTGCATATTACTTCAAGGGTCTCAATAGGGCAGAAGGAAGATACAGCTTAGAGGTATATGTGGCTTTTTGGTTGTCAATACCCAAGGCTGTATTAGGATAAGTTAGTAATTTTGTTGGAGCAGTTAAGGGGAAAGAATATACAGGCATGAGGGAAGCACCTTGGCCACAAAAGATAAATAATATTTATTTACTGAAAAAAGTACATTACTCCCTTTATTCCAGGTTTTGCAGATGAGAGAGAGAGAAAGGGAGAGAGGTAAGTAAGTTCGCTCTTTCGCTTGTAGATGGCTGACTTCTCTGTACATACTCTTCCCCTCATGCCTGCGCCTTATTAGGATACCCCATCATACTGGATAGGGTCTGCTCATATGACCGCAGTTTAATTAATCTCTTTAAAGGCTGTATCTCCAAATAAAGACACACTTGGAGGTACTGGGGTTAGAATTTCAGCATATGCATGGGGGA
The DNA here is from genome assembly GCA_032199065.1 of Smutsia gigantea. NCBI lineage: Eukaryota > Metazoa > Chordata > Mammalia > Pholidota > Manidae > Smutsia > Smutsia gigantea. The sequence goes on along the minus strand of JAVSCE010007667.1, from coordinate 15,241 downwards.
AGTGCATAATTCAGCCTAAAAAGAGAGGTCCGTGAATCCTAAGAGTAGGGGAGCATGTGTATTAAAAATAGGCAGGGCCACTAGGGAATTGCAGAGCAAGCATTCAGAGAGGATGTCACTATGGGGTGTGCCTTGACAGACAGGTCCATGAGTACAAAAAGTCTTCTGCTCCAAGACTGGTTCGCAATCACCAGAAACACAAGAACTGAAGGGCTTTAGGCATCAGTGACAGTAGAGGTCCCAGGAGCAACTAGATGACTGATGTTTGAGGGCTTGATCAATTCCCTTTCCCCAACATCGTGACACTACGGAGGTCCCGAGACCATGATATGAACTTAGAGAAGTGAGAGAGCTGATGTTACAAATGTAAGTTACATTTTCCCCCAAGTGAAAGGCAGGACAAAAATTGAAATTGAAATTGTTTTTAGAAAATCAAGACAGTTATGGTTCTTTTAGACCTAAGTTGAGGGATTTAAAACTTGCAACCATGTTAGACTTCTTTGATATTCTGAAGTAACTTGAGCAGGTTTCTATCCATATAACCCAAAGAATCTAACTACTACAGAAAATGAAACTTACTAAAATTTGCTAACTATATAAAGTGGTGAAGTGGACCATCAGGAGATACCCCTCTCAATCTTATGCTGATATATATGTGGTACACTAACTAGTGATTGAACTGTCCACTGATGGTGTGAGGGTCATGTGCCCATTAAGAGTAAGGCTCTGAAGGACTGTAGCTAATGTCTGAGAGAAATTCCAGGAGAATAAGGCATGCACTGGTGAGAAAGGACTGGGAACAGACTATGTTGCCTGCTGGAAGCAGATGAGAAAAGGCAGAGATGGCTTCTGACTGGTTCTGGAAACATTTCCAGCTTGTAAGCAAATTCTGAAGTCATCAAAAACTCAAGCCAGAAACAAATTATGCATATCACTGAAATAAAACAAATTTCTACTTCTGTTGCAAATTAACATTGGATTTCTGGTATGTTGAAGGTTAGAATCTTAGTAAAGAAGTTCACAAGAGGGTTTAGACCCCAACAAACTCCAGTCTCTTTGAAATCTTTCTATCCTGACATACCTGTTGTATTAGGGAGGAGGAGCATAGTAAATGAAAACCTCTTTTTTTCCCCTTAACTCAGCAACCAACTGATCTCTGATAAATATAAGTATTTCCAAATTTATCAGTTAGAGCCTCAGACTTGAATATAGTGAGAGCCAAGGAGCAATAATAGTCAAATAAAAAGAAAGGGCCACCCTTGTTAAGAACCCTGGATTATTTCCCATTATTAGAAAGATGGAGTTTTGAGGACTAGGTCATGCCTAAGCAATACAAAACTTGCAGTTATACTATTCCAGGCACCTTCACAGCAGTTATGCTTCACTGGTCAAATGAACATAGCTATGTGATGTATAGTTTAATACACCAAAAGATTGTCTCAATTCTTTATCAAATCTTAGATGCTCAGCAATTTTTTGACCAGATTACAAGATATGCTTTCTGTAATCAAAAGACTGTAGTCAAAACTGCTGTCTGTATAGCTGCCTTGAGAGAAATCAGTCCCCTAAGACGGTGGAATGTGGGAGAATTAGTTCTATGTACCAAGGGACAGACTCCACTGTCACTGAACTGAGACAATGATTTGATACCCATGGGATTCATCAGTATCGCACTGTGCCTCAGTATTCAACAATGTTGATGCTAATAGTATTAAATGGGGGTCACATTGCAAGGTGAATTATTGCCCTTTGGGACAGAAATTCAGGAGGTTGTTTCTCCCCTGCCTCCACCCATCTTTCCTGAAGAGGCATATAAGAAGGTAGCAGAGCAAACAAAACACAAATAGGTCCTGGAGAGAGGACACTTGCCCTCAAGACCTGGCAACTCCAAGTATTATTTGCCCTGAAACAAAATTGACTCCCTGGGCCCAAGCTTTCTCATCTGTAAAATGGAGAAAATAATAGTATACAAGTTTTTGGAAAGTATTAAGTAAAATAATCAAGGTAAGGTACTTAGAATAATGCTTTGTATGCAAAAAAAATTCAAAAATCTAAGCCATGCTTACAAGTCCTGTTACCATCACCACTGCTACCACTATCACCACTATCACAGTCATTACTACTATGGCTAGTCCCACTACTACTATGGTTTTTAAAAGTATCAAATATTTGGTACTAACCTAGGTTTTTAAAGTAATACCCATAGCAAATACTTTTTTTTCCTTTGGATAGTGATTGATTCCATAAGGGAAGTGAGAAATACACTGTCCTAATGGCACAATACATGTAGATTTTAGCAAGGCATAGGACAGAATTTCTCAAGGTCCTCATCCTTTGTGAAGAAGTGTATATGTGGCTTGGATGACCTAGTACGGCTAAGCTGATTGATAGTTCATTGAACCTACCTACAGGTCAAAGAATGCTAACCGCTGAATCAGCGCCCACTTTGAGATACTGTGAGTGTTACATATACCAAATACAAACTATTATTATGGGGAGAGTTTCCTTAAAGGTATGCTAAGACTCAATCAGTAGTGTGTTCATTCAAAAAAGAGAGAAAGAAAAGGGTGAAAGGAAAAAAGAAAGGGACAAAGGGAGAAGAGAGAGAAAAGGGAAGAAAGGAAAGAAAGGAAGAAAAGAAAGGTCTTCATGTGTGGAGCATTGGCAGTTATCAGTGTTGTAAATACCATCCCACGGCCACTCTCAGTCTACCAGCTACCACGAGGACCTCATTGGACAGACGGCTGGGAAGCAATGCTCACCAGGGGCTCTCGGGAGCCAGCGTGAACAGGCAGGAGTGAACCATCAGACTCAGTCCTCTGCAGTAAAACTGCTTTTACTAATAACAGTTACAATAAACTTACTGTGTACCAGATAATTTGTATTATCACATTTAATGCTTACAACAATACTAGGAAGTGTAACTATTAACAAATATATTTCATTAATGTGGAAAATAGAGGCACCTAAATTAAATCGATTTAGTTATTAATTTAATAACTTGTGTTGAGTTAAATAACATGTTATTTAATAACTTTTAGGTCGGTCTGTTCGTCAAGAGAAGAGTCAATGGATTTCACATTCAGGCCCAAGCTTCTGAGCATACCACTCTAAGTTTTTCCATGCATATCATAATTTGGAGTTGTCAGAATCAGTGAGAGGCTAATATATTGTATTATATAATCAAGTGGTCTTGATAGGTTATAATTACAGACTATCAAATGTAAGTTTTAGAGCGACAAAGGTAAGGCAAACATAGATAAAAAATAGAAGTTGTACAAACATGGGGTGAGAAAGATATCTTTTAAAATCAATGTGAAAAATTGAGTTTTATTTTCCTTCAACTCAATATGAATCAATTTATGATTGAATAGACAATTTAATAAAATCATTATCATTTAGTGCTTTAAATACAGATTAGACAAAGGAGACATTTGGTGTTCAGTACACCTGGAGTATTTTTGGGGCATTGTGATATGTTTTGTTTGCCATATTTTAAGAACTGAAAAAAGTGCAACAGAAGTAGGGGGAAATGGTCTGCACAACTGTGTCATGTAAAGAATAGTTGAAGGAACTGAGGATGTCTACCATGAAAACAAACACAGAAGCCTTATGTTAAGATCAGGACAGTCATCTGCCAATGTGAGGTTTTATAATATAGAAGAGGAAATAGATCTATTCTGCATGAGTTAATAGAGTGGGGAAGAAGAAGTGGGGTGTTTTAAGCTTAATATAATGAGCAGCTGGATATATATATATATATTTACCCCAAATCTTAAGGAATTATCTTGGGGGTAACTAAATTCACCATTCCTATCTGGATTCAAAAAAAGCAGAATCCATACATTGTATTAGGTAGTCCTGTATTGGATGAGATTGGGATGTATGATTTCTATGATTAGCCCAGTGATAAAAAGAATTGGTATATTTTTAATGGGTTATTAGTAAGTGTATTAATTAATGACTCTGAAATGGATAAATGTGATGTCTGTATATTTAATGAACCAAGAAAAAACATGATCCACTCATGCTGGGAAGGGTCAGATATGATCATTCAGGCAGAAACTGGTAGCATCTGTTGCCAGTTCAGGATTTCTCAAGTACTGAATATTATCACTTATGTGACACATTAAATGAATGTGCAATGCTTACTTGTTAAAGCAATCAGAACTGTTATATACCAAATTTCTCCCTGTGTTAAGCCGCAAAATATGGTTGATGATCAGTTGACAATTAAGATACACTTAATGAGGTCCTAAAATTCCGCATGAGGCTGAAAACAACATTGGATAGTTAACATCCTAATTATTTCACATTCTATGAAGAATGAACAAGATTTGCATGTAATAATTTGTGGTAGCCATATGTGTATATGTGTCAGTATGGTTTAAAATAGATAATTCTTAAATTTTTCTGATCAAAACCAGAAAATTTTATACAAGTTTTCCAGCTATTACTTGAACAATATTGTTTAAGGTACTTAGTTATATTCCTGGGACACAAGAAATCTATCATGGTATGATTTGCTGATGCCAAGAAATCATTCATAACTGCAACACAAACAATGTAAGTAGTTAATTGCGGTGGAGAATGAAGTAGATGTAATTTGGGATCTTACCGTTTTCTAAAATTTTGGGTGGAACAATAAAAGTATTTTAAAATAATATTGAAAAATAGCTCTTTACAAAGAATGATCCTCTTTTCTTACAGTGGCAGAATTAGTAGTCTTTGTCACCTCTTCTCAGAAATAATCTTCAAACAAGGAGGAAAACAAGAAACAGAAATAAATACTCGTCTTTGAAGAAACTACATGTAGAGTCTCAAACAAAAATATTTATAAGCTGCCAAATACAGGGGAAAGTGAATGAGTGTGGAAAATATCAAGAAATGATAATTGCATCTGATTTCAGATACAGATGGCAGAACACAGTTCCCCAAAGTGAAGGCCAAAACAAGCATGGTGTGCACAGGCTGGTGGTGAATGCTTCCCTGGACCCTGTGGGGTATGACTGAGTAATAGAGGAGGTAGTGCTGAATGAGTAAACATAAAGCCACAGTCTTCTTAGGATGCAAGTCATTTTTAGTTGGTAGACAAAACAGTGAACCATCCTACAAATGCTAATCTCATTTAAGTGGAAGAAACAGGATAAAATAACTTCCCTACATCCATGTAAACATAGGGAGAGTAGTATTACAAACTAGTGTTAATTCCAGGCAGCTGTATTAATAAAAACTACTTTGTTCAAAGATTATATATATATGTATATATATATATATTGAAAAACAGATCAACACAAAGATGATCTACAAACAACCTGAGCAAAGGCTCAGGAGAAAGAAAAAACAGAGAACACTTATCAGAAAAAAATAATGCCAGTGAGCAAATGGAAAGTGTATACAAATATGTCACCGTAAACAAGGTTGTAAAGGAAACCACTAAAGAATTCAAAGCAAAGAGAGAAGAATGAGTGGAAATATTCAAGTCCTTTACCCAATTTTTAAAACTAGGCTGTTGGTTTATTTGTTTTGTTCTTGAGTTGTAGGAGGTTCTTTATATATTTTGGATATTAATCCCTGATGAGATATATGATTTGCACATATTTTCTCCAAAGCTGGGGTTGCCTTTTCACCCTACTGATTATGTCCTTTGATGCTCAAAAGTATTAATTTTCATGAAGCCTAATTTATCTATTTTTTCTTTTGTTGCTTATGCTTTTTGGTGTCACATCCAAGAAATCATTACTAAATCCAATGTCATGAAGATTTTAACCTATGCTTCCTTCTAAGAACTTTCTGGTTTTGACTTTTACGCTTAGAGCTTTAATTTATTTTGAGTCAATTTTTGTATATGGTGTAAGGGTCAACTTTATTCTACTGCATGTAGATACCCAGTTTTCCCAACACCATTTACTGAAAAGACTAACCCTTTCTCCACTGAATGATCATGAGACCGTTGCTAAAACTTTGCTGAAACATGATATATGTTAGGGTTTATTTCTGGGCTCTTCCACTGGTCTATATGTTTGTGTTTATACCATAACACACTGTTTTGGTTATTGTATCTTTGTAATTAAGTTTTGAAATCATGAAGTATGAGACATCCAACTTTGTTCTTTTTCAAATTGTTTTGGCTGTTTGAGGTTCTATGAAATTCCATAGGAAATTTATGATGGGCTTTTCCTATTTCTGCCCCAAAAAACACTACTGGGATTTTGACAGAGCTGCATTTTTTAAGTCTGTAGGTTGCTGTGGGTAATACTGACACCTTAGCAATGCTGCATCTTTCAATCCATGTACACAGAATGCCTTTCCATTTATTTGTGTCTTTGATCTTTAAATAATGTCTTCATTTTCATAATAAATGTGTTTCACCTTCTTGCTTAAGTTTACACCTAAGTATTTTATTCTTTTGATGAAATTGTAAATGGAATTGTCTTCTTAATTTCCTTTCTGGAACACTTATTGTTAGTGTATACAAGCACAACTGATTTTTGGTTATTGATTTAATATTCTGCAACAGTGCTGAATTGATTTATTAGTTCTAACAGACTTTTTTGGAATCTTTAGGGTATTCCACATATAAAATCACATCTTCTGCTATCAAAGAAAATTTTACTTCTTTCTTTTCTATTTGCATGTCTTTTATTCCCTTTTTTTACCTGACATTTTTGGCTTGGCCTTCTAGTACTATGTTGAATAGAAGTAGTGAACATAAGCATATGTGTCTTGTTCCTGATGTTTCAATCTCGAAAGAATATTTTTATATAGACTAATCCTAAGTGAAATATAATGACGAGTTTAGGACAAAAACCAAAATTGAGAGAAGATATAAGTTTTTGTACTAATAAAGAGACATCATTAATCCAATAGCACAAGAGGTTTCTAAAACTAAAGGATTACAATAAAGCAAATTTCAAGCAGTTTTTGCCTAAATACCCAGAATTGTTCCTTAAAATACATTTTCTAAATGCAGGTTCATAATTTTTTTGGCATAATACTGGGTTACTTAGAGGATATATATTTTTTGTTGCTGTTATCACTAAATTTGTAATGTAGAGCTCAATGTAAGTAAGAAATCCTTTGGTAAAATGTTTTGGTAAAGACTCCCAACCATGCAGTGTACATATACTGCATTTGCTGAACCATTTTTGTTATACTGAGATTCATTTTATTTCCATGGGGCAAGGTTCACACTTTAGGGGGAACCCTTTTTCATTTCTCTGACTAGGTAATACACCAATTGGTGGGTGGCCATATGAAATACTATTAAAATGCAAGCCTAATCACTAGTATCAGTATGATTTTATTTTTCACAAACGTGTTTGTGTGTGTGTGCGCACAGACATATAATTCTTTAGCATCACCACTGACATATGTCTTAGGATAAATCTGAGCCATTTTATTTAGAAAGGTCATCATTAGAAACACCTTTCTTTGAGGAAGGGTTAAAATTTAAAGTTGATGTGTTAAAATTTTTAGAATTGAATGGAAGTTAAATTCTAGAGTTAGCAAATAATGTTGAAAATAATTATTTGACTTAGCATATTGTAAGTTCCAGTTGACCTTATTAACACACTTAAAAGTAATACTTTATTCTTCTCAGAAGGATGGCTGTTTTGCAAGAATGCTTCACTGGCTGAAGACTATTCCAAAATATTAGGCTCTTTCTCTATTGGAATAGTTTGTGAAAGGCTCCTTGTTCAAATCATGTGGTTATCTGAAGGAAAAAAGTCATACCAAGTTTCTTCTTATTTATTTAGGGAGTCATCACCAATACAAATATATTCATTTTAGATAGCATTTTCTCAGCTAATTTAGGCAATTGAGTATCTCCCCTAAACACTCATAACATTTACCAATGGAGTCCCTCTCCTCTGAAGAGAAACTAAAAGGAAACCTTTTTTCATTAAAATATCCAAAAGCTTACACTAGAAGTAAATGCTACTATTCAGTTAAATTTAATTCAGTCCATATTTGCTAAGCACCAACAATCCTTTAGATGCTGGACAAACCAACACAGAGATAATAATATTAATAAGGCAATAAATTCCCTCAAAGTCAATAGTAGGGAAATTAAATCACGCACACAAAAGAAAATATTAAAAGGATCAAATTAATATTGTGAGAGAGGAACAAAAGTACCCTTCTACCAAAAACATCCTGAGACATAGATGAGCTACTTAGGCATTAATATAAGGTAAAATTCAACTCCCAGAGAAGAAATTAAGTTTTATGGTCAATCTTATATCCACCTGTCAGCAACACCGCATGCAAGAATGTAGATAAAAATCCTGGTCAACAGTAAATCACTTTACAAAGATGGCCACTTATGATAATGGCAATGATTATTATGATGATAATCTTCCCTTAATAGATGCATCATATACCTCTCTAACACAGCAAGGGAAGAAAAGATAGCATTTCTCAATTTCTTAATGGCCCATGGAATGTTATTTTTTTTAATAAAATGACAGTAACAATCCAGAACTTTCTTTTCCTCTCTGCAGAGTGCAAATCAATGGCATTTGTCCAGCCACAGAGAAAGGAACACTGAGAGATGTTACATCAACCTCTCTCCAAACATTATAACCTCTAAAATCATTTTTAAGTTTCCTTTTTTCCTATTTTGATTTTTCAAGATGAGTATTTTAGCAATAAGGCAGGTTTTAAAAGGATCTTCCTGGAAAACTATAAAACAGCTTAAACTCTTATTCATGTCATGAGATGGGACAGTTATAAGGAGAAATCCATTAAGTGCAAAGACTACAATGAACAGGGAAAAATGCTCCAGGAGAATACAGCCTTACAGTATCAGCCTGCAGCCCTAAAGAGGCAAGATGCATCAAAATAACATTGCTGTACACTATTGTGAGGTGATAAAAAAATTGGTTTAATAAATCAACTTAAATATACACATGGTCATACAAAACTAGTCCAGTATGAGGCACTCTAAAGAGTCTATATACCTTTATATTAACATGCCAAATTCTTATCATTTTTTGTCATGTCCACATTTTCCAGATCTATATGATGTTATTCTTTTTCAGCATCTAGAATTCTATGCTTTTACTATTCCTTATACAGGTCAAAATATTTTTTTTCCAATTTTTTCTTTTTCCTTTTTCTCAGTATTGCGTTTATACTTTCTTTTTCCTCACAGACCATGACCATCCCATACTAGTTTTCTCAAGTTCCAAAAATAAATACAAAAAAGTAAAGATATGAAATTGTGATATACCTGAAAAATTACATTGCCTATGGCAACTTAGTGAACTATGTAGAAAATAATAATTAAGAATCAATGAAATGGGTATTTATTCTCTTCATCTTTGCATGCATTAGAGGGAAAAGAGGGGACACGATGCTGAGTTTTATTTTCTCATGGTGAGGTAATTGAGCATTAAAATAACCATCACAAGCTTGACTTTCACAGCTTGTAGGACAAACCTAAACTTGTCATTTATATAGGATTTTGCTTGTAAGTCTACATTCTGATCTTATTCATATAGATTCTATAAAATTATAATTGGGTGTGTGTTTGCTCATTTTTTGCACAGATTCAACATATGGTCAGTTAACTGTGACCACATGAGTTAGACTTTGATATACATATTCTAGCTACCATTTTGACATCCTTGAATTTCAGTTCCATAGACAAAATCTCCAACCTTTACAGCATAGACTGCCATTTTTCTGCAAAAGGGCAGGAGTTCAAACAGACTGCTCTTTAGCACAATTTTGAATTGGATGTAATTTTTTCTGCACTTCTACATACGACAATTGGTACAAAACTTTAGGAGATATGCCCTCAAATAATAGAGCAAGATAATCACAGCTATGTAAAAACCTTGAAATTTTAATCTTTTTCCCCATAAGGAATAATTAACACCTTTTGCTATTTGACAGAAAGTTTTGACAACTGCTCATTTGAGTAAATTCTGGTTTTAGTTTTACTAAATAATGACAAGCCATGCTCATGCTAGTACCTTTTAAAGTACCATCTATAATTATTCTGGAAGACTCTCCTTTAGGCAATAGTTTGTAATTTCTGTGCTTCCCTCGAACACTTTTGTCTTTTTCTTACCACAGTAGCCCTATAACCAAAAGTGTAGTTGCCTTGTGCGGGTATTTCTTTATCATCTTGTATGAGTTGTTAAGACCCTAATGCGGTTTTATAATTCATTAGTATTTAGTTTCATGTTAATAATTACAGAATTCCCACACTGAGCTAAATATAACAAGAAAACTTGCCAGTTGTGGATTTGGTTTGGTAGTATAGGGTTCCATACCAGATCAGTGGGAGCTGCCAGGACCAGCCAGATCCACTGGGACATGTAACCTACAGATGTGACAGTATATGTGCTTATAGGCAGAACACAGCTTAGGGAAATAAATAGGAGTTCATTCCAAACTGGTAGGAATTCAGAGACTGGATTCCATTTTTTGAAGGAAATAGGCCACAATCTGATTTTTTGGATGGCAGGATGTATGAGACATGGCATGACCTGCTTATACTTGATTTTCATAGAAATTGAAAAAAAAAATCACCTAGGAAACAAACACACATGCGTATTGAAAACTATGTAGAAAACAAATCAGAAAAATATTTCTATTTATGACAGGGGAAATAGCCATTTGTCTGCCAGTGCTTAAATATAAGAGCATGCATTTAAAAAATTGAGCATTGTCCTTTATAATTAATTGAGCAAAATGTTGGACATTGTACTAAAATTATATTAAAAACATCAAACCATTAATTTGTCCCTGTACAAACAATATGAAGTCCTTAAGGATGCTCATTTAAACATGTATATTCAGGAATGAAGCATCTTAAAATTAGGCATTTTTAGAAAGGTGGATTGAGCAATATTAATTTTTGGCTTTATAACAAAAAGGATGGCACGTACTTTTAATGGACAGTTTAGCTGAATTGTATTAGAGACAGTCATGAAAATGAATCAACATTTCTTAAGAATAATTAATTTACTAATTGATGTATAATTGATAAGTAAACTAAAACTGTGTTTTATATTATATAAAATTGAAATATGATCTAAGTAAGTTACACTGAAACTCTCAACTAATTGGATTTAATAAAATATTTGAAGTCAAGTAGGTCTAATGTTGACTAGAAAATAAAAGAAAATTAAAGGCTCTTTGAGTTACACTGTGGTTTCACGTAAAGCTTGAGTAAACCATTCAGTGGAACTCACCCCTACCATAGTTCCACACCATTTATCCCTGTGGTCCACAGAGAATGTTACTGAAATTGGTTTGGTAAATGCTTTCATGATAGGTGTATCAACTGGCTATTAATTAGCTAATGAAGGGAAGAGGATGAAACTGTACTGGGATTCTATTAAGAGTTTTTTGCAGCATTGAACGACTAACATCTTTAGATTGTTTTTTTTAATAATTTATTTTGGTATCATTAATCTACAATTACATGTGCAATATTATGGTTATTAAACTACCCCCTTCGTCAGGTCCCCCCCACCAACCCCATTACAGTCACTGTCCATCAGCGACATCTTTAGATTGTTACCATGAAATATTTGTTGCTGTTTTTATGATCACTTTCCAAATCTGGAGTTCGTCATATCAGTATCTGATTTGTATAGATTTAGTTACACTGTCCCTTTCCACTTTGAAATGGGTAGTTTCTAGAAGTCTTGAGTAAATTTACATGCTCAGAACTTGCACAATGAGTTTCTTTTTCTTGAACTAATGTGCCTCTTGGGTCCCCTTTAAGATTCCCACCATTTGAAAACACTGAATATTCAGGATTAAAATATTTATTTACTTTGGAAAAACACAATTTGACTTCATGGATACTGATACTTATCTGATGCCCTGTTTTATTTAATCCTCCCCCAGTATGGCAGGCATGAACTTTTCCAGTGTCACTTCTTTGTTCTCAACTTTAAAAGTGGTTTAAACACTTTTATTAAAAATGTCAAGCAAGGGAAGTTGCTGAATAGATTAAAGCACTGTTTCTGCTAAATAAAAAGGGCTTTGTTTTCGCTATAGTGAACAGATACTTTTGTGGATATTCAAATAGAATTCATTATCTTTCCCAGAATATTCAACAGCAGCTATTTAGTTTTATGTTTTGGGATATATCTTTTTTTTTTTTTAATAAATATTATGCCATACTGGACAGGTCATCACTTTCTTTATTCCCAGAATTTTTTTTTCTGTTCTACTGGGTGAATTGAGATCAATAGGTATGAGCTTCCTGATTGTTGCCTTTTTGCCTTCCTTTCTCATACTTACTTTCATTCTGTCACAATTTTAGCATATGAGCCTCTACTTGTGTTCAAGGTCAACTCTCTAAGTTCCTTTCCTTCCCTCCTTTTTATCCCTTCTGGGATTACACTAGCCCTCAGCCCCACTGTTTTATCTTAGGCCTCTTCTCTGCTGGTCTGTAAATGAACACATGATCCACCACTTTAGAATAAAAAACAAAACTTAGCAAAAACCACACTCCAAACACTCTGTACCCTATTCTCATTTAGTCGTTGTTCAAGTATTTTCACAATTGCTTACACTTGACCATACAAATATGCATGTGTGTGTATCGGCTAGGGGGCAATATAATTATTTACATTTCATTTTTTCTTTAGCTTTTTAGAATCAATTCAAAACAACTGTTTTCCAAAATTAATTAGGTCAGTTCTGTTCTCCCTATAACTCCTGTGTAGTTTTATCATTCACTTGCGATACATGTAGATTCATTTGTCACAGTCTGCATTCCCTCTTGGATTCCCCGACATCTTTGTTGATTTTTTTTTAAATCTGCATACACTAAAACTCCCAGTGTTCAGTTCTGATGGGTTTGACAAATGTGAGGCCATGTTTCTACCACCAAAATAACATAGAGTAGTTGCATCACTCCAAAATTTCCCCCACGCTAACTCTTTAGTAGTCAGCTTCTCTCCCACCCCATAGTCCTGCAGCCATAGTTCATTTTCCATCCTTACATCTTTTTGCTTTTCCAGAAGGTCATATAAGTGGAATCATACATGCAACATGTACTCTTTTGTGTCTGGGTCATTTCATTTAGCAAAATGCTATTAATATCATCCATTTTTTTATTTAAAAATTACCTGTTCCTCTTTTATTGCTGAATAGTATTGCATTGTATGGATACAATACAGTTTGTTCAGCAATTTTCCTGATGAAGGACATCTGGGTTGTTTCTAGTTATTGGCAATGATGAATACATGTGTGTACAACTTGTGTGAACATAAGTTTTGACTTCACTCAGGTAAATATCGTGAAGAAGAATTCCCAGCAATATAGTAAGTATATGTTTAAATTTTAAGAAATAGCTAAACTGTTTTCTAAGATGGCTGTTCCAGTCTGCATTCCCACCAGCAATGTATGAGAACACCAGTTGCTCCACATCCTCTCCAGCACTTTGTTCTCTTTTTTTTTGTAAGCCATTCTAATAGATGTGGCTTGACTTACATTTCCCTCATGAACGTTGAGGTGTATTTCTTCTAAGCTTTTTGCCATCTTGTCTATCTTATTTGGTGGAAAGTGTTTGCTAAAGAGAATTCTGTGGTAGGTAATTCTTCATTCCTTTAATGTAATTCTTCTTTTTTTGCTTGAGTGCCTCTAAGATTTTCTTTTTATCTTAGGTGTTCCATTTTTAAAAATATAATATGCCTTGATGGGTATTTGTTTTAATCCCATTTTTTATTTTGTTCTGTTTTCTGTGACTTCTTGGGTTTACAGTTTGGATTTATTATTTGGGGAAATTCTCATTGTTCAAATGTTTCTTTTGCCTTGTTTTCTCTTTCTTTTACTGGGATTCCAACTTTACATACAAGAGACTATTTGATATTGTCCCAAGGACTTTGTATCTACTCTCTCCAAATTTTCTGTTTCTGTTTGCATCACTTCGGTAGACATTTTAAATTCACCAACTCTTTTTTTGCTGAGTCTAACAACGAGCCATCAAATGCATTTTTCTTCTCTGTTACAATGTTTTTCATTTCTAACCTTATCATTTGATTCTTTCATGGATTTTTCTTCTCTCTGCTGAAATCACCTATATGATCTTTCCTGTTGTCCATTTTTTCCAGTAGACCTTTAATATATTAATCACAGTTAAATTCCCTGTCAGATAATCCTAACATATTTGTCATGTCTGAGTCTAGTTTTGATAATTGCCTTGTCTCTTAGGAGTGTTTTAGGATGCTTTGTCATTTCTTTTTGAATGACAATTTAGAAGTTCCTCAAAAAATTAAAAATTGGACTATCACATAATCCAGCAATTTGAGAGACATAAAAATATTCACTTGAAAAGATATCTGTATCTCCATGCTCACTGCAACACTATTTACAACAGCCAAGAAATGGAATCAAACTAAGTGCCTATTGATGGATGAATGAAAAAAAATGTGATATATACATATATGTATGTAGGCATGATACATGTATATCAGACACACACATACATGCATACATGTACAATCGAATATTTTTGGCCATAAAAAAGAAAGAAATCTTGCCATTTGCAACAAGATGGATGGGATTTGAGGGAATTATGATAAGTGAAATAAGTCAGACAGAGAAAGGCAAATACTGTATAATTTCACTTTTATGTTGAATATAAAACAAAACCAGTTTATAGACAAAGAATAGATTGGTGGTATCCAGAAGTAGGGGGTGTGGAATAGGCAAAATGGGTAAAGATGGTTAAAAGGTACACATTTCCAGTTATAAATAAATTTGGGGATGTAATAAATAGCATTTTGACAGTAGTTAATAATACTGCATTGTATATTTGGGAGTTGCTAAGAGTGTATCTTAAAGGTTCTCATCACAAATTTGTAACTATGATTGGATGCTAATCAGACTTACTGTGGTGATCATTTTGCAGTCTATAAAAATATCAAATCATGTTGTTTACCTAAAGCTAATATAATGTTGCATGTTATATCTCAACTAGAAAAAGAAAGAAAAGGAAAAGAAGTAAACTATAGGCACCAACCAATCTCCACCTAAAAACTTCAGTTCAATATTTACTTTTTAATTTTGATGTAAAATTCATATACAATGAAATATAAAAAGTGTGCATTTTCTGAGTCTTGGCAAATATATGCCTGTGTACCCAAACACCTATCAAAATGTAGAATATTGCTGTCAGAAAACTTCCTTATTAAAAAAGAAAGAACGAAAGAAAAATGGACATTTTGAGTAGAATGGCAGACAAGCAAGCAGCTTAATG